>MU551576.1:573410-728002 GCA_024362625.1 Silurus asotus | reverse complement strand
TATATATATATATATATATAAAGAGAGAGAGAGAGAGAGAGAGAGAGAGAGAGAGAGAGCATGGTGGCCTTGCATGCAATAATAAGTGGCTTGTATGTCCTATTACTGATAGCAATGCACATGTCATAGACCAATCAAGAGTGTGTTAATTATGAACAGCAGGTAGTGATGAAGTACAGGAGACTGACAATTCTTTCTATAATGAATCTTTTTAGGCATTGGTTAAATGCTGGGATACCTGTACAAATGTTGCAGGGGAGTATATATATATTTATACAGTACAGACCAAAAGTTTGGACACACCTTCTCATTCAAAGAGTTTTCTTTATTTTCATGACTATGAAAATTGTAGAGTCACACTGAAGGCATCAAGGGCTATTTGACCAAGAAGGAGAGTGATAAGGTGCTGCACCAGATGACCTGGCCTCCACAGTCACCGGACCTGAACCCAATCGAGATGGTTTAGGGGTGAGCTGGACCGCAGAGTGAAGGCAAAAGGGCCAACAAGTGCCAAGCATCTCTCGGGGAACTCCTTCAAGACTGTTGGAAGACCATTTCAGGTGACTACCTCTTGAAGCTCATCAAGAGAATGCCAAGAGTGTGCAAAGCAGTAATCAAAGCAAAAGGTGGCGACATTGAAGAACCTAGAATATGATATTTTTCAGTCGTTTCATACTTTTTTGTTATGTATATAATTCCATATATAATTCCACATGTGTTAATTCATATTTTTGATGCCTTCAGTGTGAATCTACAATTTTCATTTTCATAGTCATTAAAATAAAGAAAACTCTTTGAATGAGAAGGTGTGTCCAAACTTTTGGTCTGTACTGTATATATATATATGCATATATTCCTTTCTTTCTTGTCCTATATTGAAGTCCTTATAGTTCAACAGCTGGGACTAAGTCATTTTTGGATTCAAATTGGCCAGTTTATACTGATGACCTTTAAGATGATTTATTTATTTATTTATTTATTTATTTATTTATCTAATGGACTGTGATACAGCTATAACAATGCTGTGCTTTAGGCTGGGGGCTGGCATTTTATTAATTACATTAAAATCATTAAATCCTGGCAGGTATATAAACCACAGCGCTCATTAAAAAGTGTTCTGTTTCATCAAAAGGAATCAAGATAGGATTAATCTAAGAATTAATGTACAATTCAGTTTCACAGAAAACACCATGGATCCGTAGATGAACAAAAAAAGAATGGACTTGGAAATCTCTTAAACCATTAGATCCTGATGACAACCCGATTAACGGATTAGTCCCATTATGGCTCATGCGGTGAATCACTATTTATTTATGGATTCATTTACTCATTTATTGTTGACGAGGTCTGAGCGGGAACAAGGGTCATTTTCATGATGCTTAATAAATGCTGACAAAATGTTCAGTACTGGCAATATTTTCCAGCCATTTTCACACAACAAGCCACAACACTCGCTCTGGTGTTAGCTGACAGTTTATAGACCACTACCTGGCCCAAATCTTAGCAACATGAAACACTTTTTATTCCTTTCCTTTTCGTCTCCTCTAACCTTTTTTCTTTCCAATCCTATTTATTGGAACATTCGCAGGTTATTGGGTCCATGTCGTATTTTTCCTGATGAAGTCTTTTATTTGCAGCTTTCCATAGGACTCCCAGAGTGCTGTGTATCACAGGCGGCGTGAAGAGTTTACAGGCCAGGTTGAGTAGAAATGAGGCTTCCTCTTGTTCTGTTACTGCATATGTGATTTGCATTTCTTGGAGCTGTTTTGATTGGCACCGAATCACAGATGTATTCATGGACGCTCATGGGAATCAGTCAAAGAGCATTTTTATCACTGAAAAAATGGGAAAAAAGAGGATTTTATGTAAAACAGAGTCGAAATTTGACCATAAAGTGTTTTGGGTCTGCTTAAATGATTTGGTTCAGAATATAGCATTTGGCAGACACCCTTATTCAAAGTGGCCTACATTATTCTTATTTATACATCGAATCAGTGGGCCTTGCTCAGGGGCCCAGCAGTGCCAGCTTAGTGGTGCTGGGATTGTAACTCACAACCTTCTGATCAGAAGTCCAACAGCTTAACTTCTCAGCTACCACTGCAGGTTCATGTGGAGAATGATGTCACTGAGGGTATAACAAGATGTACCTGAGTTGTATTCAGTAATGGACAAAGTAAATAAATCATGTACTTAAGTAACAGTAGAGATACACTTTAACTGCAGTAAAGGTAAAAGCTCCCTTTTAAATTTCTACTTAAGTAAAAGTACAAAAGTATTTGCCTTTCAATGTACATAAGTATCCAAAATACTATGATTTATTATAACTTTAATGTTTCTTTTATAATTTTTTTTACAAGACTCTTTGCTTAATCAACTCAGTTTTATTTGTGAAAAGACTCTAATGTTGCTGTAAGAACACCGATTTATTAATATTATGATATTAATTAGTAAAACCCTGATTATAAAAATGATCATGAGCCCAAAACCTTCTTTTCGACTACTTAAACAAAATCTACGGGTTTTTGTTACTACGGGTGTTGTGGCGAGTTGGAGTCAGAAGTTTCTTCCATCATTTATTCCTCTCAAAATGTTCTGCTTGCTGTTGAACTGATGCTGAACTGCATGTTGATGATAAGTAGATACAAGCGGCGATCAAAACAAGTTCAAAACAGAGTGCACGCTCTTACCTGATTGGTGGATTTGACCGTATATATATCGACTCATAAATAAAAAGGAAGGACTGATTTCGCACAATGTATTTGGAATTACATCAGTGAAGCACGGACACGTAAAAAAAGCTACTTAAATACAGTAACGAATAATATTATACTTCATTACTGTCAACCACTGGTTGTATTAATTATTAGTTTTTTTATTCGTTTATAGTTGCAATGAAGGAACATCGATGAATCACTATAGGTACATAGTTCCTGTTATCACTTATGTTAATAAGACAAAAACGGTGCAAACGCCTCCATCCTGAAGACATTCCCATGTTAGAAAACCTAAGGTTGTACCTTTTCCTCTTACTGTTACAAAGTGATGACACTCTACACTCCTTCCATTAATATTAATTGAACATTCCTTCATAAAAAACCTCAACAAATCCACCAACAATTACCATTCATATGAAGCATCTGCTATACAAACCTTATATTTTGTTATTACTGTAGAAATGATCACATATTAGAAGCCAAGTTTCTGTCAGAGCTGCTGTTAAAAAAAAAGGCACAATTTGGCCAATCAGAATCAACCCTTTAACAGCGACGGGGTATAATGTGAACCAAAGCATGGCATACTTTTTGTTTTTGCCCACCAAGAATCTATAAAATATCGCCGCAAAGCTCCCACCATTCATTTTTAAGCACACACAAGAGCTCATTTAGCTGCCACTTTCTTGGAAAATGAGGTTTAGTCTGTAGGCAAAGTCATCATCATTTGTTTCCCGTTTCGTGGGTGAAGAAAGTAATGCCTCACTCATTACTGCTGGTGCAGTCTGAAAGGTTCCCGACATTGCCTGCCCCCCCCAACGGGGTCTTAGTCATAGTAATACCTTCTCTTCTGTTAGAGCTGTAATAAAAAAGTGTATTTTGTCTTGTCAAAAGAAAAGTTGCAATATTAAGCAATGCGTATCTCTGGAGACTTTATATTTTATACTGTTCTCTTACCAGGGGTTGTACTTGAATTTCTTTAACACAACTTTAACAGCTTTAATAGATATGAATATTCTACAGAGCAAGACATCCAAATCAGCAGAGCTAGTATCCATGGAGAAATAAACATATAGTCCAGAAGAGAAGGTGTTAGACTGCATTAAGCAAGGACTCACAAGATCTTTAGGTGGTATGGTTTAAAGCTGGCCACCAAACAGTTCATTACATAGGAAATATAATCTATGGTTTGGACTTTTGAGAAAGTGCGAGATCCAAAACAAAGGTATGTGCTTCCATAGAGAAGTAAATATTGGGTTTGATTAGGTCTCTTGCTGCTGGTCTGCAACGACCAAAAAAGAAACCGAGCTGGAGAAAAAAGGTGTTTATAGATTTGCCACACGGATATATAATGATGCCATAAAAGCAACAAACCGTTTCGAGCGTGTTAGCATTTGAACACGGATTAGGGAGACACTTTCGCAGGGGAATTATCGATGACGTTTGGAAACCTTGAAACCTCAAGGCATTAAAATGAGACTTCGAGAGCAAATACTGCATAGATCTCCGAGATTTTTACTTCTAAACCCAGCCAGGCCCGGAGCCATTTCTGAAAGCCATTTGTTTCAGGCAGCTGCCACTGTCAGTTCAACAGGGAGTTTTTGAAAGAAGCCAAACTAATCTCTGCGCAGCACATCATTTCCATCTGGGTGTGCTCGTCTTTTCGTGTGGGGTACAGAAATACCGTTCACGCAACCCAGCTCTCTAAATCATTTTAGCCCTCCTTTACAAAGGGCGAGAAAAGAACTACTCTGGCGACCCATGATGTCTTGCACAGACCCAACCCACAGTAGAACCTGTTTCAGAGATGTTTATTCAAATAGGGTTTTGCACCTCACTGGATACACAAGACTATACATTTCCTCCACGTGCATGGCCTCAAGGGGTTTCTGACTTCTACCCCTTCACGCAAATACCCTGAGGTAGATATTCTCTCTTTTTTTTTTTTTTAATGCAAAGCACATTTGCATTTCATGGTCTACTCTACCAGATGCCAGTCACTAAGAGCAGTAATTCTACCCACAAAGGACCACCTAGAAGTCTGTTTTGCTGCGTCCTGACAAGCTGATTTATTTGGATAAAAAAATGATTGCAAGATATTTGGACTGTCTGAGTAATTGCATCATATTTGGGCTTCTCACTTTGTTGCAAACTATTGAATATTCTCTTTTATTAACAGTGACTGGATCTGGTATTGCTTCTATTAAATAGTTCAGTAAAAAGAGCAAACACGGAGGGGAAAAAAAAAAGAGCTGCAGCAGAAATTTGCGTATCTGTCGGAAATACGCAACACGGAATAAGGGTTTTTTTTGTTGTTGTACCTCAACAACCTTTCCTTTGGGAGCCAGCCTATGGCTAGTCAGGTTTATATTTCAGCAGTTAGATTCAATAGACTGTATCAAATTACTCCTTGAGAACTGTTTATACCCATGCCTAAATCACTATATAGGGTGTAAGGCGTAAAACAATCCACTTTGGGATTTTCAGTTGTTGAAAAAAAGATCACTGACAGGATGCTGTGACAGTATATAATGGATTGCATAGTTATTGATGCGACCATAACGTTCATCTTTGTCCAATAAAAGCATGTGCTGAAGTGGTTTACTTCAATTATCAATGGTTATTAATTAAATAATGAGGTTCTGTCTGGTTATAGATCCGCTTAATGCTGCGGAATGTTTGCGAAACCAATTTGCGTCTCCCGAGTAGGCTGAGGAAGGCGCAGCTCCCACCACACATTCTGAGCAGCTGCATCAGGATTGGGAATTGCACTGGTTCGGATCGCAAGACCCTGAAGCGATTAAAGAGGACGGCCGAAAAGATCATCGGGGTCTATTTTCCCTCCATCGTGGACATTTACGCTACACGCTGCATCCGTAAAGCCACCGGGATTGTAAATGATCATACACACCCCTCACACACACTCTTCTGGAAAAAGGCATCAAAGACTGTGTAGTTTTTTTTCCACAAGCCATCAGACTCCTCAACATGAAGGGAACACACACACACACACACACACACACATATCAACAGTAAAAATTCTGTTTTGAACAAAAATCGCTATTTTGCACATTTTCCGCTGCTAGAACTCCATGTTTACAAGTATTTATTTTATATGGACAATCCATTTGCACAAACCTTGCAAACCGCACTTCTCTGTGCTACGGTGTCGCCATGTTTACTTGTATTATCTTGCACTTTATGTTGTTAGTTTAGTTTTGTGGAGTTCTGTGTTTGTTTCTGTTCATTTATGTTGTCCGATGTAGCGCACTAGTCATGGGGGAATGTTTTTTTTTTGTTTAACTGTATACATTATGGTTGATATAAAAGATCTTGACTTGGTTCAGTTATAAACCGTCCCTCTCTCACCGCAGTCTCTTCGTCTTCCTGTCTTTTGAATTTCAATATACATCAAAGTTTACTGTTTCAAAAAACCCTTCATCCTGAAGACATTGGAGACGCCTTTCACAATAAATGTTATATATTTGAATATAGTCTTCGTTGTGAATATAAAAATGATATTATCTACCATACATAGTTTCTAAGTGTTCAAATCAGTAATTTGCCTCAAAATATGAACAACTTGTGTTGTACAAAAGTTTGTGGACACCTGACCATGAGATTCATATGTGCTTATTGAACATCCCATTCTCCAGTTGGTCCCGATTTGCTGTTATAATAATGTATACGCTTATGGAAATAAGTTCCTCTAGATTTTGGAGTGTGTTTGTGGAGATCTGTACTCGATCAGCCACAAGGGTGTTAGTAAATCCTAGTTACTGATGCAGGTAAGGTGAGGAGGCCTGGGGGGCAATCAATGTTTACCCAAGTCATTTCAATAGGATTGAGGTCAGAGCTCTATAGCAGATCACTCAAGATCTTCTACTCCAACTTATGTAAAGTATATCTTCATGGAACTGGCTTTGTGCTCAGGGGAACAGGTTTGGATCTCCCAGCTGAAGCGAGAAGGAAAATGTAATTCTCCCATATTCAAATACAATTGTGTGCCTGAAAGTTTTTGGTAAAGTCTGGGGAAGAACCACATATGGCTTATATTTTATACACCACTTATGTTGTATCAAATTTATATCAACACCTTCTGACAAATCAGAATTAAAAATTTAGAAAACCTTCATTACAGATACCAAGCAGCTTTTTATATTTCAGGTAGTTCATATCTTTCCATGGTTTATATTCTTCTTAAAATCAGAACAAACCCCAGATTTAAAGAAGGAAATTACTCTAATTACCTCGTCTAGGAATATTCAGGTCAGCGCAGGAACAAAACGCACCAGGGTGCTCTGTAAAGTGGTGATCATCATCACTGACACTGTCTGACTTTAGGTTCAATCAGTGTTGATTGGAGAGCTTGTCTCAGAATGCAACATTAAACATTAAAGGAAGAAGAATAAGAAGAGGAAAAAACATTCAACATGCAAAGAAGTCAATATTCAAGTAAAAAATATGCTCACGGTTGTGCTTTAGCTGGTGCTAAAAGATATCATCTGGAACTGTTCCACCTTAATAAAACATGGCCCTGAGACATGGTCTAATAATGTTTCCTTTCAAATCTAAGTTACAGTGCAACCTCTATATGAGGTGAAGAATTGTTCAAGCCAAGAAGAGAAATAAGGGAAATGTAGTCTTATAACACTTTATTGAAATTATAACCTTCCTGCCGCATAAGAGCTTCACATTCAAAAGAACATGACGAATATTCAGGCCTGTTTAAAGAGTTTTTGGACAAATTGAAAGTAGACGCCTGACACATACAGAAACGTCTCATGTAACAGCGTGGATTAGAACTGGGCGTCATGGTACCCAATAAGGCAGTACTGCAAATGCAACCAATACAGAACGATGGGATATGAAGTGAAAGCAGATGAGTCTGGCCAATTTTTCACTGCAGTCCCACTGCTCTTGTCTGGATGTTGCTCCAGCTGGGTTTGGTCCAGAGCTACTAAAGAGCAGAATACTTGACCCTTATAAGACCGGGACTGACTGACAAAACCAATGCATGAGTACAAACTAATACTTGGTAAAGCTGGAAATAATCGGAGTCTTTTTTTTTATTTGTTTGATTTAGGTTGGCCAAAACAGTGCATGGTTTCTCTTTAACCTTGGGATATGTGATTGATAAAACCAATGCTTCATGCTTTTTAAGACATGAATTCAAGAGACTGCAATAGATTGAACTGTAGCTAAGCAAGCGGTAATACGATTTTTATGCGATGCCAAAAACTAGATGTTAAAAAAATCACAGGACTTGTGTCAATTCCTGGATCAAAAACCCAAACAAACAAAAAAAAGAGAAACGCCTGCTACTTTCTAATAGAAATTTTAGTCTCTCACGTTATGTTTTGTTTTCCATCCACATGTCTCCGTGTGCCAAAACTTGTTATTCACCTTCCATTTCATGCTGTTTTTACTCTATCTGCCAACAGAAAACGAACTGGCCATATGAAAGCGAGTGTGTCTTTTTATGTATTTTCGAATAGAACTTGCGAAATCTTTTAACATGGGAAGATCACACGAACACACTACACTGATCAAGTGGTCCAAGTTGTGAGAACAATGAGCCTCATTTATCAAACTGGGATTCATTTTTATTGCTGGAAATCATTTGCAGGGCTACACAGTAGGAAATTTGGTACTCATAAAGATCCAGTTAGTGTAGGGAAAAAAAAAATATTGCACTCAACAAAATCTCCAAAGTTTGTATATATTGCTGTATAAATGTTCAGATTGATCAACTGAGGTAAATGCAATTAAAGATTATTTGATATACAATTCAAATGTAATTAACTAATTTAAAGAATACAATCACTGTATATGGGACAAAAGTATAGGGATCTGACATTTCTAGCCATATATAGTTCTTCCTCAAACTGTTACCACAAAGATGGAGGCATACGATTGAATAGGTCATTTTGCCTTCACTTGAACTACGAGACTCAAACCTGTTCCAGGTGCACCAAGCCAATTCTATAAAGATGTTCTTCACATGAGTTAGAGTGGAAGATCTGCTATAGAGCTCATGTCCCATCCCTATTAAACACCTTTGAGATGAACTGGAACACAGACTGCACCCCAGGCCTCCTTACCTACATCATTACCTGACTTTACTAACTGGCTGAATGAGCACAAATCTCCACAAACAAACCTCCAAATATCTAGTGTGACACCTTCCCAGAAGAGTGGGAAGGCACATACCAATCTTATAGGCAGGTGTCCACAAACATTTGTCCATATAGTGTAAATGCAAGTGCTAATTAACCGTAAACATATATTAGGTACAGACATTGAGGTGGTGTGCAGTGGCTGATAGGTACTTAAGGGGTCATAATCCTGTTGATGTGTAACTTACCGTGAATAATAGTGTTTATCCCAAACATGTTTTAGTTGGTTATTTATTTATTTTACCATCAGGAGAATTTAACAAAAAAACTCAGAAAACCACCAGTGAAGCCTCGCCTTACTATTAATCACCTGCACCTGTTTTCCATTAATCCGTCCCCTTTAAAATGTCCCTCTTCCCCTTCACTTGCCGTCCGATCATCATCCGGACTACCTACTGCTCCTGCAAGTTTCCGTTGCTCCTCGCGACGCTTCTTGTGAAGCACGCTACAGCTAAGACCATTATTTTCTAAACTCCCTTTTCTTCCTGTCCTGTGTTTATTTTGTTGAAGATCAATAACCTACAACTTGTTTTGCTCCTGGTTTCCGAAGTCTGGTGTATCCGTGAGAAAGCAATCCACAGCAAATCCATTCACGGAGAAAATCAAAACTTTAAATATGATTATAAAATCTGTACCCAAAAATGATAAAAAGTATAAAATAAAAACTAAGTGCATCTCTATGGTAGTTGATGCCACACTTTTAGTAGACTTACATTTTGAAAACATTTACACAAAACCAAACAATTTGATAAACAAGGTCCTTGTAAGAAAAAGAAATATGGATGGTAAACAAAGTTACCTAATACCTGAGGCCTATCATTGAGGCCTTGCAAGCTAGTACGTTATCAAAAAATATAATGGCAGAGCAAGAAAAATTAATGAACATCATACTGTATGTGCTGCTAAATTGCTTTTAAGGTTTTTCACACCAAATCTGATGCAACACATTATAGGAAACACACGCAAGCCATGGAATACACTCAATGAAAAACTATTTCAAAACTAAAACTAAATATTAAGGTAGACTCAGAAATAACTGGGAAAATAAACTTTTTCACACAATATGTAATACATTTGGTTGAACCTGCTCATAATACTGTCCACAATACTTAATAAAGCATGGTGGTGGTAGCATCATGTTATAGGGACGCTTTTCATTAGCAGGGACGAGGAATCTGGATTATCAAGAGGTAAAATTATCCATGGAAGCCTATCAATTTTTTAGTAGACTTTAAAACTTTTACAACAAAATTTTAAGATTTGATAAATGAGGTGCATTCTGGAAATTGTTCATATGGATGCCAAGTATAATCTAGATAATAACTGAAACCTATCATTTAGTCAGCTAATATGCAGTATTAATCAAGAGTGTAATGATAATAGAATAAAAGGTCAGGAATGTCATTAATACCGACGTCATACTGTATGTGCTACTAAATTACCACGAAAATACGATATATTATTAATGTTGATATATAATGCTGACAGAAGCATTGGCTTCTAAACGTCTCATTAAATTTTGCCATGCTAGGAAACATAAATATTGTCTGACTACTGAACTTTGGAGCAACATCCAGTGTTCAGTGGTTCAAATGTTCAACAAAATGTGAATCTGACATTCAATTCCACATGTCAAGTCAAGTCAAGTCAAGTCAAGTTTATTTGTATAGCGCTTTTTACAACAGACATTGTCTCAAAGCAGCTTTACACAAATCAACAGTTAAGGTGAATGGTGTGTATTTATCCCTGATGAGCAAGCCTGTGGCGACTGTGGCAAGGAAAAACTCCCTTGGATGTTATGAGGAAGAAACCTTGAGAGGAACCAGACATGTTGTCACATATTGATTTTCTTAGCTTGCTAACTAACCAAAGATTCCTGAGAGGATTTTTTTTGTTGTTTATTTAAACTTCATAGGAAACTCACAGGGTTTCCTTCTTCGAAGCTGAGGAAAACTGAGGGAATGGCAGAAACCTTGCGGATGTGGGATGGTGTGTTAGTTCGGTCTCACCTTCACATGCGCACTGTTGTGTTTGCTAACGTCTACAAGTGTCTGTGGGAGTTCAGAGTGTGTCTGACATGAACCTGGGATCACTTAACAGGCCACAGACCAAGAATCTCAATAAATCTTTACAGCTTTTTGCCGGCGTGCAGGCAGAAAAATGTATGCTGCCATGTCAGAGAGTGTGTATGTGTGCCTGAGTGCCTTAGTAAAAAGAGACTGAGAAGAATTATGATCCTCCAGTCCAGTGGGTGCTACGTAATAATGTACGTGAGCTATTGCCATTGTTTTGGCTTCTATAGCAAATACCCAGGCATGTCAAAGGTCTATCATATATGCTGTTTCAATTATATGTCCCAGTTTAACCTCTTTGCCAGATGAACGAGCCAAAAGAAACGAGAGGAAAACTTAGCTCTGATCTCAATTACCCTTCCTTATTTTACTGAGAATATCAAGTTCAAGTCTCACCATATCCTTCATGCGACTGTGTTGCATTCTGTGGTGGCCTGTTTTGTCTTTTTCCGTTTTCTATTGTGAGCCGCTCCTATTCTTATGGCATCAAAATGATGTGAAAATATTGCAGGAATTCTGCTGATTTAATGTCCATATCAACATTAAAGCCACATGCGGTCCTACTTGAAATGACCGTGCTAACGTCGAACATATTTTCCCTTTTTTTTTTATCGAGAGCTGATGGAGGTTTCTTGTTGGCTGAGATACCGAGCAGCTCTTTTTCACTTGCTGGAACAGATTCCTCACAGATCTCAAGAAAAAGAAGTGTTTGAGAGCGAGAGAAATTGCAATAATGTCACCATTATCGAGAAAACACAACTGAGCGTCATTTGGGACAGGCTATATTGCTACAACTTTACAAAAGAGACTGGGCTAAAAAAGCAAATGCAAACTTTCTGATATTAAAAACTATTCCGAAGTATGTTGAATCGTGTTTATGAGCCTGCCTGAGCGCAGGGGTGCTAAATAAATATAAAACCTAAATGAATTGCCAAAGAAAATCCATGATTTATTTGATTACACACTAAAATAGTGCATTTACATAAATATTGCTTTACAAAGAAGAAGACTGCAAAAAAAGCAATATGTCTTGCATTAATGTGTCTTATTCAGTAGCTAAAAACACATTTCTTTCTAATTTCCTACTTTGTGGTTCATATCAGCTTGCCAGAGAGCACAAAGGCTTTAAACAAGTATATTAATCATTACAATGTTACATTTATAAAGCAATACTTTTCCTCACCATAGAAGATTCAGAACATTATATGAAATATACACGGACCAAGTTTGCACACGATGAAAAACAACTGCTCTTATAAATCTAGCAAGGCATCATATTGGAGACTTTCTAAGTTTGTTATAAACCCAACATTGTCCAAAAAGTGAAGCATGGTGATGGTACCATTATATTGCTGGGATTTCATTTGTAAAACAAGAAATCTTGTCAAAAAGAATGCCGATGCAAATACACATGTTGGATGAAAAAGAAATAAATATCCAGTTTAAAAGACAGTCCATTGTCCAAAAGGACAAAAAAAAAAATCCTATCAAAGCTATAAAAGAGTGGCTCAAAACCCAAGAACCTAAACATCACAGAGCTCAGTCAAAGGCCAGACTTCAATCTGATGGCAATGCACAGACACATTAGCAAGAAGAATGAGCAGAAATGTCAGGAACCAGATGTGCAGCACTGATAGAAACGTATTCCAGAAAACATGCAGTTGTAATTGCAGCCAAAAGTGGTTTTACCAAGTCATTAACTGAGGGGTTTGTTGGTCAATATATTTGGGAATTGTAATAAATATATTAAAAATTTTATGAGATTCATTTTGCATGATTTTTTTTGGATGGACTCTCTCTCTCTCTGTCTCTCTCTCTCTCTCTCTTGCTATCTATCTATCTATCTATCTATCTATCTATCTATCTATCTATCTATCTATCTATCTATCTATCTATCTATTTAATGATAAAGCAGGTAATTAAAAGATTTGTATTCTGCATTTGCTAAATACATGTGTGTGTCTGTCTGTCTGTCTGTCTGTCTGTCTGTCTGTCTATCTATCTATCTATCTATCTATCTATCTATCTATCTATCTATCTATCTATTTAATGATAAAGCAGGTAATTAAAAGATTTGTATTCTGCATTTGCTAAATACATGTGTCTGTCTGTCTGTCTGTCTGTCTGTCTGTCTGTCTGTCTATCTATCTATCTATCTATCTATCTATCTATCTATCTATCTATCTATCTATCTATCTTACATGCTGTCTTTGCACCTCCTTGCTGCTGTTTTTTTGCACTACATTGCTCTGTTCTGTTGTACTTTTTCCTGGGTATAGTTTTTACATTAACCTCACACAGTAGGTTTACTAGTCGGTGCTATACTTGGTTTTTGTCTTTTGCTTTGTCTTGTGTTGTCTGTCTGCACTCTGTCTGTCTGTACTGTTCTTTTGTTTGCACTGTTTGCACCAGGCTGCACTCGATGCACTTTATGTTGTTTTGTTGTTTATTGTAGCACCAGGGTTCTGGAGGAACGTTGTTTCGTTTTTACTGTGTACTGTGTACCACTGTGTATAGTAAAAATGACAATAAAGGCCACTTGACTTGACTTGACTTGACTATCTATCTATCTATCTATCTATATATCTAATGATAAAGCAGGTAATTAAAAGATTTGTATTCTGCATTTGCTAAATACATAAATGTGTGTGTGTGTCTATCTATCTATCTATCTATCTATCTATCTATCTATCTATCTATCTATCTATCTATCTATCTATCTATGCATACACACATTATAACACAACAGCTACAGCTGGCGATCTAATCTACTTTACGGTGAATAAATGGATAATATGATAGAGTGATTTTACCTCCACATATGAGTCAAACATCACAGAAAAACGAAATCTACTAAAACTCATTCATGCAGTGTTAATTTATAGCTGTCTGGCCAGCCAACATCTAGAAAAACAAGCCGCGTGAATACAGAGTGTATGGTTTAGTTATACTTTCAAAAATATCCAATGTGTCCGCAGAATCCCAAACGTAAGCTTATAAACTACAGAAGCAATTCACAGACATTAGCTCGAAAAAAGATGCAATATTCCAGGTTCCATATTTTGACAATCTCAGTTTGATGCGTTTTTACAATTTCCCCAAATAATCGAGTCCTCCATTTATCTGAGCACTTCTCTGATCGGTGTGCAAGTTGTTCCTGTAACAATGCTGTTGCCAAATGAGATTTCATGAACACAATCATCACTATCGGACTGTGGTTTAAGACCAGTACATGCTAATACAGCTATATAGAGATTGAGAACATTTATGTGTATGTCTTTGGAATGCACAAACACCAAAAACACACCGACACACACTCACACACACACACCTTGAACTCCAAAGTGGCAGTAATGGCTATAAAAGCAGCAAAACAGCTTGTTGTATCTGGCTTTTATTCCATCATCTTGCTCTAATAATACACTGCTGGCAAGCTGTCAGAGAAAATAATCTTGGTGATGAAGGCTTGTTCGAGTTTTATCGCTACTGCAATAATGGTGTTTTTATTGTTGGATATGACGCAGGGAAATCATACCAATGACGTTATTGATTTCGGAAAACAGGCGCATATGGATCAAGAGGTATGTTTAGACTAATAACAGACATGAGGCACGTACAACACGGGGATAACGATTTGATGTGACCAAAGATTACATCCTTGTTAACTTTCGCTTTTGATTACAACGCTGTTTTCTTGCTTTCCTTTTATTTGACTGCATTCATGTCCTGGGATACCTGAGTGGATGAAAGTAAATGTGAATGTGATAAATCTTTAAATATGATGCTAATTTTGTAACTGGTCACCTTTAAATAACCTGATAATAACTCTCAGGTTTTCAGGATGTTTCATTAATGTTTTTTATATTCATACCATATGTTTTTCAATTGGTGATGGACATGTTGACGGACAAGGTCAGACAGGAGTCTCCATGGACTATGGTGTTTGTGGATGATATTGTTATTTGTGGTGAGAGTAGTGAGCAGGTGGAGAAGAGCCTGGAGAGGTGGAGGTACATGCTGGAGTGAAGGGGAATGAAAGTCAGGAGGAGTAAGAAAAAGTACGTGTGTGAATGAGAGGGAGGGTAGTGGAGTGGTGTGGATGCAGGGAGAAGAGGTGGAAAAGGTGGAGGAGTTCAGGTACCTGGGGTCAACAGTGCAAAGTAATGGAGAGTGTGTTAGAGAAGTAAAGAAAAGAGAGCAGGCAGGGTGGAGTGGGTGGAGAAAAGTGCATGCAGGGTGGAGTGGGTGGAGGAGAGTGACATGAGTGATTTGTGATAGAAGAGTATCTGCAAGAGTGAAAGGGAAAGTTTATTGGACTGTGGTGAGACCTGAGATGTTGTATGGTTTAGAGACAGTGGCCTAGGAGGTGGAGCTGGAAGTAGCAGAGCTGAAGATGTTGAGGTTTTCGTTGGGAGTGATGACGATAGACAGGATTAGAGTTTATAAGAGGGACAGCGCAGGTAGGACATTTTGGAGACAAGGTGAGGGAGGTGGGATTGAGATGGTTTGGACATGTGCAGAGGAGGGACATGGGGTATATCGGTAGTAGAATCCGCAGGATGAAACCACCAGGAAGGAGGAAAAGAGGAAGACCAAGGAAGAGGTTTATAGATGTGGTGAAGGAAGATATGTAGGTGGTTTGAAAGAGGCAGATGTAGAGGACAGTAGTATGGAGATGGATTATCCACTGTGGGACCCCTAATGGAAGCAGCTGAAAGAAGAAGAAGAATTTTTTTAATATCAAGTTTTTATTTGCTTCTCTAAGCATAAAGTGAGAAGTGGGTGATTGTGTAATGCTACATTGAAAAAAAAAAAAAGATCTGTGTGTGCTTTCTATTAATCAGGCTTGAGCTCAAATCCCAGCACCACACGCTACTTCTCCTTGGCCCTTGAGCAAGGCCTTTGAACCCTCAGTTTTATAAATGAAATAAAAGTAAATAAAGTTAAGGACAAGGGTGCCTGTGATTAAATTGTAAAGAAATTTTTATTTGAGATCCATTAGGATTTGCTTCAAATCCAACAGGACTGAATAAATCAGTTGCTGGTGTATTAAGTGACTGCATTTTATTCATTCACATTTATTTATCTTAAAATAAAAATGAATATATTTGACATAAAATCTACTAAAACAAATAAAAAATAATGAACCCCTGAAGAGAAGAGAGTCTTATTGCTAAGTTATTGTTTGAGTATCTCCAAGAAAGCCGATTCTATCTGTAGCGACAGACACCGCAGAGTTGCATGTGCAGCATAATTAAAAAGTGTCATCAAAAGCATTATGTCACATAACTTCATGGAAATGAATAGCCATCCAAGCCAAGTTCTGCAAATGAAAACTGACAGTACAACTATTTATGGATATCTTACTTTTTCTGGCTACAGAACGTAGCTATTAGTCAGCGAAAACGTTTGGAAATGGGTTGTGTAAGCACAAAAAGTGCAGGAGAGAGATTGGTCAGTGTGACCGAGGCGTGCGTAGTTCATTTGTTAGTAACATGATGCCGTTGCACTTGAATTTTTATTCAACCTGCGTTATTTCAACTTCAAGGCACTCTCGCTGTCGTCGTATTCTTTTTGATTCACCCGACGCCCAGACAAATTCAGAGCTACAACTGAGACGTATTTAAACAAAATGAACCTAAAAACGAAGGTGGCTGCAGATGGATTTTCCCCTTCAAATATATATTCGTAAGGAAAATCCATCTGCAGCCACCTACATGTTGTTTAATGGTGTTAGTGTAGTGTTGGCTGAGCGATTCCATACATTACCAAGACTTGGGAAATGTTGCTTTGGAAGGGTGCGTAGAAAAGCTAATGCTAAATAGTTCGAACCTTCTCCTAATGCCTTTGAGTGCTCTCCCAATGGCCCACCCTGCCTGCCTTTCCTTCTTGCTCCTGCACAGTGGGAGAAACCACACTCCTAAAAAACCAGGCCTCCATAAACTACTCAGCTTAAGACCCTTGAAAGAAATGGCACCGAATGAGCACATCTGAAATCACACTCACAGGAAGGCAGTGCTGGCATTTAGTATATCCTTCAGTAAATCAAAGGTGCCATTAAGTATTTTCACATGGACCAGGTCTCCAGTTTACGGTCCTAATCTTTAATTCTAGCCTCTAGTTAGAAGCAACTCTTGAAACAAGTATACATTTTTTTTACTTTTTTTTTTCCAGACATGGTGCGCTCCATAAATGTAGCAGATGTACGCTCTTTAAGGCTATACAGTTCCCTTGCATTATAGCAAAAAATCGTTTTGTGTGAATTTGCCAGTAAAGCAGTCAGGAGCAGAGGTTTGATTTACAGCGATTTCTGCCACTGCCAGTGCATGCTGAAGCATAAACCTTAATTGGCAACAGTTGATCACAGCCAAAAAGTTTAAAAGTTGTGGATAACTGACAACTTCATTAGGAAAGATTACAACGAGATCAGAGGCTACATGGCTCCTCCCTGAGGCTATATGGCACACAAAACTGCGTTCCTAAAAGTTCTGTACTGCTTGATAAGCTTTAAATGTCCGTCTTGCAACACTTTTTTTTATTATTATTGCCTTATGGTTCTACTCTGGTGGGCTGTAGAGGCTCAACATTTAGGATTTCTTGCTAATGGTTTGGAGTCAGAATGTACCTTTGGGTACTTAAGTACAAAGTACAACTATCAACTGTTCAGCTCTGTGCTTTGACCGTGTTCCTCCTCACTTGTGAGTCGTTTTGAAAGGGAAAAAGGCTGCCGAATGAATCAATGGAAATGGACGGATTAAATGCAAAGACAGATCTGAAAGCTTTGAGGCTTTTACACTTGTCCTTCTGTAGGGAACATTAAGCATTAGTGCTTTTCCATCAATGAATGTTTTAACCTAAAACCTACACACACATATATATGTATAGAGTGATAGATAGATAGATAGATAGATAGATAGATAGATAGATAGATAGATAGATAGATAGATAGATAGATAGATGGATAGATAGATAGACAGACGGTTAGTTCGACAGACAGACAGACACGTAGTATATGTATGTATATTGTACTAGATAGATGGATAGATAGATAGATAGATAGATGGATAGATAGATAGATAGATAGATAGATAGATAGATAGATAGATAGATAGATAGATAGATAGATAGATAGATTGATAGATCAATGGTTAGTTCGACAGGCAGACAAGTAGTATATGTATGTATATTGTACTAGATAGATAGATAGATAGATAGATAGACGGACAGACAGACAGACAGACAGATGGTTAGTTCGACAGACAGACAGACAGGCAAGTAGTATATGTATGTATATTGTACTAGATAGATAGATAGATAGATAGATAGATAGATAGATAGATAGATAGATAGATAGATAGATAGATAGATAGATAGATAGATAAATAGACAGACAGACAGTTAGTTTGACAGACAGACAGTCATGTAGTATATGTATGTATATTGTACTAGACAGACAGACTGATTGATTGATTGATTGATTAATTGATTTGCAGTGAATATAGGATTATGACTTACCCACCGACTCCAAAAGAGCATTTAAAGAAAGTGTGAGCAGAGACTATTTTTAGAAAATGCACCCCTTTAAGGTATCCTTGTGGGACCATCCACAGCTGCATAAGGTGAGTCAGCAAAGTGCAGAAGCTTCAAGCAAAAACAGAGCATCAGGATAAAGCCACAGGCATAGATATCATACCAGGCCACAGCAGACTATGTGCAGCATTAAAGAAAAGACAGAACAGATTAATAGATATGCCCTTATCCTTCTAGATCAGATGCATAACCTAGCTACATATAAAATAAGGTAATTAAATATAAACGAGATTTTAACCTTTGAATTAAGAAACAATAACCCCTAAAATTAATTTCATTCAATGACTCAGTGGCAATGCAAGAGACTTTTTACTGAGGATGTACATAGTACTGATCCAGCAAAGGTGTGTGTCATACAGAGCTGCTACCTGGTAACCTTTAATACATGCTAAGTTGCTTTTCTGTTTGCCATGGTTGTGGAGAGTGGTTATTTGTGTTACTGCTTAACATTAGCATTAAATCAAGTTTGGACATTTTTCCTCAGACACTTCTAAACATAGCAGTGGATCCTAATTAGAGGAAAGACTAACTGTCCTTTTCTGCATGCATTAGCTTACAAATACCTCTGATTGGCTGATTGACAGGTGAAAGAGAGAGTACACCATCCCATCCATTTGGTAGGAAGTGGAAGCACAGCTGATTAGATGAACTTGTACTCAAAAGGTCATAAATTCCAATCCCAGCTTTGCCAATCTGCCACTGCTGAGACTGTAAGTCATTGTGTATAAGGGCATCTTTCCAGCACCATTCACATAAAGGAAATGTACAACACCTGGCCAGTTTTGCTCTGCTGGACTCCTGGATATGTATGTTTTTGGCATCATTGGGATTCAAAGTCATGATGCCAAATACGCTGATCGAAAATGTTGCTGTTGTGTAACTCAAGAACCCACCCAAATCTTTTACTGACCTCCAATTTGTTGAACAGAATTAAAGAATTAGTTTATCCAAGAAGCTGCCTGCAAATTTGGCCAAAATAAGAAATCTTAATGCAAGATTATGTATCTGCTACATTCACTAAGTAACCACAAAGAAGGATGGAAATCCAGGCTCCCCAATGGTCTCGAACAATTAACATCACCACTGGCATGTTCGTAACAGCTAACAAGGACACTGCAGGAGAGGAACGGCCTTGAGGCCGAGAGCAGGTGCCAGTGCAACATGATATAAAGACAAGAGTCCAAGATCTTTTCAGCAAAACGTTCACACAAACTCTCTGAACAAGTTTGCCAAGAAAATTCCACACAATAAAGAACTAGAAGCTTGTTTTAAGGCAAAACTGGGCAGAACTTATGCTTGAAATGTAGGAGTGGGGGTGTTGATTGGACACCCTGTAGAGAGACACTTTGTCACGTCTGTTAGCCAAAGCTGTTCAAAAGCAGGCTAGATTAATACAAAATTATAATAAATACATATAAAAGCCCATAGTATATCATGTTTCATCAGTCTTTGCTGCTCTTAAAGGTTTCCATATTGGAAAAAAAAAAAAAAGATAAAGATAAATCTATGGATACGCATTTGCAATGAGATGAGGTAATACAATAGTCTTTCTATCAGTCTTGATAATTCTGCACCTTGTACCAATTTTGGGATTTCTGAAAGAGTCGAAATAAATTCTTTAGAGAAAGATTCAGGCAGAACTTTTGAGGAACACATAAGGCTGCAAATAAAATAAAAAGCATAATGAATATAATTCATGTAAAAGCCTAAATCAGATTTTGAATAGCTGACATTCTAAAAAAGGGCAAGTACAAATTTTTGGAATTATAGCTAGATTATAGCTTTTCAAAATAGCCTATTATGATAACCTTCAAATAGTGACATTTTCTATTATAAATACTTTTTATTTACTTTTTATATACTTATTATAAAAAATAAAAAAAAACTAAGGACTGGAACTGCAAATCCCTGATCTCTTGAAAAAACGGTTCAACTGTGATGTTGACGTTTTTTTTGAACGTATCTGATGACCCACTGAATTAATAAGACTTATAGAGTGTGCAGCTTGTTTATTTATATAGCTATAGCATGTCACTGTCTAAAAAAGCATGGTCAAAGCATGACATTCGTTATGAGGCTAATTACACAGTGGTTAAGGCATTGGACTCTGGTTTGGAAGGTCCCAAGTTCAAATCCCAGCACCACCAAGCTTCTACTGGTGGGTTCTTGAGCAATGCCCTTAACCCTTATTTGCTCAGGCGTAATTCACTTTGGATAAAGGAGTCTGCCAAATACTTCAAAAATACATTTAAAACAGCCAATTAGAGAAAAAATATATATAAATAAATCCTATATGGCAAAACAAAATTCTATGCTAAAATTCACTATATTGCTAAAATGATTTGTTACACATAATACCATCATACCCATATGTGTTTTTTTCTCCAAACTGTTAGTACATGGTTTGAAGCATTCCGTTATATAGGATGTGTTTGTATGCTGCAGCATTACTGGAACTAAAAGCTATAAACTAAGGGTTCCAGTTTGGAAGTGGAGTTGGTCTTTCACATAGTCCTGTTTGTAAAAGGGCCATGCGTTCGAATCAGAAGGCACTTAAGTACAATTGTGATTTGATGTCTCTCTGAACCAACGAAATAAAAGTAAACAATTCGCACCATATTGAATTGTATACCATCATATTTTTTCCATTGCATCGTATTGCATTGAATCCTATTGTGTTGAATCAAGTAAAAAATCAGATCGCACTGTATCGTAATAAGGGTGAATTGTATCGCACCGGTAGCTGCTTCATGTGTGTCTTTAATGTATCGTATCTTTGGCTGTGCATCGAAATGTTAATCGCATCAACCTTAGTTATGAAAATGCACATATCGAATATATAATGTATGTTGTCAGTAGACAAAAACAATATTTCGCTATTTTTCCAGACATCAGACCTGATTTCCAGATCAGATCGATTTTCTAGATATATATATTTTTTTACTAATATTAAGCATGAACATTGCTTTTCTTGGCAGATGAGTTTACCCTTTTTTATGAGCTTAAAATAATCAAAATGAACGGGCAAGCCAGACTTCAAATAAATATCTAGAAATAATTTGATATATAGAACAGGATTGTATTCTAAATTATATTTCCAGAATGAAATGATGATTTACGCCACTTATCTTGCCTTATCTCATAAAGTAGGAATTTTTTCCGTTCCACTCCACTGAGATAACTGTCTAGCACACTAGTTGTGAAGGATGTCAGCTTGTTTAGTGTCCTCACCTCTACAAGACACGTGTTCCCAGAAAAAGAGAGCACACCAAATCTTCTCATTGGCTCTCCTCTCGTTCCTTCGTGCTGTGGAGAGACTGGAAGATGTCTGTATGCACTCCATCAATCTCGTTCTCTATCCATCCCCAGAGGCCGGTCCAGTATGAGAGCCAGAGAACCACAGAGATGGAAACCTAAAGAGAATAAGCAGGACTTGTGCTGATGAGGTTAGAACAACAGAATCGATACTTTGAGAATAACAGTGCGACAAAAAAAGAGCTTATTTTCTTTTTATAGATTTCAAACTAAAGTGTCTAAAATACTTAATTTAAATGATTTTTGTTCAGAAAATATGTTTTCATCTCCTGCCACAGGTTGATTGATACAGTATAATGAGAGTTGGTGCAGGTCCATAGTTAGCTGCTAAATCAAACAAACACTTTCACATTTGCTATTTAAGTACTTCAGTCTGTCATTGTTTAAAAGCAGGCCCAGGCATCCTCAACGAGAAAGTCCCACGATCTCATGAGAACGACAACGGAAATGTTTTGTCTGCAGCCATCGATCAGTCTGTCTGTAAAATAAACATGGAGAGTGGCAAGCAGTGCAGGCTATAAGATGAGAGCTGAGGTCATAAACAGTGTCTCACCTCATGATTGTCTTGTTGATTTTTGGGGTTCCACAATAAAAAAAAAAGTGTGTCACGAGTTTAACATTTCCAGACAGTTTGTTCTTTATTTTTTTGCCATTGTAGTGACGCCAATACATCACGAGAGTGAATCAGGATGAGAGGAGCAGGAGTTAAATTCACACTCGGGTTTGGCGGTTTGGTTGTATTTGATGGCGTTGCACACCGGCTTTAAATTGTTCTGTAAATACCGAGTTTAAATATTCAAAACGTTGCCAGAGACATTTAATCAATTACTTCATCATAAGGATTTGTTTGGGGTTTTCTGGTTTTCTGTTTGCTTTCATAATAAGGTGTGATTGATCGACTAGGGCAACTTGGGAGTATAAATGATCAGGCGTAACCACTAAGAAGCCTAAACGGTACTGATTAATTCGGTTCAATTTCAATTCCTGGCTTTGCTTCGCCAGTATTTTGTCTGAGTAACGGCATCTCGGAGCTAATGACGACTAGCCAGCTGAAGTACATTTTATTCTGTCAGCAAGACTGATTTACCAAAACAAGACATCTTGTATGTACTGCGTGCATATCAGTGGAAAAGCCTTCAAGAAACCAGATTTCTCCATTTTCAATTAAGCATGGCTTTTTCGGGGCCTGGCTATTGAGCCAGACTCTCTTTTAATGAAAATGAGGCGAGAATGAGGTAGTGCAATGGTTCCATCGTGGTGGACATGTGGAATGAAAACGGCAAAACATAACAGAGAAATTAATCAAAATACTGCAAAGCGTGGAAGCTCGAGGATTGAGCAGCTGCAAGCACTAATTAGAAGCAGCCCAGGGTGTCTGTTAAGTGACAGAGGCTGAGCGGTAGGGATGGAGCCGGAGTCACGGTGGCCTTCCTCTCCCCACCACTGCTGCATACTCATTCTCTGGCAGAGTAAACCAGGGAGGCAGGGCGGCCTGAAAATGAGAACCAGACCTTCATCTCCACCACTGACTCTCTTCGCCCATGGCTGCCGTAATTTTTTTTATTTTTTTCCTTGCATCTTACGTTGAGGGGAAAAAAAGGGAGCGTGCTTCAAAAATAGATCAGGCTCGCGTGCCAATGGGGTTTTGAAGACTCACTTTTTTCCACTCCCTCTAGTCACGCAAGTGGCCTGACAAGACCTTAAAGAGCAAGACAGGAAAAAAAAAACAGAACATAAAAGAGAAAAAAAAAGACAGAAGGAAAAAGCAGAATCCCTTTGGAGGGTTTTTTGAAGAGGTTGGGGGATTTGAATTAGGAAGACACCACATTTTAAATTGCCAGGAACTCAGGAAGAATGCAAAGGTTTTACCGCAGTTCCACAGATATTCTCAGCTATCTGGACTCTTTAGGGTGTTTCCTGCTTATGCCCAAGCTAATTTTCCCATTTTAAAACACACAATTCCACTTTTAATACATAAGATTCAATCCCCTAAGCACACTGTTGGACACTTGTTGATTCGAAATACCATCTGTTTTCACCAGCCAAGCTCGGTCTGACTCATTATAAAAGCGTCTTTTTAAATATGAGACATTAGACCGGCAGGCTTTCTCTGGTAAAGCTATTAAACTCCTCCAGTCGGTATTGTCATTATGTTCACAAACGCTATGCCAGTCTCGTTCAGAAAGGGGGCACGAAAGCTCCTCAGAACAAAATGTCACATTTTTATGAACTCATTATAACTACTCAGGAGAGGTTTTGGATCATTTTGAAGCATAATTACTGCAGGTATAAGAACCGTACGAGATTTGAGAACCGTACAGTTGAACCTAATTGTTGAACCTAATTTCATGAGAAAGTCTGATTCACAGACCATGTGGTTAAAGTTGGCTTGATTTTTATTTTTATTTTTCTATCAAAGGTTTGGACTGGATCCAAGTTTTCCCACCAACCCAACGCAACCTTGACATGTTTTTTTTATTTTTTTTATACATTTCATACAACCTTAAGCCTCACATAGAACTTCAGATATACAACATTAGATATAATGGTCAGGACTTGTGATATAAAACAATACTACAAATCTGTGCTTGCATGCAGGGTTAACCTGGAATGGGTGTGGCTTTGCTTTAAAGGGGCGTGTCTGTTTTTTGACAGCTCTGACAGTTCCTCAACCTCAGCTGTGCATTACTTGATGCACTTTATTACCATAAACTTAACGTCATTACCATAAACTGTTTAAATGCTTTTTTTGCACATATTTTCTTTACTGCTGCTATATTGCTTTTTTGCACAACATCTTTTGTTTACATTTTGGCAACTGTTTAATTTGTTCACTTTGTCTTGTCACAACAAGTTCACTGCCAGAGCTATTTGGTGTTTTGTGTTTTGTCCTGCACTGTCCTGTGTTGTCTTAAACTGTCTTGTGTTGTCTTTGCACTGTCTTGAGTTGTCTTGAACTGTCTTGTGTTGTATTTGCACTGTATTGTGTTGTCTTGCACTGTCTTGTGTTGTCTTTAACTGTCTTGTGTTGTCTTTGCACTGTCTTGGGTTGTCTTTAACTGTCTTGTGTTGTCTTTGCAATGTCTTGTGTTGTCTTGCACTGTCCTGTGTTGTCTTGCACTGTCCTGTGTTGTCTTTGCACTGTCTTGTGTTGCACTGTTTTGTGTTGTTGTTGCACTGTATTGTGTTGTCTTTGCACTGTCTTGTGTTGTCTTTGCACTGTCTTGTGTTGTCTTGAACTGTCTTGTGTTGTCTTTGCACTGTTTTGTGTTGTCTTTGCACTGTCCTGTGTTGTCTTGCACTGTCCTGTGTTGTCTTTGCACTGTTTTGTGTTGTCGTTGCACTGTATTGTGTTGTCTTTGCACTGTCTTGTGTTGTCTTTGCACTATCTTGTGTTGTCTTGAACTGTCTTGTGTTGTCTTTGCACTGTTTTGTGTTGTCTTTGCACTGTTTTGTGTTGTCTTTGCACTGTTTTGTGTTGTCTTTGCACTGTTTTGTGTTGTTTTGAACTGTCTTGCATTGTCTTTGCACTGTCTTGTGTTGTCTTTGCACTGTCTTGTGTTGTCTTTGCACTGTTTGCACCAGGTTGCACACATGCACTTTATGTGGCGAGGACACTTACTAGTCCTTAGCCCTGTGTTTTACTGTTTCTGGAATTGTTGTTTAATGTATGTAGCATCAGGGTTCAGGAGGAACGTTGTCTCATTTCGCTGTGTACTGCGTCAGCTTTATATGATTGAAATGACAATAAAAAGCTTCTTGACCTGACTTCTTGACTCTTGAGATGATTCTTGAGCACAATTTCTTACAAACTTTAATTTGCAATTATTTAAATATTCAGTAGATAAACTTGTAGAAATATTTGTTAAACCCTGACCAGGCAGTTACTAAATGCCTCTAGGAAATATTTTTGTCACACAAGTTTCTTAGATATCATGCTTCTAGTACACCTAATATTACACATATAATTATAATGTACTATTTGTTTATGTTTTTTGTCCTGATGGCCTGCACCCCAGCAGAGTTGAAGCAGCAGTGTTATCAGACAACATCTCCAAGATCATACCATCTGACTGGTAAGACATCATGCAATTTACAATTATGATAGAAGATGTACAACAAACCAAATAGTTAAAAGTATACACATAGCCCACTTTATAGAAAACGACTATTCCCGGTGTTGTAAAATCAAGGAATAAATACACAAGATCCAGAAATGATCTTATTGCAGTTAAAACTGAAAAATGTCAAATAAACAAAAACATTTTATTTTTTTTATTTTTTTAAAGCTTGGACTTCCAGACATTAGATCACTCTGTGGCACTAAGACCTGGATTAACTAAATGATTATATGGTTCTGTAACACATTCACTGGTTCCGCTTTCTTTCTTTACTTTCATTTTTCCTTTCCAGTACTTTCCAGTACGCCGGCGCTCAACCACACACTCCCGGGGACGCCTTTCCAGTTTGACGTCCGCCGGCGGCCACTCGCGGATCCCCCCGCCTTCCTCCGGCGCCCGCCCGCCTCACTCGTGGATCCCCCCCGCCTTCCTCCGGCGCCCGCCCGCCTCACTCTCGGGTCCCCCCTCCTTCCTCCGTGGATCTGCACGCTTTCACTTTCTATCGCCCACCCGAGTTTCCTCGCTTTTCCTGGCGTCTATCCGAGTGCACTCGCCGGCTGGCACTTTCAGACATAACATAGAAAAACCCCATACTATCTCCATGTACATGCCCCCCAGGACCCTACGTTAATTTTCTTCAAAAGTTTGCTCGTTTTCTTTCAGACCTCTTGATCCAGATTATGGACCTTCAAAGAAGTAGGTGTGGACCATAAAACCTGCTGAACCATCTAGAAACGTAGCAGTGCCGTTTGGATCCCACTTTATTTAAAGTTTGGACATTGGACCACTTTGAGTGTTTAAAGGCTCTGCCATGGAGAAGTTGGTGTTGGATCTATGATGATCTCAAATGTTGAGCTATTTTAGGAGTTGTTCAGTAGATCCTGGTTCCATAATTTCAACTGACTCATAATCACTCTCTGGTGTTATGAATTGTTTTTTTTAAGATTTATAATCACACTCTTGATGTCACCCAAATGAGGATGGATTCCTATTTTGAGTCTGGTTCCTCTCAAGGTTTCTTCCTCATAACATCTAAAAGAGTTTTTTCTTGTTACAGTCAACCCAGGCTGCTCATCAGGGATAAACACACACCATTCACTTAAATTCTTACATTCTGTAAAGCTGCTTTGAGACAATGTCCATTGTGAAAAGCACTATAGAAACTTGAATAATGCAAGCAGATTTAATTACGTCTCTACTTTCTAGCTGAAATTATTTGTTTTGAAAATCAAAACTGATGCTCACTTTAAAACCACACCTCCAAAATGCTATGTGTGCATGCACACTCATTAAAGGAACCTGAATACCAGTTCTCCTGATGGCCAAGTAGGAGTGTCTCAGTGTAATTTCACAGTTGATTTCAGTTGCTTTGAAGCATTTCTCGAATCATTCTTAACATTAGCAAACCAGAAAGTGCATTTCTCATAACGACGAAGCCTGTACGTTTCTTAAAATACTTTGTTCATTGCACGAAAGTAAGTATTTGTGCCAATGAGCATCTCATTGCCATCAGAATAGCAAATCCTTTTAGCGTACATTTTCTATATTTCCTGATGTTAGCTACAGTTTGGATTTCAATGATTGAAAATGCACAAGGCTGAACCTCTTCTTTATCGCATCAATGAATTTCTACAGCACAAATGTACACATTACTGTATGTGGGATATCGATTGCAAGGAAACCGGATTCACACTTTTACTGTACTGTACTAGAGATTGTTCATTTCCTGGTTGTTCATCTATTTGCATATAAATTGTAATTGTGTTTTGCTTGAAGGTTCACAAGATTTTTCTTTGACCTATCGTTTTTACTTTGATTTCTCAAGAACCATACACTCCCCTACATTAGTGAAGATCCATCTGCAGAATTAATAGTTAAAGCGAAGAAGATAAACTTGAAAGATTATGACAACCTTTTAACCAATTTGCTTCAAATGGACATTCGGTACAACCCAGATGAGGATGGGTTCCCTCTTGAGTCTGGTTCCTCTCAAGGTTTCTTCCTTATGCCATCTCTGGGAGTTTTTCCTTGCCACAGTTGCTCATCAGGGACAAACATA
Source organism: Silurus asotus (assembly GCA_024362625.1). Lineage (NCBI taxonomy): Eukaryota > Metazoa > Chordata > Actinopteri > Siluriformes > Siluridae > Silurus > Silurus asotus. The sequence continues at coordinate 699,955 of MU551576.1, read as the reverse complement.
CTTACAAAGAACATATTTACATTTAATTACCACATTATCTGTGTAAAGCTGCTTTGAGACAATGTTCATTGTTAAAAGCGCTATACAAATAAAAATGAATTGAATTGAATTTGCATTTAATCACTAACGTATTGAACTGATGCCGATGTTTTGGTATTTAAGACTATTAAGGTGAGAACCAGTACAATATATTTTGATCAACATGACAAACAAATGATAATCCAGGAAACAGCAGAGTCTTGTACACAATCAATTAAATGAAGTGCATGATTAATAATAATTCTAATCATTTTAATTCTAGTAATAATCGTCCACATCATTAATAAAAATATAATAAAATGTACAGAATCTGAGGCAAAAAAATCTGAACATAGTTAATTACAGTTTTTCTCAGTTTCTTTGGACTGTTTATCAGATCATAAAAAAACTCTCAAAACTTGTTTAACCTTCACATCATGTAATCACTTGTGCACATCATAATCAACATTTCTTGTTACTTTAAACAAAGTGCGAATGCTCAGGTACATTCATTTATTTGATTGTGTACAATTGTCTGCTGTTTCCTACATTATCGATTGTCAAAATATATGAACTAGTTTTAGCTAAATAGTCTTAACCCCCAAAACATCTGGGCAGTAGTTCATTGCCTATATCATTGAATGCAAAATAGTTAACCCGGTTGTAAAAATCTTTTATTCTATTAAACTCTTTTATTGTAAATGTTTTTGAATTGTGTAGATAAATCTAACATGTTACTAATCAAAGAGAATGTAAGGCATCAGATCAACCAATAATCAAACAGTTCTCTTAAATAGGTCAATGGTGAATCTCGTGAACCTTCAACTGGCGACCGAGTGGAAAACAGAAATACAAATTGTGAAAATAGATGAAAAGCAAGAAAACAAAGAAACACTATTAAAGTACAGTAAAAGTGTAAATCCTGTCTGGTTTCTTGGAATCAAAGAAATACATTTGTGCTGCTGAAATTCATAGATGCCAAACAGAAGAAATTCAGCCATGTGCATTTTCGAACACTGCGACCCAAACCATAGTTTATATCAAGAAATCCTGAAACTATGCGACATCAAACAGACAACACGACTAAACATTTTTTGTTTGTGAACAATGACAAAAGGACTTTTCATTCTGATGGGAATGTGATGATCATTGACACAAATACTTACTTTTGAGAGATGAACTGAGGATTTTGAGAAAAGTTCAGGCTTTTGCAAGAAACAATGTTTTGTGCTGTTTGTACAAATTGTTTGGAGAAATGTACTTTACTGGTTTGCAAATATTAAGGATGATTTAAGAAATGCTTCAAAGCAACTGAGAAAAACAGTAATATTGCAATACATTTCTTGTTAATATTGGCAATTTTGTTAATCTCATATATAAGTGTAGGCAAATCAATAGCTGCAAACTACTTTAGAAAAAATCTTCACCATTCTTCTATGAATCAAAGAGGACTAACACTAGATTTCAGGATTGAGGCTACAGATTCTGACACAAAATAATCTGTGTTCACTCAAAAATCCTTTCTTGCTTCAACGAACTACAGCACCGATGCCAACGGATGATGCAATGTTAGTTTGTTTTTGATTTAAATGCTCCCCTTACATGACCTTTTAGTACTAATATCTGAATGACTTGGACAAGGCCTGGATTCATGCTAGATTTATTTTTCATTTGGGTCTAAATGCATCTGGATTTTTTTGGAACGGTACTGGATTCACAGATCCATGCCTGGGTCATGGATTGCATTTCAAAGTACACACTTTACATCATGAACGCAAAGTCGAACACTATAGTGCACAAACCTGGTTTTGTTTTGCAGAAAACTTAGATATAATGCTTAAAGTTTTTCAAATAAAGTGAATTTAACTTGGTCTAGACATACTGCAGAAAGTAAACTGCATCAGGATTAAACTGAAGGATGCAGAAATGAGCAGCAATAATCATTGCTCAAACAAATTCAAATCCTTGTCTACGCTTTTCCATTAAACAATTATCATCCCACTGATTTAATGCTTACTCTGTGAAATCGAGAAATTAGAATGTAAAAAGTGAACAGCTGAAACAACAAACCGACTCTTTACATGGGAAAGCCGGCACTCTTAGGTTAGGATCTGCTAAAAGACAGATGACTTTTCCCATTGGCCTGAACAGAAACTTTTCCTCCCAAAATACAAGGTAATAAACAATGCATTTGGTTACTTAAACAGATATCGTTTGCATTTTATATACGTATCTTTGACGTGTTTCACCTGGGAATTAATCGCTCAATTTAATAGTCATTTAATGGATGCTTTGCTTTCTGAAAATGATGAAAAAATAACTGGAACGCATTAAAGCACACCCATAACCATAGAATAGAAAGTTTTATGTAAGATTTTGAGTTATTCATTATAAAAAGAAATAGACCCTAAATAATTACAAGGGGTTGACAGAAATTTCTTGATTTCCTTTTTAAAAAAAGAAAAATGTATTTATATATTTAACATCCTGAGAAATTAATATTATGATTAAGTTACACACTGTGCTCCATCATCACAATTTAGTAAAGGAGCCAAATTTAAGTGCAGACTTCACACTCAAACCTTAAAAACATAAAGACTATAAGGCTAAGACTACAGGAAGTGACATAGCAATAAACCGTGATACACATAACATAAGTCGCTGATCAACAGATACCAATAACCACAAATGTTAGGCACTGAACATCCAGGTTTCGGACTAGAACCTAAATTTTTTTTCACCATTTCACCAAGTGTTTGGAATTTTAAGTGATGCTTCAAATGCAAATAGACTGTCAGAGCATTTAATACACTGCTTCTAGAGGTTAATACATTAAACGCAATTTCTAGATGAAAAGTTTCGAAAACCTTGTAAGCACTATGGATATAATATGAGCACATTATCTGGAATGAACAGTTCCAACAGGAGAAGATATTTTATTTTCGAAAGGTTCGTAGGGGACATGATTGAGGCGACAATGTAAATCAGGAAAATGATTTCAGAGGGTGAGGAAAAAAACTTGGAGTGGGATATGAAGTTAGTTGATGTATTTACAGAATCCTGTCTTTCTTTTTAACTTTTTATATTTCCACTTGCTTTCTTTCTGTCTTTCTAAAATATACCTTTATTATTATTATTTATTTATTGCACCGGGGCAAGTTCCATCCACATTTTCCATGAGACAAATTATGAACTAAAGTGATGTCACTGTCAGAACCAGAATCCCAACAGCGCCAACATTTTTAAATCTTAGTATTTTTCCAGTCATTCTAGAGCCAGAGTTGTGGGAGGCAGGAAGGAAAGGAAAGGATTCATACAACTTATTCATACAACTGAGCAGCAATTAAGTTAAGGGACCTGCTTAGGAGTGGCAGATTGGTGTGGTTGGGAACTAAACCACTAAACCACCACTATCACTACAACTCTATTAAACACAAAGCAACAACATCAAAAAAGAAAATCATAATCAACCTATAATAATGATAGATAGATAGATAGATAGATAGATAGATAGATAGATAGATAGATAGATAGATAGATAGATAGATAGATAGATAGATAGATAGATAGATAGATAGATAGATAGATAGATAGATAGACAGACTTAGGCCAAACGTAACATAAATGGTTAGTTGTCTCTACAATATGGCTGCATCATTAACACATTATATTTACTATACTATGTAAAAATACAATAGTTTCACAAAAAAGTTGTACACTTGCGAGTAACACATCTGTGTCCCTAAAAACCTACACCCCTTGAACAAAAGTTTGTGGGCATCTGAACATAGGATTGGTATATCCATTTTTAAACATCCCACTGCACATTTGGTCCCCGTTTGATGTTATAATAACCTCCATTCTTCTGGGAAGATGTTTCACTAGATTTTAGAACTCGAAGATTTGTGCTCATTTGTGCCTAAGATGTAGAGTGAAGAGGCCTGAATGCATTCAGTGCTCCAATTTATTTCAAGTTCGATAGGGTTGTAGTCAGAGTTCTACAGCAGGCCACTCAAGATCTTCTACTTTAACCCCTGTAAACCATAATCTTGATAGAGCTGGAAGGGAAGAAAATCTAATGCCATCACATAAAAAGACATTTAATACAATCATGTGCCTCTAATTCTTTGGTAAATGTTTGGGAAAAAAACACATATGGCCGGAAAAGTCAGGTGTCCCAATATTTTTTCCCATACAGTGTGTTTTAGTGCTTTTGTTGGATACAAAATCTGAATCACTGCTTCCTCTGACTGAAATTGCTGCACTTTGATTCCATCTGGTGCTCACTTTCAGTTCCTCTCAGTGCTGATGCTCCAGTTTATTCCTAGGCTTTAGCTACTGCTCCGTCATTCGCGAGCTTCAAAGGTCCGATACTTTGTGCCTTTTGATATGATTAGAGGATTAGATATGCTAAGATTTTGCCTTTCAGTTAAAACAAGGCCTTGATTAAATTTCCAAGTAAAACCAAATGTAGAGAACAAAGAATATTAACTCTTTCGTCGTAGACCATACTGCCGTGACTGGGGAAACAACATGCGAGAAAAAAATGGCAGTTCTGTTTATGAATATATTTTAATCAGGCACTTCAACAAATACAGTACAAATGTACTCTTGTCCAGGAGACTGCAATGAAACGGTCAATGAGTCCTGATTAACATTTACAAAAAAGCAGAATCAAACAACTATTTAACCTTTGGAGGAATTAAAAAAAGGTTGGAGAAGCGAGATTTCAGAGATCAACATTATTCATAGGGTACAATTCATAGTGACTTTACAGAGAACACAATTCCAATGAATCATGAATCTAAACATCTGCACCTTTATTAAGATTTTTTTTTTCTCAGAGACATCATAGATATGGCACATCCTGAATTTCACAGTTAATTGGATTCAGATGTTGCTGCATTTTTATGCAACAGTACATGATTAGCTATCTATAAGACACCTAAATAAAAGCAGCACTGGCAGAAAGACAGACCGAGTAATTATACTACAAACCCATACACACAAACACAAATCACTAGAGAACTCACCAAAACTCTATTAGGAGGGGAAATCAAGTTTACTATAACGAGCAGCTAGCGATTATTAGGCACTGTGGGATTGGGCAAAATTAAAGAAATGCCAATTTTTGTTCAAATGTAACAAATGGAACATATTCAAAAGCAATTAAACCCCACAATAAATATATACACATCAAAATAAAAAAAGAGCTAGGAATGAAAGGACAAAAGTACAGATAAAAGTATAGACAAAAAATAAAAAAGAAAAGAAAATAATAAAACCGAATATCAGCCTGAAATAATACTATGGTTGCTGAAGCTAAAATGTGGTAACGATTTATAAAAAGGGACACATTTACTAAAGTTTTGAATTAAAACTCAAATTTGACGTGTTTATTTGCGTTTATTTTTTGAAGTCTGCTTCTTACAATACTAGAGACTTACAAGTGATTAGTATTTGCATTATTACTTGTAATAATGAACGATAAATACTCCATTAAACCTATACAAACTACTGAGCATAACAAAACCTCTTTTAATACATTAAAATGTATTAGTTAGCAGTAGAAAACTTATCACATGTAAATGTATTAATAATTCATGCCCAGTATTTTGTAGAATATATTTGAAAGCATTTAATACGAGTCACCACTCAAGAGCCAGGCTATCACTCCATTAAGTGGGCCCTTGAGCAAGGCCCTTAACCCTCAGGTCACTCTGGATAAAGGGTCAAATATGCTCAAAGATGTAATTTAGGTATTTATTAATAATCCCTAAACATATTTGATTACAAAAGTCAAATTTGAGTTTAATTAAGCTTAAATTATCCACGTAGATGTGTTCCTTAAAATAAAGTGTTACCTGCAATCTTCACACGTTACAAAAAGGCACAACCATATGTTCTGAACACATCATTACCACCTTTAACAAGGCATCATTTAACTCCATTGAGGACATATTTTCCATTGGGGAAGGCAGAAGTGATTGCAACGAAGATCATTCACAAATGGCGATGGAAATCCAAGTACATTCCTTTTTTCGTAATTTTTTTTTGTTAGATTAGGCTAAATATATGAAATTGTGAGATGTCACCTTAAAGGCTAAGCAGCATTTTTTATTCTTTCAAATGCATCAGTAATTAAAGTGATAAAGCTTTGATTCTGGTAGAAAGATATCGAAGAAAAAATCCCTTGATTTAGTGAGAAAGGCATGGGAAAAATCACAAACTGCTGGCCCAAAGTATTTTTTAAGCTAGTGGACAAGAAGTAAGAATGATGTACACTCTTTCAGCCATGGTACAGTATGTTTGATACCTATTTTGTTTATATTATAGATTTCTGGAAAATAACAGAAATTTTTCTTATTACTAAATATTCAATAAAAAAGTTTAACATCCAACATCTAAAAATATTGGCATGTAGTCAAAGAAAAACTGGCTTTCCAAACCAACTGGGCTACTATAGGAGGTCCTGTCAGTCAAAAGTAACATTAGCTTACTATATAAAGGCTTTTAATGCTGCATCATGAAAATAGTAACGTTAAATAAGACTGTAATTTGTAAAAAAAAAGAAGAATCAGTTAGTCATACCATTTAGCCATCTTTCAATTATATTACCACCATTATAAAATGACAATAAAATTTTGTGATGCTTTTTTCAGTTATTAGCCTGTGATATGCATTTGACTTGCATATTGCATATAAAATACTGTACCTCAGTGCTGTACTGCAATAGTGTTCAGATGCACATCCAATTAGTTTTTGAAGAAAGTTTTTACTTTTACAACATTGCTTAAAATGCCAACCCAATGGAACTACCTTTATCAGCGAACCACAACATGCCAAACTGACAAGAGGATTTCCAGTTCCAGTAATGCAAAATATTCCAGGTAAAAAGTGTTTCAAAAGAGTCAAGTGGTGCCAAAAGCTGCCATAAAACAATTATTGTGTATTGAGTATAATGTGAGATGGCTTTTTGTTCCTTGAAAGTATATTTGGGACATTAAATTGGACAAAAAAAATGTATTTACCAAATTAATGCAGAATTGGATGACTTACTTACTGTCCAACCCACTTTTATATAAAGCAGATGCTGCTGCTGATGAATGAACAAACAGATTTGATCCTAACACTCCATGTTTGCACCAAAGTCTGCTCTTCATACAAAAATATTAATATTTAAACATTATTTTTTGGGTGTCCATGTTTAAAAATAAAACTGCCCCGTCCTTTGTGTTAGTCATCTCCTAGCTAGGTATGTTATGTGTGCCTGTAGTGTAGGAGGAGCAGAGCATAAATAACTAAATGCTTCATAGTCTTATGACTGGTCAACCTGTAAAAAAAAAAAGGCTCCTTTATAAATACTAAAATAAGACTGAAAAAAAAAAAAAGTTATTTATAATATAAAAAAAAAGTAAGAACATCATGTTAACACTGTTAGAACACTTGCAAATGCCAGCTGTAAACTACAACAAAATCCTGTTACTTATCATTACAGTCACATACAGTATATACAAATTCAAATGTATAACAGTTTAATCAGAAAATGGAATTCATTAATGCCATTTCCTAGTCCAAAAAAACACAAATATCAGTACAAAAATATATCATACAAAAAATGTTTTACTTTAAAAAACATTAACATCCACTTAGCTCCCGTTTATGAACGTGCAAATGTAGGAGATAGCACATGTCCTTTGCTATCTGGGTAGGTTTTCTGGAGAGAGCATTTTAATAAGCCACTGTGTCTGTGTCCATCATAGTATTCAAACACTGCACCCTCAACTCTCTGGCCAGCCAGTGAGGCACCATGACATTTCACATGACATTATTACCATGTTGGACAACTGTCATGTACAGGGTCCTGAGTCAAGTAGGATGCATAAGTAACAGTAGAAAAGTTTTTTTTTTAAGTTAAATCCTAAGCTCAGTCTCCTCATTGTGCTCTAGAGAGTGTTCATTTGTATTCATAATGGAGGCAGATGGGCCTGTGGTAACACCAAATGGTGAGATGGCAGGAGAGCGGGCTGCAAGTGGGGATAGAGAGGGTGAGAAACTGGGTGACATAGCTACTGAGGAGACCGAACCATCATGGCTGATTGGTGATCGTTTTAAGGTGGACATGTGGGGAAGAGTTCGTCCGACAGCAGGCTTTGGAAGGACAGTTTTAGCCCCAGGATGAGCTACGGATGTAATAAGAGGAGGGGGGTCAATTCGAGGCTTGGGTTCTGTTTTTGCTTTTGGCTGAAAGGGTCGGCGTGGGTTAACTGGGGCATTCTCATCCTTCAACCGAGCAATTTCTGTAAATACATTAGCCAGCGGTTGGAACTGGGGGCACCAGTTAAGGAGGTAGTCCCAGTTGTAGCTGCCTCTCAGTTCTTCATCACTAGCCACTATTGCTGTGAGAGAACCATCCACTATGGGTTTCCCATCCTCTGGGAATGTATAGTCTTTAGATTGAGAGATGCTCAGCCCTCTTCCTACCCCAAGGTAACCCCCACCATCATCTCGATACACTGCAGTCTGGCCTGACAAGAGACTTCCACTTAGGCTTCCCATCTTTTTACCTTTAAGCCACTGGTTTATGTCCATTCCAGGCTCGCCAGAGATGTCTGAGAGCTGATCAGCATCTTGCTGGATACCAGAGTCAGGTCCACGGGCAGATATATGCTCCTGCATGGAAGATGAAATACTAGAAACTCTGGGGTACTCATTGATCATACGGATCTCATCATCCTCTGCTGCTTCGGCCTCAGCTGAGCCTCTTCCACTTGAATGAGAAGGATCCAGTGACCCTCCTCGAGTGTATGGTCCTCCTCCACCTGCATTCTGGTCTTCAGCATATCCAGGTAGAGTTTGGTGGTAAAGTTTTTCACTTCCATGCACCTTGGGTTCATCAAGAGTATCAAGTACTGTACCAGGTGTCAAAATTCGAGCTTGAGTTTCTTGGTACTTCTTCCTCCGTGATCGTAGAAGGCAAAGAACCACGACAATTATTATAAAGACCACTATAGCTGCCAAGGAAGCAGCAATGACACTAGCTAGCAGAATGCTCATGTCTGTAGTTAAACCAAAAGAAGTGTGAGTGATATCAATGACAATCTGTGCAGTGGCTACACGGGAGCTCTCCAGTGGACTATGTGCTATCACATCTAAAGTTATTTGCCGGGTCTCTCTTTTCGATCGGCCGACATGCTGGCCATAAGCATCCATCTTTAAGGAAATCACTCCTGTAGAGATGTTGACCTCAAAGTAGGGAGAGGTCTCGGCTAGACTGTACAGGACAATGCCATCCACACCCCCGTCCTCATCTTTGGCAACCACTTGGCCAATGCTCTCCCCCTTCTTTGCTCCTTCGGGGACATGGAAGGCAACATTTGAACTAGTAAAAACAGGGTCATATTCATCTTCTCCAGTCACATACACCTGGACAGTAGCAGTTGCAGAGTAGTTTCCTGCATCCATTGCCACAGCAACAAAATGAAACGTGTTCATCTTTTCGAAATCAAAACTGAAGCGGGTTCGAATCTCACCAGAGGTCTGGTTGACCATAAATGACTCTCGTCCATTTCCAGATTTATCCATTATGTAATATTTCAGCTGGCCAAATGCCCCTGCATCGTGATCGATTGCATGTAGGATGGTAACGAGGGTGTTCTGGGGTTGATTCTCTCGTATACTTGCTGTCAGTGTTTTAAGTGGAAAGAAAGGGCGATTGTCATTGATGTCCTTGATCTCTATCGTAACAGGAGCAAGAGCAAAGTGGCCATGGTCGTCCGAGGCCTGAACAATAAGTATGTGCAATGACTCTCGCTCATTGTCTAAAGATCTCCGCAAACGAAGCGCGCCACTCCACTGGTCTAATGAGAACAGCTCACTTTCATCTCCAGAGATGATTGTGTAATGCACCTCTCCATTAGGTGTGGAGTCTGGGTCTGAAGCAGATAACTGAAGTATGTCAATTCCAGTCTCTGCACCTTCACTCAGGACAACACTGTACTCTGCCCTGGTGAAGGCTGGAGGGTTGTCATTAGTATCCATCACTGTAATTACAACAGGGACGCTTGAGCTTTGTTGGGGAATCCCACGGTCTGAAGCAACAATAGTAAGATTATAGGTATTCACAGCTTCAAAGTCAAGCCTTTCAGCTAGGACGAGAGTTCCAACTATCTGAAACCCACGCCCTTCAAGGAAGCGGATGCTACTTTCGACTTGAAATGCATTGCCCGTGTTTCCACTGGCAATGGCAAAGTCAAATCCACAGTTGTCCCTAGACAAGTCCCCATCCACAGCCTCCAGTGTAAGGATAGTCGATCCAGGGGGCTCGTCTTCTGACACAGCGGCTCTGTATTCACTTTGGTGAAACACAGGGGCGTTATCATTGACATCTGATATGTGGACTTGCACTGTGGTAAGACCAGTCAGTGATGGATTACCACCATCACAAGCCTCAATTACCACCAGGAAGGAGGGATGCTCTGAATCAAATTCAGTGTTCTCTTTGATGAAGAGCGTACCTGTAAGAAAACAAAATATTACGTTCAAACAGACATCAGACACAATTTTATAAAGAATTTATGAACATGAACAAATAACAACCACTTACCATTACTTGGATCAATGTAGAATAGGTCTCTCGTTGATACTACTCGATATGTGACCTTGCCATTTTCTCCTGAATCTTGGTCAGAGGCAGTCACAGTAATAACAGAACTGCCAGCTGGAGAATGCTCAGCAAGGGTCACCTAAAAAAACCCCACAGATATACGCAGCTATAATCAACATTGAAAAACACGTTAAATGCGCAAAAACAGAGTGGCCAGTATGATTTCACTTGGTGAAGATTTAACATGTTTGAGTAACTTGAACGTCTAAGTCGTTTTTTACTGTTTAAGCGTGTTGGGAAAATATTTCGGAACAATCAAATATGCTTTTTCCTGCAACAAACAAAATATGCATTTTCTCCTCCTGTACCTGGTAAAGGTCCTGAGTGAAGACTGGAACATTATCATTCACATCCTCGACCAAAATTGTCAAATTGGCCTCACTCTGGTGCATGGAGTCAGATGTTCGGACAGTCACAGTGTACCATGTCCGCTCTTCGTAGTCCAGCTGGCCAGTCAGGGAGACCCCTCCTCCATAGCAATGTATCCCAAACTTCCCCTGAGAGTTTGAGTCCAGGTGCAGTGTATAAGATAGGGCGGGACGAGAGTCGACATCATTCCCTGTCACTTGGGTGATCATTGTCCCAATTAGTGTGTCTGAAAGGAGCAAAATGAAATTTAGATCCCGAAACTGATTTATCATGAGGTCACTTACAATAATACTGTGTGTACATGAATAGGCTATTACAGCTTTTCTGCCTTAGGCCGTCATGTCCATGTATTTGCTTTTAATTTTCACAATCCCAGGAAAACATGATACTACATCCTTCTGACAGGATATGATCACCAAGATCTTTGGGGGAGAGGCGGTAATTGTAATTGAGTTGACCTTTAAGCTCTGCGAGCCTGGCTGTTTGCCCAATGCGGACCAGAGTGGCTAGATTTCACTGATAACATCAATGGTACTGAGTTCACCCAGCAGTCAACTCACTCTCAGGAACTCGCACTTCACGAGGAACCGGGATAGTGGGTCGGTTGTCATTCTGATCCACTATGATAACAGTAAGAGTGGCAGAGCCTGCTAACCGAGGGCTGCCCCTGTCAGTGGCCATGATGACCAGTCTAAAGACACAAAAATAGCCCAAAATTAATAATTATGTTTACAAAGAGAGCATTGCATTTAACAACGAAAGTGAGCACCAATGAGGGGGTCAATACTTAGTCTGTGTCCAAATTTCTCTGTCCATGATGGCAGCTGTTGAGATGCTTCCTGTGAGAGGGTCGATCTTGAACAGACCACTCATAGATGATGACCTGATGGAGTAGGTCACCTGTCCGTTCTGACCTTGGTCAAGGTCGTCTGCCAGAACCTGAGGAAATTACAAATTTGGAATGAATACACAGGCGGATTTATAACAGCTGCTTCAACGTAATGTGAGACTGGGAGCAATATTAGGTTTGGAACGCTGTTTTTTTTTGTTTTTTTAAACGAGGGAAAGAAGTGGGACCGTTAAGAGCTGAGACTATACCTTAATCAATGACAGTTAAAAACACTGAAATAAAAGTGAAAAATGTTTACAGGTAGATACGGGGCAATAAATATCAAAGGAAAATACCCCACAACTTTACATTTTCATCACTATTAAAATTCAAGCACTATGAACATGCTGGAGACTGGTGACTGTACCTGAATGATGGGGAAATCATATCCCTGGGCCTCCATAACATAAGCAACATAATTATGCAGCTGAAAGCGTGGCAGGTTGTCATTAACATCCTGCAGGATGAGGTTGACTGCCATGAAGGAGCTAGAGGATGCAGTTTCAGCTTTGATCACTAAGCGAAGCCGAGGGGTCTCCTCAAAATCCAGCCCACTAGAACTCTCCACCCAAATCTCACCTACATATACAGATGATATACATTTGTACCATGTGTTCCACATGTTTGAAATCTTTTAAATAGCAATGGTCCTCATAGTGTAGGTTAAAATTCTCACTGCAAACTTACCTGTATTTGAGCTGATGCCAAAAGATTGTAACTTGTTGCCACTAAAAATGCTATAGGTAATGCCACTTCGGGAGCCGTCAGGATACTGTGCCTGGATCTGCACCACCGCAGTGCCTAAATAAAAAGCAATGCATTGGTGTAAAGTTTTTGTGTAAATGTACATTGTTGCAGAATTTTTTTTGCCAACTTTATATGAAATTATAAGCAACTTTTACTCTCTACTGAACTAAATTTATAATTCAATATATGTACTTTTTACTTCACTTTATTTTAACTGACAATGACTGTTACCGATTACATTTTGCACCTTTGTTGAAGATGTCATTAAAGCTCAACACTGCCCTAACTGCATCTGCTGGCCTCATTTTCTGTCCAGAAAGAGCTGGAATACTGAGACTGAGAGGTGCATCAAATCACAGTCAGCTCTGAATATTTGGTTTTATTTTATCTGAAATTATTTACTTTCATTTGATTTGTCCATTGAACAAATAAGTAGGTTCTTCGACTATGTAACATCACACTGTAAATTTATTTTTTTATTGAAGATACCTTTTTGAATGATTGCTTTACAAGTTTTGTCATATTTTTTACCAACTTGTGTGATCTTTGTTTTATTCAGAAACGTTGTGGAACTTCGTTAATGCATCGTCGAGGTGTATGATTTGATTTGATTTTAGAAAATAAAACCTTTGAGCACCTTTGAGCCTACATTCAATACGAGTCAAATATTAAAGTACTGTTCAAATCGGATACTGTAAGACTTTTACTTAAGTCATAATGGAAGCAGTGACTTTTACTCAAGTAAAGACTGTCAGCTTAACGCATGTGGGCCAGAGTCCCATCATATACTATACACTATACAACACATGTTTGTGGACAACTGACCAGCACATATACATTTTCTTTTTGAACATTCCAATCATTTTGAACCTTCAATCTTCTAGGAAGGCTTTCTACTAGATTAGGCTGTGGGAATTTGTCAACACAGTCACAAGAGCATGAATGATGGGGTGCTATCATTGAGGTTGGAAACCTGTACTATTAAAAAAGCAATATATAAAGACATTGATTCTAAATTCTGGTTTCCAATGTGGACAAACACATTCCACTGCAGCTATACATCTCTTCTGTCTAACACAATAGATATAGTTTTACAATTAAGTTCCCATCCTGAATAAATTTGAGGTGCCATAACTCCTGTTTTACAAACTATTACCTAATTAAACCATAATTGCTGTTGATACAAATCCACTGAATCATTGTGAGGATGTAACTTACACCTATACTGTATATTTTCCCTGTTCAGTGATCACAGTATTTTTTTCCTTTTATATTTTGCATGTGAACTGAAATCCATAACAGCAGGTCCAAACAGATGTCTAATACTGACTAGATTCTGGCAGGTTCATACAGCTTACATCACATGGCTCTGATCCATGTCTAAGTATAATACCTTTGGCTGCATTTTCTTGTAAGCTGACATCCCTGGAGTTGCGGCTAAAGCGGATTCCATTGTAGCTCTGTTCACGGATATAGACCACGACCACTCCCAGTGAAGACTGTGCAGGACTGCCTTGGTCCATAGCCTGGACTTTAAGTGTCCTCTGGTTTTGGGTGAGGCCATGAAGTCTTTCAGTGACCTGAATGTCCCCCGTCAATGAATTTATAGTGAAGCCTTTTACAGGGTTGGCGAAACGATAAAAGACAGAGCCATTAGCCCCGAAATCCTTGTCCTCAGCTCTCATTGTGGCCAGAACGCGATGACTACCAAAGCTGCTGCTAGAGACATTAATAATGAGAGGATCTGTGATGAAGAAGGGTGCGTTGTCGTTCACGTCGAGGATGTGAATAGTCACTTGAGCTGAGGAATTGTGAGGATTGCCAGCAGAGGAATCAATAGCAAACACCTGAAAGCTGTAGGATGCAATCTTCTCCCGATCGAGCTTTGCAGCTGTGACAATGCGACCGTTGTGCTGGTCCACAATGAACATACCCTTAGATTCTTGGCTTAGGAAGTAGACCACTTGTCCATTGGAACCTTCATCCTGGTCGAAAGCAGTAACCTCCAGAACGAACGTACCTTCTGGGGCATCCTCATCAATTTCCACCATGTAGCTGCTACTGGAAAAAACAGGACTGTTGTCATTGAGGTCGAGGATGCTGATGTCCAGGGTGGCGGTGCTGCTCAGGGACGGAGTGCCCTTATCTCGAGCCTCTACAGTGAGGGTGTAGCGGGCTTTCTTCTCTCTGTCCAAAGCCCTTGATGTGGACAGTACACCAGATTTCTTATCTAAATAAAAGTCGCCTGAAGGGTCTCCATCTGAATAAATAAATAAAACACATGCAAAAGTAACTAGTAATTTATCTCAATTGCTTTATCAGTGATTAGATATACATTTTATAATTAGTCACATAAATATCAATATAGTAACAACTATCTATCTGGTCACAATCTGTCATAAGATAATATTAATGGCACATTTATGATATGGTTATGTCTCTGTATCTTATAAAGCAGGCTTAATGTAAATGTTAACCCTCTGTATTCTCGGTATATGAAAAGTATATCTTGAAAATTGAATACTATATTACCCCAGATTACAAAAAAAAATATTATTGTGTATAAGATTATTTGGAGTTGTTGAACAACTGGATTATTAAAATCACTCCAAGACCATGTGACACAATGACAATCGCTTGACGATTCCTCATACCACATAATCACTTTTATGATCGCATTGTGGACGGCGTGTAAACCCTAATTAACAAAAACAACACTTGTAAACACGTGAATGCAAAATGCATGTTTCCAGCAGCTCTTACGTGTGATTTTATACTGCACGAGCCCACTGTCTCCTGAGTCGGGGTCAATCGCTCTCAGAGTGAACAGAGTCACCGGCTCCTGGTTTTCTGGCACTTCAAGACTGTAATACACTCTGCCAAAAGCGGGCTTGTTGTCATTCTCATCCAGCACCGTGATACGCACTGTGGCCTTGGCAAAGTTCGACGGAAAACCGCCGTCTTTGCCATAAACTATGTAAAACAAAGATTAACATGAAGAGGGTTTTATTTTTTCTTGCTTCATCATTCGGAAGAATTTCCTGCTCGTTTTCTTGAGCAGCTGTGTTATGACATTAAATTGGCATAACCGAACACATTTTCAGTCATGAATTAAGCAATTACATGCCTGCTTGGCAACTGGTGAAAGAAGAGCCAGATTTTCTGCTCACTTGCTCACTATAGTAGCGTAAACAAGCGATTTTCTCTCAGTACCTGTCACAGTGTAGTCTGCTTTGGTCTCCCTGTCCAGGGATCTAGTGGTTGATATAACACCTGTCAATGGATGGATGGTGAAAACATCATCTCTTAGTCCTCCGTATGTGACCATGCCGTTGCTTCCTGTAATAATAAGGATTAAAAAGTAAATAAATTATAGCGAAAAATCTAAACAGAGGTTAATTAAATGCCAAAAAATCTATAAAATCTTATATATACTATAATCCTGACTTTTTTCAGGTTTCTATAATCATTATTCTCAGGCTGCATGCCACAATTGCCGTTTGTCACGAAAACGGATAAACACAAGCGCCGTGCTGGATAATTTCCATTTATTTTTTATTTGTTGTTTATACTGCTGTATTAGCAAGTTGGCGTTATTGGCTTTCCCCTTGTTTTTTTGAATGCCAGGTTGCGTGCTACTAGCAAACAATCTGGCAGAGCTTCACCTGTTTTCCGCCCTAATCGTTCCCTGGGAGTGGGTATATAATTCTTCTTTTTTATTCGCTCCTGAGTAAGGCTTAGAGAATGCAGCCCCAACTCCGCCAAATCCATTACCAACAATTAAAACCAGCCGCTGGTATTCGCATGCGTAGCTCAAGCAAGCATGACAGAGACGTGAGAGGAGCAATGACGCTAATAAACAAAAATGCTTGCCCCGTGCTTGACAGGAGCATGACGAACCTCCGATGTGTAGGGAAGGTTAAATTGACAGCAGCTGAGCAGATAGTATGGTATGGTTTCAGTTAACACGGGACAAAAATCAGGATGTTTGTTTGAAATCTGTATAAAAATGTTTAATTGGAGCTACATGAGACTACAGAAGGCAGCAATGCATAGTAGCTGGCAATGCTACGTCAACTGCTATGTGTCACTGGAATGTATGGGTTTTTAATGATGCTTGATTTGTTTAATTTGTAATTTCTTTATATCATATATAATAGTGAATATACTGTATGATTTGTACGATGGAGTTTTGGTGCCACGTTTTAAAAATAGAACAATCTATGATTGGTTGTTACAAGTCGTAACAATACAAGATTTAAATCAAAATATCTTGAGAGAAAAAATCTTAATATCTTGAGAAACAACATCTTTGAATAGCATGCAGACATAACCTTCGATATTCTCTGAACCCATCAATGGTCGCCATTTCCGACTGCACAAATGAGGCAATTTCCTCAATAACTTTCTTTCGGCTTCTCCCGTTAGGGGGCGCCACAGCGGATCCTCCGCATGTTTGATTTGGCACATTTTTTACGCTGGATGCCCATCCTAACGCAACCCTCCCCAATTTATCCGGGCTTGGGACCGGCACTGAAAGTGGCTGGGGTTGGTTCCCGCCGCATTCTAACCACTAGACCACCAGGGACCCTAGGCAATTTCCTCAATGATGGTCAGATTTTTTTTTTCTAAATAAATTGTGTCCAACATAATCACTCCATTGTCCGTTTATTATTTATAATCTGGTGCTGATGCACCAAAAGACAAAAAAATTCCTACATTTAAATCCTTAAATAAGGTAGGTATATTTCAAACTTATTCAAATTTTTTTTTTCTAAATATTTCTACTTTATTTTAATCATTTTTTCAAAATGTTCAAAATATTACCCTTTTAATCTCGTATTGCTATGACTTTAATCTAGTAATCTTGGATATATTGAAAAAAATTATTATTATTATTGTGATATTAAAACGCTGTGATAAATTTATGATAATGTCATAAATAAGTAGATAAAATAATCTAAATATTAATAATAATAATAAAATAACAATAATAAAGAAAAATAATTAATACAAAGAAAATAAATCCTAAAACATATTGGAAAAAAAAAGAATAAATAAAGTAGTAAAGAAATAATAAAAATAAAACTTTAGTGAGCTACAGGGTTACGCCTTACCTTGATCCAAATCTGAAGCTGAGACAGCCAACACGGTGGCTCCTGCTGGCTGATTTTCAGTGACGAAAGCCTCATATACACTTTCTTCGAAAATGGGTGTTTCGTCATTCACATCAATCACCTGCACTGTCAGCTGCTGAGTACTGGACAGTCGGGGGGCGCCGTGATCCTCGGCTACTACAGTCAGATTAAACTGGGCCTGTTCTTCACGGTTAATAGGCTTCAGGATAGACAGAGACCCTGTGGGAGAGCGGACCCATGTTGAGACTTTTACAAAGCACACCAACCTAATAGCTTATGTAAGGACATTTAATACGATTTCTTTCGCAATCCTTAGTCGATAAGGTTGTTTTCCTGCCGCTTTAATACATAATGTCGATCCCAATTTACATTTCCTGCACATAGTTAGCCGCTTGCATGCAATGCTCTGCCACGTTCATAAAGTTAAAGAGCACACATGGCGAGCCAACGCCTTTCTGTGGTGCACAAATGAGATGAGAACTCAGACAAGAAGGCAAGCCTTCTCTACCTGAATGCGAATTATGTTGCCTCTGTAACAGCCGGCGGTTTTATGAGTTTTTTCCACAGTGAGCGTTTCGGCGCTGGGAGGGAGAGAGCAAAACAAGAGCTCAAGACACGCAACAGCTCTGCCTGGCGTGCCCTGCTTAAATTAGGGCTGCCCTCGCCGGGATGCCAGCATAGCCCCAACACCCATTGATCTGATCTCTATTTCACGCTTTTGCACAACCTGCCACACCCGTTTAGCCGGGCAGTGGCGATCAGGATCACCGAAAGCTGTTTTCATTCTGATCTTGTTTCTAGCGAGTCCCTGACTAACAGTCAGCTGAGATTCCCTTGAGCCATTAATCTGGTTAGAATTACCAGTTCAAATAGATCTAGCCTCGTTGGCTCTGTGGTGATGCCGCTCAGCGTAAGAATCTCCCTTTGCGTTTATGCTGGAATGGGGTTAGTGCTGGGAAAGGTTTCAGCATTTCTCATCTTTGAACGAACCCAAACACATTACATTTACTTACAGGGCAAGTCAGTTCGTGAGAAGGACAGTGAGGATGCTATAATTTGGAAAAAATGTTCGCGAAAAAAGACAGCGATTGTAGTGCAAACAGCGTCTGAACCCACATGGCATACAGGCTTCTGCACATGTTTGAACTGTTTCCATATTTGTGCAGTCTTCAGACTTGTTAGTTCAATGCCTGGTGGAGCTCACAACAAAGCCTGCCGGAGGAGAGAAACACGCCGCTCTGTCTGTCGGTCGCTCGGTTTGTCTGGAAATAAACATGCAGTAAATAGCTACCAGCAGTGTGAGGTATGATGTCTATGCTCTCTGCTCTGCTTCATGACATGGTTCAGTGATGTAGTACTCGAATCCTGGACTTGGACGCTTTCCATATGTAGACATCGACTTCAGGTTGTGGGGCTTGAACGTGTTTTACTAAGTTTCACATGCTGTAATGTGTAAAATTACGTGAGTTCCTTAAGTTTTCACAATTTTGAACTGCATGGTACTAGAATGGGTTTAGATACACTTATAATGAGATCTGAGTGAAATTATTTTATATATAAAATAATTTAAAGGTTTCACAGCAATAAGGGTAATGACAGCAACTATTTCTATTGATATATGTTTAAGACTATATTTTTTAGACTACCTGGCATACTTGGGAACTGACTCAATTGTAAAAACATGACGACTTGAGATTTGGACTTAAGAAGAAAGTCGACGACCCAATCTTCTAGCTATCACAATTTTGTTTCTAATCAACCTCCCTCGCGTCCTTGCCTCAACTTTAAAGACAAAATATTCACTAGTTGCCTAATATTTCCCACCCATTAAAAGGTGCAGAGATGAAGATATAATCAGTGCTGTTCACTCACCGGTCATAATGTAATAATATCATAATGTTATGCCTAGTCGGTGTGCATGTACACACACAGTGAGTAGTTTGAATGAACATTTGGGACACATGTACATGAAGGACCCCCACCATGAACATCACCTACACTAACCATGCCCCATTCAAGCATGTTGCATCACAGCTGTGAGGAGAGGTTTTACTTTGTACTGCATACAAATGGATTTTTCTCTAGTAAACCTTTTATTATGGTTAAAACCATGGTTGACCCTAAGAATCTTCCTGGAACACTGAGCGTGAGGGATTTGGGTGGTTGGAGGAAACTGGAGAACCCAAAGAAAATGCATATCGACACAGAGAGAACATATTTTAAGACAATAACCGAAGTTCTGGATCTAAGATGGGTATGATGATTTAGTGGTAGCTCAGTGGTTAAGATGGTGGACCTCTGATAAAGGGTCATGAGTTCAAATCCCAACACCACCAAGCTGCCACAGCAGGCATTTAACAATTGTATAAATAAGATCAATGTAACTCACGCTGGATAAATGCGTCTGTTAGATGGAGTAACATGTTGCTTTGTCAGATGATACATATTAATTACTAATGTTGAATTTAAGTAGAATTTACATGCATGGCAAAATTAAACCACAATCCCAAGGTGTGCACATGGCACTGAAGTTGTATCTTTTCATTACCTGTAATTTAACAACACTGTATTGAGTAAAATAGATTTTTAGCTACTTTAGCATGTCTTACCAGTATTGGGGTTGATGCCGAACTTGCCCTCTGTATTGCCATCCTGTATGCGATAGGACACACGGCCGTTCTCAGCCTGATCCAAGTCCTGAGCCATTACGTACAGCAGGACAAATCCGACCGGCTGGTCCTCCATGACGCTGACCATAGTTGGCGAGGTAAACACAGGTGCGTTGTCATTGACGTCCGTAACAAAGATCCGGGCGGTTACCTTACCATGACGTCTCTGGCTAATATCAAGAGCTGAATCAGTTGCTTGAACTACCAAAAGAAAAGAAGAGACGTTCTCATGGTCCAGAGTCTTAACCAGGGTCAGAACACCGGTGATGGAATCCAGTAGCAGAAGATCTGAGCTGCTGGGCCACTGCTGAATAACAGAATAGCTCAGTTCACTGTTTGGGCCACTCCCATCTTTATCAGCAGCCTGGAAAGTGTAGATAGAAGATCCGGGCTCCATGTTCTCAGGCACCACAATGGTAATTGGATCTTCAGGAAACTGGGGTGAATGATCATTACTGTCCTGCACATCAATCTCCAAAGTGACAAAATGGCTCCTAGGGAGCATTGTGGAGAAATTGTCCACTTCAATCTGAAGCGTGTAGCGAGATGCACGCTCAAAATCTAGCTCACAGGCCAGATACACGTCCCCAGTTTGGCGGTCTATTACAAAGGTTCCATCCCGATCTGTACCACCTACTACCGTGTAGGTGACCTGACCCGATTCAGGGAGCGACTGAGCATCCGGAGTTCGCACAGAACCTATGATTGAGCCTGGCTTTGCTCCCTCCACTGGGTTCAACGAGATGGAGACCAGGTTGGAGGTGGTTTCCTTATTAGAGCTGATAACCTACAAAAAAACATTTATAAAAAAAATCGTAAATTAGCTTTAGAACTGAGTGTATACTTTCTATTTTAATAAAGTAAAAATTATTTACAAAATGTATTATTTTTTAAAGTATAAATCCGTAAACTCTACTAACTCTACCGTAAAATCCACTAACATCTTGAGGACATTTTTCTTCTTTTTTTTTTGAATAATAATAATTAATGATAATAATAATTATTATTATCATTATTTATCATATTATTATCATAATAATATGATCATATAATAATAACAATTATTTTTATTAATAATAATAATAATAATAATAATAATAATAATAATAATTAATAGAATAGAAAAAAATAGAAAAGAAATTCATGCTCTCTATACTATATTTCCATGATATGGTTCATGCTTATGAGAAATGAACAGAAAAGAAGACAGATAGATCCATATACAGAGCCACAAAGGCTCAAGGAATGACGCCCACAAGACCAGACGGTCAGACAGATGGGCAGACACCGGCGTGAGCAGACAAACGAGCAGACAGACGGAGAGAGGATGTGGTGCCTGTTTGAGTTAGGGTCTGAGACTCACCACAGTGAATAAATCAACATGGGACTTGCCCAGAAATCTATTACTTATGGCATTCTATTAGTACAGGAAAGATGGGTTAAGATGTTTGGGGTTGGGGGGAGGGGGGGTAAGGATGTGAGCTGCAACACAGGTGCTCATAAATGAACCATTGACTCCCCACATACTTCCCCTTTTTTCTCCACTGGCAGCAAAACAATTCACACTGAGCCAGAATTTCTCCTTAAACTTAATATGACACTGGAGTAATTAATTCCATGTTAGGTAACAAAATTCGCCATCTAGAACATGAACATGAGATCACTTCCTTTCAGGGAATTTACCCGATGACATCCGAGAGAGCAGACTTAAT
Organism: Silurus asotus; assembly: GCA_024362625.1. Classification (NCBI taxonomy): domain Eukaryota; kingdom Metazoa; phylum Chordata; class Actinopteri; order Siluriformes; family Siluridae; genus Silurus; species Silurus asotus. The sequence goes on along the minus strand of MU551576.1, from coordinate 677,747 downwards.
GGGCTCTGGCGAAGGAGCTCCCTTTAATCTGGTCGCGTATCAATTATCAGCCTTAGTCTTTGTTTTGGAATGTATATTAGGGGGAAAATGAAAAGATTCAAACAAATAAATAAATCGCACAGCGTCGGATTTTCCCAACGTTTCCAAGCCGAGATTTACTACTGCCTCTGTCCCCATCGAGTCTGTTTCAGTTTAACTCGGTCATAAATCATTATCTTCATCAAACTTCTCAGGGATATTTCGACGAGGAACTTTTTCACTGCTCAGGAAGCTACTGAACTCTGAGGTAGAAGAGCCCAGGCACATTTTCAACAATACATCTGAGAAATGATTCCCTCAGTTCTCAGAACCTTCGCACAAGATCGTTCAAACAGTTGCAAACAACTGCTGGCATTAAAAAAAGAGAGACCCTCGAGAGACAGCTACTGGTAAACACATCTTTCCCCGGACATAAAATGTGTCTTTTTCTTGGCAATAGATTCCAGAAAAGCGGAAAGCAGATAAAAAGAGCTGATTATCACTTATTATACCTCGGCGGTGCTGAATTCTCAAATCGTATCGGTCAGTAAGTGAATGGTTTTCTTTTACAGTAGCTCTGAAAATAGTGCAGCTGCAAATCACATATTACTCTGAGAGCTATTAATATAGTTTCTGTAACACAACTAAAACTTACTTCTCCCGTTAGGGGTCGCCACAGCTGATCCTCCGCAGGTTTGATTTGGCACATGTTTTTATGCTGGATGCCCTTCCTAATGCAACCCTCCCCAGTTTATCCGGGCTTGAGACCCGCACTGAGAGTGGCTGGGGATGGTTCCCTGACCGGGAATCGAACCCGGGTCGCTGTGGTGGGAGCGCTGCATCTTAACCACTAGACAACACAACTAAACATCCTAATATAAACTTTCTTTCGGCATCTCCCGTTAGGGGGGGCGCCACGCGGACCTTTCACATGTTTGATTTGGCACATGTTTTTATGCTGGATGCCCTTACTAACGCAACCCTTTCCCATTTATCCGGGCTTGGGACCGGCACTAAGGCTTGTGCAACTCTAATGGCTGGGGTTGGTTCCCTGACCAGGGATCGAACCCGGGCCGCAGCGGTGAGAGCGCCGCATCCTAACCAATAGACCACCAGGGAAACTAAACATCCTAATATCTAAAGTGAAATTTAGGGGTGTCACTGAGTAAGGATTTACCTACACAAAAGCCTATAGTACATTTTGTTGTTAGAAACTGCCTGTTAAGCGAGAGACAAAACTGACAATACCTTTTTATATTTTTAAAGTTAAAATCAAAGGCATCTGCAAGAACGTTCGTAAAACGATTCCTCATAACATTTCAAAGCCACGATGTACAAAACACGATACGAAGATAGAAAAGAAAATGTATAAAAAAACATAATGGTTTGACTGAAACAGATTGTGATCGCTTACCTGTATTCTCAGAGTGGCTGAGGAGCTCCGTGGAGGTGAGCCACGATCTGTTGCCATGACACTGAAGGTATACTCAGGCCTCTCAGCATGGCTAAGAGAGGAGGACGAGTGCAGTTCTCCGGTGATGGGGTGCAGAGAGAAGCGTTCGGTCCTGAGACCTGTAGTGCAGATGCAAACAGAGTTACCTATCTTAGTTCTTTGCAAAGTGTTTGTACTTTTGCATGAATTATGTTTATGTGTAATAAGATTACCATGAAAATTTACCGACCAGGCATAACATTATGAGATTATTCCATTATAACCAGTGAAGTGAACAACACTATTTATCTCTTCATCATGGCACTGTTAGCGAGTGGGATATATTAGGCAGCAAGTGAACATTTTGTCCTCAGAGTTGACGTGTTGGAAGAAGAAAAAAATGGGTGAGCGTAAGCATTTGAAGTTTCAAAAGGGCCAAATTGTGACGTCTAGATGACTGGGTCAGAGCATCGCCAAAACTCTTGTGGGATCTTCCCATTCTGCATTGCTCAGTATCTATCAAAAGTGGTCCACGGAAGAAATAGTGGTGAACCGGTGACAGGGTCATGGGCCGTCAAGGCTCAATGATGCAAGTGAGGAGCGAAGGTTGGTCCGTGTGCTCCTGTATCTCAAACTGATGAAGACGTTCATGCTGTTGATGCTCGACAGGTCAGAACTGTTTTGGCAGGATAAGAGGGACCAACACAATATTAGGCAGGTGGTCATAATGTTAAACCTGAACAGCCGCCATGAAGTTATGCCTGATCGGTGCAAGTGGGAGCACAGACACATGGACTATTAATGTTCAATTCTGCTTCTCAATGTGGATTCCATATAGGATTTGATAACCAACATACAGATTTAAACAAAGGTTTCACTTCAGATAGACACGAGTAACAGATAAGCCATGTTAAAGCCACAAGTATGCCAAAAGTATAGTCTGAAGCATACAGAATGTCCTTGTATGCTGCAGCATCACAATTTCCTCTTATTGGAACTAAGAGACTTAGACTTGTTCCAGTATGTGCCTGTGCACAAAGCAAGCTTGATGAAGACATGGTTTCCAAAGGTTTGGATTGAAAGACCAGATTTCAACCCTACTAAAGACCTTTGGGATGAACTGGAACACCGAATGTCGAACAACAGTGCCTGACCTCACTAATACTCTTGTGGCCGAACGATCACAAAAATCACAACAACCCTGCTCCAAAATCTGGTGGAAAGTCTTTCCAGAAGTAAAGGTTATTATTACAGCAAATCTGAAATAAGACGTTCAATAAGCACGTATGATTGAGAAGGTCAGGGTTCCACAAACTTTTGACCAGGTCCATTTAGAAGAGCCAAGTTTCCAGGCTGCTGCTTAAAGAAGGATTATAGACTCTTTATGCGAACAGAAGGAAACCAATTTTAAAAATCCCACAACCAATATATTTTATGTGGCACAGTATATTGGAAGCAAAATCCCACCAATCCACATTAAAGCCAGAATGACTCTTTCACCTGACAGTGAGTAGAAAACGGTCCCATTTTCTCCTTCATCTGGGTCTTTGGCAGTGACGGTGCCCAGTAAAACCCCTGATGGCTGTCCTTCCATAACCTACACACACAATAAAAAAGTACAGTATATAATACATTTTCTATTCATAAATTTACTCACAAATCATAAATATTACTAATGCAGCAATGTGAATTCATAGCAAAAGTGCATTTATACTGAATTTCGACTCGGCTTGGATTTTGTGTGGGCAAAAAGCCTCAGAATGAGTGCCAGAGCTAATCGCAGATGTCTAGATATTTAGAATAATTTCACCCTCATGCCCAATGTCCAATATCTATCTTTCTAGTACAATATACATACATATAATACTGTCTGTCTGTCTATCTGTCTGTCGAACTAACAAACTAACCATCTATCAATCTATCCATCTATCCATCTATCCATCTATCTATCCATCTATCCATCTATCTATCTATCTATCTATCTATCTATCTATCTATCTATCTATCTATCTATCTATCCATCCATCCATCCATCCATCCATCCATCCATCCATCCAGCCATCCATCTATCTATCTTTCTAGTACAATATACATACATATACTACTTGTCTGTCTGTCTGTCTGTGAAACTAACAAACTAACCATCTCTCTATCTATCTATCTATCTATCTATCTATCTATCTATCTATCTATCTATACATCCATCCATCGATCTAGTATCCATCGATCCATTTATCCATCCATTTATCCATCCATCCATCCATCCATCCATCCATCCATCCATCCATCCATCCATCCATCCATCTATCTATCTATCTATCTATCTATCTATCTATCTATCTATCTATCTATCTATCTATACATCCATCCATCGATCTAGTATCCATCCATCCATTTATCCATCAATTTATCCATCAATTTATCCATCCATCCATCCATCCATCCATCCATCCATCCATCCATCCAGTATACTCTACAATATACATATACTACTTAAATGCCTTCCACGAACAACTATGAATATTGATATTCATACAAAATCCCCAAACCCAATTTTTTCCAATTAAGTAACAAGCTACAATAAGTAATTCAGTAATTAGCAGAAATGTCCAACAGTTGTCCAACAAATGCACAAATTCACCCATGTAGGTCAGAAAACGTAAGGGTGACCTTACAAAAGAAAATACGAGCTCATTCTAAAGAAATGCACACAAAAGAATCCCCTCCTCATTGTATCATTATCCCAACTGACACATTGACTTCCACGTCACAGTTTTACTACGTCTACTGTGCGTACCTGCATGAGAAGATCTCTGCGGGTGAAGTAGGGAGCGTTGTCGTTTTCATCCAGTACTGTGATGAATGCTGTCCCAGTGGCACTGCGAGGTGGAGTTCCACTATCTTGTACGACCACTACCAATTGGTAGCTGGACTGGTGCTCTCGATCCAGCGCAAACCGAGTGCTGATCTCACCTGCAGACAGGGATGTGAATGGGTAAATGACTGAAAAGTGAAACAACAAAGCCAGCATACAGACATATATTCGAGTACCAGGGCAACATACATAATGGTTCCTTTTATTTCTTTTCATTTTAGCATGTTCCAAATGTATTCAGTACATTTAGGTTTAAATTTTCTCAGTAAAAGCATCATACAGAATACTTTAACAGATGGCAAAATAGTACTGGCAGGCGGTCAGGGCCAGCAAAGTTTTTCTGTTGGTCTAAACAATTTCTAAGGCACTGACCTACATTTACAACCTAAATTCTAATATTTGTTTCATGAAATTGTATCAATTTATTCCCAACAGTTTATTCTCTTCATTTCGTAGTGTTTATTTTGGCTGCACTGCTTCCAGAACGTGTATGTGGATATTAGATTTTTTGTACAATCAGATTTCAGCCTCAATGTGCTGCCATGTCAATCTAATCTGCCCAGAGTCTTCATAGCCTGTAGTGCTGGCATTTTTACCATAGTCTCCTTAATAAATAGCTTTTTTCTTCAACCAACCAGATTCCATTTTCACCTCACAGCTAGCTGGCCCAGAATAGCATCAGCAAATTTCCGTCCTCTGATTGGTTGGTCAGAGAGAAACTTAGTTATTTAAAAGAAAAGCTAGACATTGTGAGAAGGTCGGCCAACCCAGGAGCTAGCTAGCGTGTCTCAGCCCGGGAAAGGGTTTGTTCACCACTTCCAGACCAGTGAATACGAGCGGTACCACTGGATTACAGCCTCTGAGGAGCGGTGTAAATTATGACTATACATCATTGTGAGTAGGTTGTATTTAATTTGCAGTTTTTGTCATGTTATTAGACAAATATTGATTCTGAAATGCTCCAGATGTTGTAGGTGCACAGTTATGGTTGTAGTGTAGAGGTTTGGAGTTTTAACTGGGATTCTTGCTTTAGTAAAATGGTTTTCACCCTCCATATGTGAAATGCGTATCTCTCTCTGTAATGCCACGTTATATTGCGTTTTTGTATTGTATTGATGGTTTCTATAATTGCGACGTGATAGTGGTGGTATTAAGAGGTGGGTTAAGTCTGGTAAGTTCTCACTGAAGGCCAAGGTACCAAATGTACTGCCCGCCACTGCAAAGTATTACACGCTAGAAAATCTTTTTTTTTGGTAAGATTTACACAGCCAGTCTAAATATACAGTTTTTTAAATGTTGATATTTCTGTAACGAGAGATTTAACACTGTTTTGAAAGGGGTCTTTAATGTCAGCACTTTGGAACAGGTCAAGTGTAGCTGTTAATGGACTTACTGCTTATAGCTGCTGTAAAATATTTAATAATAAGTACAAGTTTTTATTGTGGAGGTTCCACAAACTAAAACACACTTATAAATGGATTAAAATCACATTATGTAACATCATGTATTTTTTATTTTTATTTTTTTATTATTATTATTATTTTAAATACATTTTTTTAATTTAACTGCATTTGCCAGATGCCCTTATCCAGAGCAACTTAATATTATTTTTAAAACTAAGCACTTGAGGTTTATGGGCCCTGCTCAAGGGCCCAACAGGCAACTTGGTGTCCTGGGATTTAAAATCATGACTTTTCGAGCAGAAATCCAACATCTTAACTGCAGCGCAACCCCTTCCATTTATTTCCTTTTTTTCTGTAAGAGACATTACAGTATTTAATCATTAATTATTTTAATGTTACAATACACTCAGCTGCATTCCAGACTTTAGGTAATATATCATGTATAGATTAATTTTATGAAATCTTTGTACAAATTTCAAAGATTTGACAGTTCCTGCTAAATAAATGCTATTTTTTCAAAAAGAAAAAAGTAATCATACATAACCTATTAATGTTCATTGATTCTGTTGTTTTGTTTAATTATTAATTATGACAGATTTGTACTACAATATTCATTGGACAATTTGGTTATTAGAAGCCTGTTTAAAATCTTTTAAAATAATAATAATTTGTAAAAGTCATGAATGCACAGAGATCAAAAAAAAAAAAAAAAAAAAAAGAGGCAGGTAAAAATATATAAAGTTCAAAAAGGTGAAAAAAGACATTGGGACCAATAAAGAGGCTGCATGAATAATCTGACTACAGACAGCAGAGACCAGAAAAAAATAACAGTGACAGAAGGTTTGGATGGCACAGATGGGCTTTCCCAGCTGTTCCTGTGATTTCCCTCAGTACTGCCAAGGACAGAATCGGAAACTAGGAGCTGTTGGAGATTCCTCTACCTCTTACATGGAGGAAATGTGAGGAGTCAAACACACTGAGTGTCATTTATTACAGTAAAAATGTATTACATTCTCCTATTATCTGAGGAAATGGGCCATTTATCAGGTTGCTAATGATTTTAAATGAAATTACTAAAACGTTTGTGAAGAAGACTAGAAAACTAGAAAAAACTAGAAAAAACTAGAAAAGAAAAAAACATGTATATTCAACTGAATTAAATGAATCTGTCAAGTATCTGTATTTGCACTACTTTTTGCACAGTTATTCTGTATTTTGCACTACTATAATAACTTACACAGTTCTTATTTGCATTATTTCACTATTGCAATGTCACTTTAAGTCTGGACTGGCACAGCACATGGACCATAATACTAGCACATGGACATTTTAATTTGTACTTCTGTCAAGTCAAGTTTCACGTCAATTTTATTTCTATAGCGCTTTTCACAACAGACATTGTCTCGAAGCAGCTTTACAGAATTTTAGGAGTTAAGGTGAATGGTGTGCATTTATCCCTGATGAGCAAGCCTGTGACAAGGAAAAACTCCCTTAGATGGGAGTCCTGTCTGTTTTTTTTCTTTTAATGTGTGCTTAACCTTTTTTATGCTTTATAGTTATACTTATATTTTTAATATACTGTATTTTATTTATTTTACAATATTTTATTTATATATTCTATTTCTATCTATTTCTATTCTGTCGTAAAAAAGCACTTCACTACATGTCGTACTTTGTATGAATGTTTATGTGACAAATAGAAATTGAATTTTAATTACAATATATACATTATTTTATTACCTACTGCACCTTCTGTACATTAATCACTCTTAACCCTGTACATATGGACCCAAAAACTCATTTACCACATTGCTATTTATCATAAATAAATAATAGGTTTAACAAAGGTATAAAGGTTAAGTGCTTAGTTAGTGTTAATATAAGATACATTTATATTTTGTGATCCAATATTAGGTATCGGTATATATTTTGTAAGCGTATTTATTGAGGGCTTTACTAGTAATGTAAATGAGCTGAATGGGTCTCACTGCTCGCAGAACTGAAGTGCTGAAATTCCAATCCCAGACAGACATTTGCTACCAGCTCACTTGGCAGCTCTACACCCACAAATGTGGATGCGGTCAAATCCACAACACCTTGCTTTTACTTAAAATAAATCTCAGAGGAACTGTGATTTTGTATCGTGTTCACTAGGATTTGATCCATGTATGGGTACACCATGCATTTGTAAAAGAAAAACACCCTCCCTTTTTAAATTTCACTTTCGCAAAATGTTCTAAGGCATTTCAGAAGAAAAGCCATAAGCAAATCAACATTTTGGTGGTTCAAAAAAGTGGTTGAAGGACAGTAAGAAATATTAACAGTACAGTTTATGATGGTCACCTGTGTTCGAGTTGATCTGAAAATGGCGATCTGGGTGCAGGAGTCGATAGATGAGGCGGCTGTTGAGCCCGGCGTCTCGATCCGTAGCTGGAACTCGGCCAAAGCCTGACCCAGCAGGCAGGTTCTCTCTAACAGCCAGAAAAGCTCTCTCCTGGGCAAAGCGAGGCGAGTTGTCATTTTCATCGGTCACTGAAACACGTACCGTGGCACTACCGGTCTTTTTCAGCTGCCCATGACCTGATGTTGCAAGTACTGTGAGAAGGTACACCTCTTTAACCTCACGGTCCAGGGCGCTCTTGACAAACAGCCAGCCACTGTCTGAGACAATGCCAAAACCTGCTGCGTCTCCATCTGGTTGCAGGTGGTAAGCCAGGGGGACAGTGGGGCCGGATCCGGAAGCAATAGCGCTATCTCTATTGAGTGCACGCACCTGCAGAAAACGGGTGTTGAGAGGCGTACCCTCCTTTAGCTCCACTCGGTAGCTAAGAGTGTCAAACACTGGCCCTTGGCTGTTCTCAGCCTGTACATGCACCACCAGGGTAAAGGTGGCACTAAGCTGAGGTGCTCCCATATCCTTTGCAAGAATCTGCAAATCATAGCGTGCCACTGTCTCATATGATAGACTTCCAATCAGACGAATTTCTCCACTGCTACGGTCCACATTAAAGGTTCTCTGAGCACCACTGGAAAGCAAGTCAAAAGTCAAAGCACCATTAGCACCAGAGTCAAGGTCTTCAGCTTGTATTTTGTATAACACAGTTCCCATTCTTGTATCATCAAGAAGAATCAAAGACTCGGAAGAGGATGGGATGAAGGTTGGAGGATTGTCGTTGACATCTAGCACTGTGACATGGACCCGGGTTTGACCAAAAGCTGGTGGGTTCCCACTTTGGGCCTGAACTTCCAGCTCTACAATGGGTTGGAGCTCATGGTCTAGCGGTAGACTTGTTCTCAAAACTCCTGTTTCAGGATCCACTGTGAAATAACCAGTAGGATCACCAGAGCAGATGGTATAGGAAACGTCTTTTGAGACCCCTGAAGAGAGACAAAGAGAGGTTGAAAATGAATGAGAAAGCAAATGAGAATACAAGAACCAGAGCCTGATTAGTCTACAAACGGGTTCAGAAAACATCTTGATGGACTACCTCTAAATGTCCAAAGACAATTCTTAAAAAAATTGAAGTGGTAAAATTATAATAATGTCTAAATAAAGTGTGTACAATGGCCCTAAGACTTTTTATAAGTGGTGTAAAGAAAAAACCCAATGCCGCCATTCATCACGTCCAATCACTTTGTCCGAAGGGAATTATGGGTCCTACATAAAGTTATATTATATAAGACTTACTATTGCTATGCCTATCCATGGAATCATGCAGTTTCATCAACACCTTTTCCTGGCCTTACTTACCATTCTTGGTGCTGGCTCGCACAGTTCCCACTTGGGTCCCACGGAGGGCATCTTCGGACACAGTGAAGTAATACTGAGCCTGTTCAAATACAGGAGGTGCCACCAGACCAGCCACAATGCTGATGTTAACTTTGGCATTTACAGGAGCTGTGAGACCACCCCCGTCTTGGGCTGAGACCACCATGGCGATGACTGTGTTTGCCTTCCCATGCAGAGAGCGTGACAGTGAGATCACTCCTGAAAAATTTAAAAGCTTAATTAGCATGCAGTTCCAGCAACCTATAAGTCAACCTTCAAACAAGGCAGGCCTTAAAAAATTTTATAAAATATTTCTTAGGCCGCAGTCACACTAGACCTTTGGGATGTGAAATTTCTTCCCAAGCTGTTCCTAATATGGCCGACATACAAATATGACAATGTTGAAATATACAAACTGTGTGTGTACACACCGGACCTGCAAACTAGTCAGCAAAAGAAGGACCAACATAATATTAGGCAGGTGGTCATAAAATTATGCCTGATCAGTGTATATTCACATTATGTAAGAGTAAAGCTTAAAAGTGCTGAGCTCACCAGTGTCTTTATTCAGGGTGAAGAAAGGTGAACTGCCACCGGGCGCCGTACGGTACGTCACCCTGCCGTTCTCCCCTGCGTCGGGGTCGTGTGCTGACACCCGGATGACAGAAGTGCCTGGACTGCTCTGAGTACTCAGACTCACAGCATAATGCAGGGGGTAGAAGGTTGGCGAGTTGTCATTAACGTCCACTAGGTCGACGTGGATGTAGGCAACAGAGCTCAGGCCACCCTAAGAAAATAAATAAATCAAGCTCTATCTTCAATTGTTCAGTTCTTACTATTTCCAAACCCTACCCCTAACCTTAGTTTGAACGAAACAGCATGACAAGGTGTATATATTGGAATAGCTAAAGTTAACACTCCAGCAGAGTTTCCTGAAGACACAACCATATCAACAGTAAAGGTGAATTGATCATTTCTCCAAAGACTTTACCAATCTGTCAGGATAGCATCACTAGTATGGTTATGTGCACAGTAGAAACTGCAAAGCCTTCTTATTTTAGGTAAGAATAAAAGCAAGAAGACAAGCCCTTCAGCTTATTAAATATTACAGATCTTTAAGGCTATACACTAAAAAATTGCTTTAACATGTCTGCTGTCATTTTCTTTTGCTGCTGCACAATGATTTTAAGTGCTATTTAGGCTGGCGTGGACCAAGATGTTGTGCAACTTTCAAAGCATTGCCATGGGACCTGTTTAAAGTTTCATCTCATGCCTTTTATACCCAGCCTACTTAAATACAAAAAAACCGCAATGCATTTTTAGGTATACTGTATAGCCAAAGAAGCTCTGGAATTAACAAGTTATTGTAATTTTAGCCACATTTCTCTTGTCATCCTTACTTCCATAATTCAGTTCCTTCCTAAGAACATGATAGCCACCAATATGGGAGACCAAACAGATAATCTCATATATGCATGCTGCATACACTAGAACAACAATTTAAGCCTTTATAAACATGACTGTTGGGAAAAGTTTTCTCAGATAGCAAAGTCCTTTAACGGACTATTGGATTAGCTAATGTTAGCATATGGATGAAGGAATGACAGGATTTTATTGCAATATTCTGCCAACCAAGCTAATATTTAGTATTCTAAATATTTATAAATAAGAATATTTGGAAATCTTTCAGATTAGCTCATGTTAGCGTGGTTTTCTGGTGTAAGGAGTACAACATTATCTAATTATTCATAAATAGCATGCTGCTTCCAAAGAGTAGAAAACAGAGAGGTCTGTATACAGTACTATGTGTAACATCTAAGAAAAAAGACAACCAATGTAACTGTTGTTCGAGTCAATGATTCATTTTTTGGACCTTGGCTTGGACCTTTGGACCTTGGATCATTCCTTGAAGTAAACTTCAAGGAATGAATATGTGTAAGAAACAAAAACCGTTTTTAAAAAACAAGTGCGTAAAGACGTCTACATCATGTGATTCCCTCACACACATTAAATCTAAGATCAGATCTAAGTATTAGGCAATAATGTGCGCCTAATCAAATCTTGTACAATATCAGGTACTGACTGTCAAAATGTCTTCAATGCTCCTAAACTGCTTCAAGATGCTGAAATTGGACTTGCGATCAAAACAAGATTGTTAAAAATACATTCAAGTTTTGCAAAAACAATATAATGAAAGTAGAGATATTAAGCTGTGCATCTGCTATCGGTTGATGATGTTGGATTGACTTACCCCGTCCACGGCAGTGACCACAAAGTCGTAGCTGGCAGGGCCCTGGTCACGGTCCAGACTTGCAGTGGTGCAGATTTGTCCACTTGCTTTGTTGATAGTGAAGAGATGAGGGGCCAAGTTGCCAGATCCAGAGCCAAAGGAATACGACACAGAGCCAAATAAACCACCGTCAGCATCCCTCGCTTTTACCTGAAGAAAGCAGAGACTCAATAAACTCATCCCTGTGATCCAAATGCATTAAATGTATTTAAATGGCCTGAATCTATCATACAGAGTATACAACAGAGTATAGAAGTAGATATTTTTGAAAGCTGGACCACACAATCATTCTCATCATTAACCCTGCATCATTAAGCAATTACGCTGGGCATTCATCTCTCTCCAAACTTCTCTATCCAGACACAAACTGCTATGCACGAAGACATGAATTTCAGCCTCCCTGGAAGCAAGCAAAAAGAATATAATGACTTTTACAGATTTCGAACACAGGCTAGAAACCATGCCAGAGTGAGAGGGATGCAAGCGAGGCCTAAAGAGACATTTTATCTGGCATTTGCTTTAAAAGAAACTGCAATAACAACAATTTTTGTTGATCTGTTTCCAACTTTTCTGATTACTCAAAGCATAAAAAAAAGGTTTTTCATATTTTTTCTAATATTTTTTTTTACAACTATTTACAAATGAAGCATACAGTTTACCCACTATATAAGAACAATACACATTCACATGCAATCAACTTGACAAAACCTACAAATCTAACAAGATTTTTCGGATTTACACAAACATATCGATGCAATTAAAATATTTACAGCTTAATGTGCTTCCCAGTCTACTTCAGGCCTAATGCTATTAGATTATACCCCACATGTACCCAATATATTTAGAACACAAGCCCATAAGCTAAAGAACAAAGCTCAGAACTGCAGGAAGATGAGCTCACGCAGCTGAGATCTTCCCCCTTTTAAAATATTGCAGATCCTAAAGCTCTTTAAGATATTTTATAATCTATCAGGGGGGTGCTATATTAATAAACACCGCTTTACCACATGCTAAGCCTCCCACGCTAACGTGAGAGAAGTCATAAACATGGTGACGGTTCCAACCTAAGGCAGCGAAGCGTTCGACTGAGGACGTGCCTCATGGACAAAGCGATTTTCCATGAAGACTTGGCTTGACTAAAGAAAGCACAAGGACAGCTCACTCCGCTCGAGGTCTCTATCTAGCAGAGAACATGAGCTCCCGCACAGCACTCTAAGGTAAACAGTTCTTTCTGGTCGCTGGCCCAATTGGTGACCACTTCAACTACTTGACACGAGATATTCATGGAGAGAAACGCACGCAGTTCGGTTTCATGTGTAGCAAGAAACCGATGGGTCAGAAAATTGGCTCACTTTTTGTTTCAAATATTTATGATTCTATGGAACGATAATGTAAAGTGTTATTAGGTTACTGAGGGTGAAAGATTAAAAGGCACTCAGGACTGAAAGCTGAAATTGAAATGTCAGTTCTTGCACTATAGAGAAAACTGCATCTAAGTGTTCAAAATAATGGCTGCTGGAAAATAGGAATGAAGTGGAGGACATTGTTACAAGGGCATGCTTAATTGTGTGATAAGATGGCATTTATTCAATTGACTGCCTCTGGATACTGAAGTGGCATCTAGAGTTCACTCACAGACACACACACACACACCACACACACGCACACACACACACACACGCACGCACGCACGCACGCACGCACGCACGCACGCACGCATGCACGCTTAAAGACCTGATCTTCATTGTCATAATGTATCCTAGAGCTATCCCAGGAATAATGGGGACGAGGTGGGCATACAAAGTGGTATCAAAAAGTTTCGAGACAAATAAAAGCACAGGGCTGAATGCACAGTCACAGGGTGCACCAAACTTTATAAGTCAGTGTGCCAAAGTACATCATCCTGTGTACATCAAGAGTTGTGCAACCGGTACTTTTCTGACCACGTGCGCACCCTGTGAACAAGATCTTCTCACACGTGAGTTCTCACTTATGCTCCCACCGTATTCACCAGATTTGGCTCCTGCAGTCTTCGTCCCAAAGGTGAAGATCCACCTCAAAAGGTTGTCGTTTCGATACCACTGTGGAGATTCAACACAAATCGTAGAAGGTGCTTGACATGCTTCGAAAAGAGGACTTCCAGGACATATTCCAGAAGTGGAAGGGACACTGGGGGCGGTATATTGCTTTGCAAGGGGTCTATTTTGAGCATGATAGTGTGTTAAAACAGATAAATAATGTTCGTTCTTGTATTTGTATTTGATCAAACTTGTGTTTGATACCACCTTGTACACCTTAAATGGGACGCCAGTTCAATGCACAGGAATTTCAGATAGCTATTCTGGCAAATGGCAGGTTTAAAGAGGTAGAAGGAAACTGAAAAACCTCAAGGAAACACCAAGGGAATCCCCACAGACACAGAACAAACAATTGAGACTCAACACAAGAGGTACCCTGAGCTGAGGATCAAACAGGGTGCCCAAAAAAACCAACTATGCTACAATGCCATTCTCTTTTTTTTTTTACAGGGTGGATCCCTATTTGTGTGTACCAAACACTATGTCTAGGCTTAACCTCAGTACCCTGGACTCACTCAAATTTGGGCTCAAAAACAAGCTAAACACATGCATGTGTACTTTTTTTTGAAAGGTCCGTTTGCATTTGCAAGCATAATACCAGACATCTGTCGGCCGGTTCAGAAGTTCACTAATGTCTCAATCGTAAGTGGGTCAAATAATCCAGAAACGTTTCTCACGTCTTCTTACCTAAATCCTTGGTGCTTCACTTGCTTTTCACTTACACACTCAGGCTTAAACACACAACACATGCGTATATGTCTACAGGACAAGTTCATACCAACAGGACAAAGGTTTTCTAACTAAATGGTCATTTAATCCTTCTCATTGCTGGTGTGTAATGGAGAGAGTGCTAATGCTGGACCCCTTCAAACAAGCAGCTGCTTCTGCTTTTTCTTGCAAGTGTGACACAATGAGAACTCTATTAGAAAGGTGAGGGCAAAAAAATGGCTCGAGGCTTAGTAATCTTAGAAAAGGCTGGACAAAGCCAAAGATAATGTACCGAGTCCTGTGGTTCATGCCCTGTTTCTCTTTTCTCACTGAGAAGTAACTGTATACTGCAGCTTGTACAAATGCATTGGCACTGAAGGGTCAGTGGTGTACGAGGATTTTTCAAGTGCCAAGAATTTGTTGATTGCTTGCAGGAAAACATTGTATTTTTATATCAGGCGGTCTTGAATAGAGGTTCTGAGAGTTTTAATCGGTGATTTGGCTGCATGTTTAACTGCCAAATGACATTGCATTATTGGTTTACTGCCTTCAGAATGGGCTCTAAACAAACCAATTAGAAAAAACAAGTTCACCGCAATAGTGCCACTCTGCATCCAACACAAGCAGAATCTGAATGCATCAGCTACGTCTGATGGCCATTACCAAGCCCAGCCTGGCTTGACTTAACTTGGCCCATAAAAAGACATAGAGCCTCATTTATCACACTGGATAAAAACGAATTCAGGAATGTTTAAAAAATAATTATGGGATTCATAAATCCAATTTCCAGTTTTGTTTGTTACTGGAAGTCTTGATTTGGTATAAAAGTCTAATAATTACAGCTTTACAGAAACGATTCCTTAAGTAACTCAAGTAATTTGAATACAAAAATGCATGAAGGTACATTTTTTGCCTTGATGCTTCATTTAGTCCATTTAACTACACACAGAGCACCGTGTTTCCCCACGGACCATCGTTACTGACGCACCACCCGCTAAACTCTGATGCACTTTGGGGTCTCATTTATAAACGTGGCATATGCACGGGGATTTTCCACGCAAAAGTTGTGCGTAATTTCCGTGTCGTCAATTCCCTTTCTCGCCTTCCGTCTTCGTACATTGTGCGTATGCAGGGTTTAGAGTTCACTTACACGTGCATACTTTCTCCCCATCAAATTTGTTCTTTCCTTGCCACAGTAACCCCAGGCTTGCTCGTTGGGAATAAATATACATACATTTAAATTAAAGTGAACTTTGTTCTATAATTCTTACATTCTTTAAAATTGCTTAAAAACAATGGCCATTGTTAAAAGTGCTTCAGAAATAACATTTAATTTAATTCAAAATTTGAATATCAGAACCAACGGATTTGGTTGTTAGATTTTTTTTTTTTTTTCGTCCACATTAAGGTTAATGGAAATGTATATGACCAAAATATTAAGTCATTTTTAAGTACATTTCTATATTTTTGAAGCAACCTAGACAAAATTTTACTACAAATTTTACACAAAAAAAAAAATCCCACCACATTTTTCGGCACCTGTGTTACAGGGCGCCATTACTTTAGCTCCAATATAATATTTGTTGTGTGATATTTTCAGTAAGACTTCCATACCCTACTGTACTTATAATGATTTAAATGTAAACCACATGCAACCTTACATCAGCGTAACAGAGGCAGTCAGTAGCTTTGACTTTGTGAGATTCTCAATAAGAGGAAATTGCAAAATACACACAACCATCAGAGGGTGGACTGGCACCAATTCAAAAATTACACGTACTCCCCGGGATGTAAAACAGAGCCCATTATGACACAATGCAAAGAGAATTAAAGCGCAAAGGTTTTTTTTTGCTGTTATTGCTGAAAGATTGTAATTGTAATTTTCCATGGAACACATGAGTGTGCTTCGTGCATATAATGTCATGAGTAGAATGTATACAAATAATGTAATGCCCACCCTAAGGGGTTAGTTTGAGAACAATGGAAGGCCTTTTTCTTTACTGTTATTCTGAAATATTTAACTGTAACCATTCCACCAAAGTTTAAATAGTTGTGATTTGCACATAGCGAATGTGTATTTATTAATAAAATAGCAAGCTGTGAGATGCGATATCTCAGAGGTTACGATTTTGGATTTCAAAACAAAAGGTTGTGAGATCAAATCCCAGTAACATCAAGGCGCCACTTCAGAGCCCTTAAGCGAAACCCAGGTATGAATAATAGTGTCGATCCAGAAAAGAATGATTAAAGAACATTAACATGTAGCAGATCCAGTAACATACAAAAGTGCTATGAAATCTCTATTAATAAATAAATCAACACTAGTTACAAATCTAGACTCAGTATAAATCTTTTTCTCAGGTTAAGTAATGAAAGATCAAAGACACATTCTAGCACATTCTTCATTTTGAGTGAATCTTATGAACAAAGCCAGTCTAGCTGACATTGGACAATGTTCTTCCCTATCTCAATATTGCTTTTTATTACAGCTATCGGTCAAATTCCTTGCCTCAGTACAAGCACTGAAATAATGAATGCATTTAAGCATGGATGGAATGATATATTAGACAAAAAAACATGACTTGTGATCGAGACTGCATAAAATGAGACTGAGAATTTAAAAAAGGCAATAAAATGAAAAAGGTACCAGTGTATTCTGGTTAATGTTGATTAGTTGAAAAAAAAAAAGAAAGAATGAGCTATCGCAGCTGTTTTCTAGACTTTGCCTCTGTAACTCTCGCTTTCTCTGTCTCACTTTCTGGCATGAGATCAGAGAGGCAGAGAGTTGAGTCAAGGGGGATGCTAGGATACCTCCCACTGTCCGCAGCCTCCCTGACCGTCGACAGGAAGGAAAGCAGCAGGTTTCTGCAGCGGCTCAGAGCTATAGAACTGAAGCACTTCTGACACACAGCACACACACACACACACACACACACACACACACAAAAGTGTGGGAGAAGGCTAAAAGAATTTGACAGAGGACGAAAAAAATTCCCAGCAAGACAATGAGAACATGAAAGCATGAAAAGTTAGCATAATGTGAAGATAATAAACCCAGAAGCCTTTATTAAAAAAAATAAATAATAAATAAATAAATAACACTGGATAAAATTATAAATGATTCTTTTATGCAGCTTGTAGATATGATAGGCTTTTTATCCACTGAGCTAAGTGCTAAAAAGCTCTCTAACAACACTTTTAGCTAGCAACTCATTCATAGGAGAGTGTGACTAGATGAGAAAGCCAAAGGTCTTGGATAAACGGGATTTTTTTCCCAACCATATCATATAAAAAGTAAAAGAAACACAACTCACAAACATGACTGATGAGCAAAACCAGGAAGTTACATTTTTTTGTATAGATTTGTGTTGTAATTTTCCTGCGTTGCATATCAAGCTAACATTAAACAGGAATTCTTTAAGACATGCTTCCAGTACTCCATCCGTCTATCGTTAGTCGCTGAACGATCTGCAGAGGTCTATGAGAGGCCTTTTACATCTTCTCTTCCCAATGACCAGAGGGAAAAAAAAAACAGAAATGGGCACATTCTGGCACCTTTGAGTAAGCACTCAATATTTCTCCATAACATCTTCTATATAATAGATTGGCGTGACATCAGTGGAGCCGTCCTCCAGATCTGCGGTGTGCTTGGCGCCTTCCAGATGTCTATTAAAACGATTCTGCTGTATTATGACATCTCTGTAAAACATCATATACATGTCAGAAACGCTAGGCGTCTAAATCCAGGATTGCGAGCTGAGCAAGCTGGGATGGAGCCCAAAATATGTAACAGTGTGAGCCATTGGCCAATACGCTATCACCATCATCATCATCATCATCATCAACAACATGATTATGCACTGACCGGTCAATGCTGGAAAGGGTTCCAAAAGTGCCTCCCTGAACCCTGAACCTAGGAGTAAAGAATTCCTATGGATGTTGGAAAAGTTATAAAGTTTTTAATCAGACTTCAGCGAAACAAAGACATTTATTCTATGAGTTTCTGAGACCCTGGTTTGTTATATAACTCATCAGATACGAATAGGATTTGATGCAAATTCAACACCAGTCAAAAAGCATTAAATCCAAAAACTGGATTCGGTCCAAATGCTGTCTTCTTCAATCAACTAGATTAAGGGCCTATTTTATGTTAGAACGGGGAACGCAAAAAAAAAAGTGCCATTTCTAACAACAACAAAAAAACTCTCAAAAAACCCTCAAGAGAACCCAGGTGTGAAAAGGTCTAAGAGGAGCCAGACATTAAAAATAACAAAGCCTTCACGCATTGTGGCTTTTCGTCTCTCACCTTGACGTGGTGTAAGGTGCAAAAGCTTGGCAGCAGAAGAGAAGAGTGCTAATTCAGCATAACCAGAGGTAAGTACAAGGAGGAGCACAGAGAGACTGAGGAATAGGGTTTCCTTCGCCTCCTCTCCTCCTCTCATGTGAGGGTTGTCTTTCAGCCGGGCCTACAGCTGGAGGCGATTAAAATGCTGGACAGTTTATAGAGGAAAGATGGAGGGCATGTTTTTTTTTTTAAAGCAGAGTATAGAGCATAAAATCAAATAGGAAAAAATGAAAATTGAAATGACGTAAAAAACACAACAAAGCCTACATGCCATGGCCACCACATCCCAATGGGTACCTAAAAGAAGACATTTGGGCAGCTTCAAAATGACCTGCCAACATAAATCGACTCATACAATTCAACTCGGGAATCAAGTTGTCCACCACCGCAGACAAATTTCTCCCAAAGTCTTTCCTTTGGCAGGGTATATACAGTCCCGAAAACCAAAAGCACTACTGGGAAGGTAAGCTGACATGCATTGCTAGTGCTTCGAGCATGACAAGAGGGCGCAAAAATAAAAAAAAGTCACCACCGACATATCGTGCTGTGCATCTCCAATTACTTTACAAACGTTAAAGGGGAAAACTCATTTCTGGCTCTTTTACAACAGCATTCTGATCAGTGGCTTAGTAGCTGGAATAAAACGAAAAATAGAGCTCTTGGGGAAATTGCTAGGTTTCATTTGTGGCCTCGCAGGGCACTCACTTTAAATAACAAACCCCTGAACAGATGTGGATACTGCTATTAGAGGTCAAGAATGGAAGTATGTGTGTGGTAGGGAGTGTTAGTAAAAGGGGGTTGGCTTGCCATCTAGCTGGGTGTAATATTTCCCTGTTTCGTAAAATTGTTTGCTATTATGTAGCTGACAGAGTCTGACATGTGGTTTGAATCATTAATCTTTGCGCTTATCTCCACACCGCTCCACAGCTTGATAGAGCAGGGCTTCGGGAATAAAAGAAAGTTGCAAATCAACTCCACCACATCCGTCCAAGGTAATATACGTGACCATGACTACATTGTGAAACATTGGGTTAATAGCACCAGTACTTGCATACACACTTTTATTTCTAATTAGCTGTCAGAGCCAATCGTACTTGTGTAACAACTATGTGAGTTTATTTGGTAATGACTTACAGGGAAATCTTATGTGTGATACTGTATTTAATACACACATAAGCTATACAAGGTGTAGTTAAGATGTAGAAGGCTCTTGTTAAATAAGGCTGAATATGTGCTATGGCTGTGCAAGTTGTTTATTAAAGACTTAAATGAATTTTTTTCCCCCTTGACCTTATGCATTCAATAGCTAAAAACAAACAAGGAAACACTTTTCTTTTCTTATATTTGCAAGTCAAAATAACTCTGATTGCTCGTAACAAGATTATCCTATCCAAAATTCCATTCCTTTGAATGATGGCTTTAATTTTATTCTATGTGGGCTGAAGGATCGTTTTCACTGGAGACCCAGTTCGAAGATTGCCCTTGAGAGAATCTGCTGTGCTGCTAAAGTGGCAGTCTGAGACCGCAGCTCTGGGTCTTGTCAGAATTTTTGTTGGTGTCTATTTTGTTTTCATTGGTTTCATAGCTTGTTTTTACTGGTGGACTGTACTGCTTGTTCTTATTTGGTTGCTACTTGCTGCACGTACCTCTCTTTATTCATCGTCACTGATTTGTTTGGCTGATGGATAATTATACTTATTGCATGCCTGGCAAAGTACCAATCAGAACGAGCACATGATTTCAATAAATTGCATTCATTCATCCATATCAGCAAAAACAGTCTCTTGTTTCACATATATAATTAGATGTTAAAACTGAATCATCCGAATGAGCAAGAGATATACAGGCCATGGTTTAATGTATTAAACATGAGCTACATAAAATGAAAATGGATCATTCAAGCATTTCTTTATCCATCCATGACACAAGTGCACATCAGTACAGAAAGAAGTTTTAAAGGAGATAAGCATTACTTTATTGATTGGTCTGCATTGCTTATTTATTTAGGGGAAGTGGAAGCTCAGTGGTTAGGGTCCTGGGTTACAGATTGAGGGTCAGTGGTTCAAGCCCCATTATTGCTAAGTTACCAATACTGGGCTCCTGAGCAAAAGTCTTATCCCTCTATGTTCCAGAGGTATCATGTCTGACCCCAGCTTTCTAACATCACTGCAGTGGTGGACGAAATACACAAACCATGTACTTGAGTTTAAGTACAGATACACTATGTAAAATATGACTCCAGTAAAAGTGTCCTTCTAATCTTTCACTTGAGTAAGAGTACAGAAGTATTTGCCTTTAAATGTACTTGAGGATCCATTGTTTTTTTTTTAATGCTATAATGTTCCTATTGTCATAAGACTCTTAACTCTTTACTTAATCAACTCAGTTTATATGAAAAGATTCTAATGTGACTTTCAACACAACAATCTATTAACAGAATGATATTTATAAGTCAAACACTGGTTGATATCTATGACATTGATCCTGAGCCCAAAACCTTCTACTACTTCTTGCAAATGAGGCCAGGGGTGTTGTGGCAAGTTCGAGTCAGGAGTTTCTTCCATCATTAATTCCTCTTAAAATGTTCTGCATGCTGTTGAACTGATGCTGAACTGTATGTTGTTGATTAGTAGATACACCAAGCGGCAGTCAAAACAAGTTCAAAACAGAACGCACGCTCGACCCTGATTGGTTGCCTACTGCGTGTTTGACCGGTTAAGTTTTTCTCCACTCAAATAAAAAAGAACGACTGATTTCACAATATAGTAAAAAAGTAAGATATATGATTTTGAAATGTAGTGAAGTTAAATTAAAAGCCTCCCTAAATACTTCAGTAAAGTACAGATATGTGCAAAAACTTACTACTTAAGTAAACTGCTTAAGTAAAGTAACAAATTACTGTCCACAACGACATCACTGGGATATGAAAAGAAAATAAATCCACTGGTTTATAATATTTGATATTTTATGAAGGTTTTATAAAAGAAAAAATATCACAGATTTGTAAAAGCAAGAATAAATTGCAAGACAGAGAAGATTTCTGGAGACAGGTCGATTTCAATAAGTTTCTGTGGGCGTGGCCTGCTTTGGCCATACTTACAATGGGAACCGGTGGGGTTTGGATAAGATAAGTATGGGTGCAAGCTGGATTATTCAAAATTACAGTGGGAAGTAGTGAGATTGGTCAATTAAAGTGGGCCAGATTGGTCACTGCTGTGGTAGGCTGAATATCTCATGAATGGATGAGATTGGTTACAAAGGAAATGGATCGGATTTGTCAATTTACTGTGAGAATTAATGACACTAGTCAAATTTACTGTTGGTATGATTAGGCTACACTTTTTGTATCTATGATAGGTCTAATTTATAGCAGAAACAGGTGGGATTGATCAGATTTACTGTTGGAGAGGGTGGGATTGGGCAGATCCTCAGCAGAGGAGGCCTGGATTGAATACATTTACTGTGGGGGCAGGTGGAATTGGTCAAACTTACCTCAGGAGTGGGAATAATGGGTCAGTTTATAGTGTGAACAGGTGGGATTTGTCGAATTTACTTCCAGAGAAGGGAGACCTACTGCATCAGTGGGTGAAACTGGTCACATTTACTGCAGAAGTAAAGGAAATTTTCCGACCTACTACGTAAGTGGGCAAAATTGCTTAAACTTTCTGCTGGAGCAGCTGGGGATGGTCAAACCTTGGTCAGGAACGAATAGGTTTGATCGATAGAGTCTGCAATAGTGGGCAGTAAAAAATAAATTGTCCTAGTGTACACCTTCAATTCAGATTATATATGATTTGCCTAAACTCACTTCGGTTGTACACTAATTCACTCTGCTGCTATTCACAATGCTGTGTGTAAATCCTTGTGCAGGCTTTTCTGAAGCTTGACCGAGTTAGGGCTTGCTGTTGTGGAGACCAGGAACGAGAAGGAAGAGGAGGATCTATTATAAACTATGTACTGTGGGGACTGCATTGATGTGGCTTATGGCAGTGCTGCGCTTCTCAAATTGGCTCCTTGATGGTCGTACAGAATGCCCAGGCCACAGAGCATGGCATGCGCAAACACAAACCACTTCCTGCAGTCCAGTGCCCACGTAAACTACATTTCTCGCTTGATGTGCAGCTTGTTTAGGACAGTAAGGTTGTTTCCCAAAACAGGAAAAGGATTGATATGGCCAGCTTACCAGCATTCAGGTTTAAGGCAAAAAAGGACCAATAAGAAGTTGCGTTCAGACTTAATAAATATAAGCGTAACTTGATGGTTATTTAATGTTGGCATTTGTTCATGAGAAATTTTGGGATTTTGGTGAACAACTGTTTGGCTCACCAATTTGCAATGGTGTAATGGAGTCACTGTTTCGTAAAATGGGTTGTGAATTCTGGAACTGAGAGTCCCGCAAACCCAGCAGCATCTCTAGAGTTCATAATCGGTTTCAACTGGATGTCCGAGAGGTCTTTTATTCGGATTTACATCTGCATGTGATATTTAGTTAACATACAGTATTTAGCTGATTTGTATACTTTTGTAACTAGTATAGTTAAATGTATGGAATTTGGCAAACGACCTTATACAGAGTGACTTACGTTTATCTCATTCATAGTGTACAACTGAGCATCTATGGGTTAAAGGTTTTGCTCAGGGGTCCAGAAGTGGTAGCTTGGTGTGTTTGGGATTTAAACTCACAACCTTCTGATCCAAAGTCCAACACTAAGCTACAACATCCCCTAATTGAAATCACTTCTGCCCTGATTATGCAGTTATTAAGTGATGAATGAATAAATGCTAAAGGCACTGTGATGAGCCTGGGGTTGTTTTTTTATTCAGAGTTATCAGGTTATCATATCTGTTCAATTGCTTCAAAAGTCATGAGATGTCTTTTGGATCTAGTGCTCATTGTAGCCGCTTAGAACACACGTTCCTTGCGAATGCACTCGTATACAAGTGAAAACCGAGAACCAACGAGACCTTTATACCGCATCCTTCTTTGTCATTGTTGATTTCAGAAAAGTCATGTGGAAAGGGACTAAAAACAGAAGAATAGAAATTTACACTTTGTCTAAACACCCCCTTTGGACTGTTTACCTTTATTTAAAGACTAAACATTGTAAATGCTTTCAGGTGTTTTATGAGAGGCCAGATGACTGTGTTTATGGAAAGTATATTTCCATTGCAACTTGGTTTTAAGCTCGGTGAAAACAGTAATCACGGAAAAGTGGGTCAAAGACAATGGAAGTGAAAATGTGGATTATGATTGAACAGCGCTGGAACGTACTGTTACAAAGGCCAAACCTTCACTGAACATGACTATGGCTTCAACAAGGGCGAATTTGAGCTCTTTTCAGTCCACTTTCAAAGTTGTAAAATGTGCCGAGTGAAAGTGAAAAAGAAAAAAAGAAAAACACACACCTGCTTTTTACAGTGTTTGAATCACTGCCATCGTAGTTAAACTCTATGCCCCATCATGTTTTTTTATTTTTATTTCGCATTGTTGACACGGTCATGCTCTTCATATTTGCTGGTGACTGTTTCGAATTTATACATTTTACGATCAAAGCATATATTTATGAGGAAACAAACAGCCGCATTCCGTCTCTGGTGTGTTTACAGAGTAGGGTTAGCGGGTTGAAATTTTCAATGGGACTCTTTCAGACAGATAAACATGACAGCATGGTGAAAACATGAGTCCACATTCGTTTTCAAAAAAGGAAATAAAATCACAATAAAACACTGTCACATCCTGTGAGCGAGGTTCCTCTATTAAATGTTCCACTGCGCTTTGTTGAAAAGAAGCGGACAGTGGAGCGCATGCTTTGCTCATCGCACCACCTCAAGAAAACATTCATGCTGTCTGAAAACGCACTCTGCCCTGACACAAAAAGGGTAATTACCAATATTAACACATGTCTGCGTTTTTCTGATCTGGCGCCGTCATGTATCCACAGAGAAACGTAGCTATGAAGACTTCTATCAGAACAAAAGTTTGGCTTGTGCTCCGTGCTGCATCTGTAACTCATCAACAAACCATCAGCCCAAACACAGAATGTGCCACAACATTGCCTCACACTCCTTCACAACGCTGCACAACACTTCGAAATGAGACCATGTTAACACAACAGCATTCTGCCTTCCAAGTTCCCTCGCTGGAAACCACACACAAATGTCTCTATTCTCTGTGTGGCCTCAGGCAGAAGAGAATAGATAGGTACTTTGTTAGACATAGTGAGCACCTGGCAACAATGCCTTCTCTGACAGGATCAGGCTTTTAATCAGGGTCTATGTGGGGGGAGAAAAAAAAACACTCTCATCCACCCCAGTTCATCATGAGGTACCACTGCCAGTTCCATGAGCCTGTGCTACATTTAAATCTAGTGGTTCATACTACAGCAGCTTCCAGTCAAACTGTGTTTCTGTTTTAAAATCCAGTTTCATGCCAATACAGAGACTGTGGGAACCTGTTTTCACAAACCAGCCACACAAATGTTGGAACTTCTACGCATGGTGAGGAAGCCAAAGCGATGTGGTACTCTGTTTGTAGCACTGGGAGAAACATCTTTTTCTTAAAAACTATTAATAGGATTAAAAGTGTAAAGCAAGGAGAAAAGTCAGATGGTTTGTATGTTGGGAAGAGAGGGTAAAAGCTAAATGAAAAATGTTTAAAAAAAAACCAAAACACTAAGGATGCTGAATGTAAGCAGTCGGATCAGGGTTGCCAGATATGTGAAACAAATAACTTTCAAAATCTCACTCTTTCAAACCCTGTATTAAACTCTCATTTCCAAAATGTTGGTGTCAAACACAATTTATTCAATTTCCCCAAATATTTATTTTAGCCAAAAGTTCTGTTTTTGAGCATTTGACTCCCTTATTCAGAATTCCTTCTAATCTTTAGCAAATACAGCCCCATGCTAGTACAAACAGATCAAGGGCTAAGAATACAATCAAGCTAAAACCCTGTTGGAGTGGAGTGAGTATGAGTTGGTACAGCACCAAAACCATTTAAAAATGCATGTTTAACTGTATAATGCTTTGTGAATCATATTGTTATGATAGCTGTTTTATTTTATTTAGAGCCATAGTGTAGTTAGCGTATATACCTTGAAACTTTGGACAGGTAGACAACATGAATCCAGACACTAACCCAAGTTTAGGACTGAACCCAGAGACCTTAGAGCTGTAAGGTAGCTGCAATCCATCCCACCCTCCCTATTTCATTCCCTCTCTCAGTGTGTGTGTGTGTGTGTGTGTGTGTGTGTGTGTGTGTGTGTGTGTGTGTGCCTATAAAATGGATTAAACCTATATTATATATTCATGTGTTAAATATAATACCCAGAGACATTAAAAAATTATTTTCACATTTTCCACATGCAGGGTCGACTGTACTTTCAAGGCACTATATCTTTGTCTGTTACACCAGTTTATCTAATAATTATTATTTAAATGATACAAATATATTTTAATTAATTTACATTTTACATTTAAGGCATTTGGCAGATGCCCTTCTCCAGAGCGACTTGCAATTAAACAGCCTTGCTCAAGGACCCTGCTCAATGGCAGCTTGGTGGTACTGGGATTTTAACTTGTGAAGTTCTGGCCCGGAGTCCAAAGCCTACCACCTACCCCAATTTAACAGAGTCACCCCCCAAAAAAAAGAGAAAATATTAGACCTGGCAACCTTGGGCAATTACATAGAAATTTTTTTTAATACTATTAGTACTAAAACCTTGATAACTTCCTTCTACATTCCACATGGTACATTATAAAAACCACAATCCTTTTTTCAAGGACTTTTCCCCTCTCAATAACCCAGCTAAACACACCCCACACATGCTTATCTGAAGGATGATACAAACATCATTATAGTGTCCAACATCTCTCAAACCTCTTCAGACTGAAATGCTCAATCCACTGTAGCGCCTCTCATCGCAGAAACGAATTATTTGAAGTGTGGTGGAATGGAGTGGACACAGAGACAAGAGTCTGTCATGATCGAGAGCATCCAGGTCAATGAAATTATCTCGGTTTACTGAAACGGCCCATATAAACAGTTTCAGGCCCATGCCATAAACACGGTTTACACTCTGCTGCCTTTAACAGATATCTCAGAGATACGAGCTTGTCTAAAAGGAGGTCAGTGCTCCTGTGCTGCAGTCCAAGCAGAAAAAAACATGCTGGGTTAATGTAGATGGCGTAGACAGTGTGTGTTTAGATTCAGCTCTGCAGTTTCGTTGGCAGGCGCATTAGTGAGTAAACAGATGAACGGTTTTGTACACACTGGGGCCTTAAAAAAAAAAAGAGAAAGAAAAAACTTTTCTCGGTTGAAA
The DNA here is from genome assembly GCA_024362625.1 of Silurus asotus. Taxonomy (NCBI): domain Eukaryota; kingdom Metazoa; phylum Chordata; class Actinopteri; order Siluriformes; family Siluridae; genus Silurus; species Silurus asotus. The sequence goes on along the minus strand of MU551576.1, from coordinate 650,508 downwards.
TGTGAACGATGCCAAAGTTGCGTCTAAAGAAACACTCCATCAAATTTTTTTTTTTAAAAAAGGAACGGAGTTTATAAAGAATTAAAATGTCAAATGGAGTTTTTTCTCCAGTCTGCAAAGCCTGCGAAAGGGTCCACACTGGAATAATGATAAGGTGTAGGGACACTCGAGGAGGCATGTGTTTTGATAGATGAAGTGGCTAATGCACATTTGTGTGTGAAACAGCCTGTGCAGCTGTGAGTGTGTCTGAGAGAGAGATTAATTAAACCCAATCTGGATGTAAACCAATAATTATCCTTGTTAGCATTTGAAATTTTGCAGCACTATGCAGGTTTTGTTATGTCTACATTCCTATATTGGCCTATTTGAGTTAGTTTTTTCCCTCCTTCAAAGGAAGTCGACTCATGAACATTGCTTGGAGAAAAACTTGTTATTAAACCACTCCAAATACGGTCTTTGATGAAATGTTGCTCTCAGGGCTTCTGCCCATTGCAAACACAATGACTTCAGTGCAGTTATGTTTTATTGTGCAATGATTCATTGGAATGCAGTGGGGCTGAATCAGACGAAACTTTGCTGCATCTAGATTGAAAGCAGAGCAGGATACAAACAGCTAACAGTCCAGTTTGCAGCTACGGTAGTGCTTATTCACTATACAGCGCTCCAGAGCAACACAAATTAGCTTCATCTGCATGCTAAGTGGAGAAAAATATCATTAAGCTGGATTGAAAAGCACTAAGACGGTTCGTCTGGCTCTCGGGGTATCTGCAATATGCTTTATGGTAAACTGCTTATCCAGCTGCCAACAGGACACGATCTCAACAACCCCCTGATGTTTCATAAATTACAGTGACAGTTCACTTCCAGGAGAATTAGACATGCATGATTTGTGTGCCACTTTTAGCATAGTTGATACATTCGAAAGCCCAAAACAAAAAAAAGCAAGGCTATGAATTACAGTAATAAAATCTCTTTTGGATTTTTCATCAAATCTGATTTTGTTTAAAACTAAAGGGCAGAAGGACAATTATTCATTCTTTACTATGGAAATCTACACAGACTATCAATTCAGGTGATTTTTTATCATGGTTGGAATTTGCTAAATAACCTGGTTATATGTGTTAAACATCATTTTTTTTTAATTCTTCATGAATCCAAGGTCTTGGATTAGTCTTTATTAGCAGCTTTCAAGGTATGAAGTATGGAATTAAACACCTGGGAAAATTCAGTAGGCACAGAAACTCGACTGAAATTGAAACTGATAGATTGGGAAAAGACCAAGTGATGTAATTACGATCTTTAACGATATTGTTACATTGGAACACTGTAGCCTTAGACTCCTTAGACTTTATTTTTTTTGCTGACAGGATAAAATCCCCAATGTGGTTTTCTGGTGTAACCTGAATGTCTCAAAGTCTGATTTGTTTTTAAATTTGATATTATTTTCTTAATAGCTATAAAAATTTACTGTAGCCTTTATGTCATTCTGAACAATTGTAATATTTATTTAAATGTAAAATTGTAATGTTAGATTACAATGAACTGTTCTGTTCTATTTACCAATGCTCACTCTCTCAATTCATCGTCTATAAAAAAAAAGAAACAATAGATGGTATTAAGGTTCCAGAAATCATGCTAATATGCGTTATTATCCGATATTTGACCCCTGTGTCAAACGAAAAGAAGTTAAAAATTTGTACCCAAGAAGTAAAATGAAAGAAGAAGCTCCTGCTGTGCAAATGGTGAATTAGAACTTAAATATAAACTTTTAAATTACTTTACTGCTATACTAAGCAAATCCAATTGAGCCAGGAGCAGAGTGAATATTTTTAAAAAGAAAGCTGAAATTAATGAAATTACATTTAATCTCTATGAGTTTTTGAAAACTCTCTTTTTAAAGAATGTTTTAAGCTGAAAAATAAGAGAGCATCATTAAGGGTATGAGCTATTACTGATTTCTATTCATCATATATGTAGCTAAAAGTATATCACATGCTATGACATCTTTTTTAGACTGGGTGTGCCACTCCAAACTATGAAAAACAGTCACTGGGCTCTGGTTTCCTACCAGTAATGTCTGAGACAGTGTTGGAGCTGTGCCCCAGTATACACGTAATTTTCAATCCTGGTTCATGTATCATGTCAAAACTTTCCCAGCACTCTATGAAAGCTTGGCTCACGTACAGTAACAAACTGCAAGTGTATGATACGCCTCTTTTATACAAAAATGCTGTAATAGCTGAGACAATCACATATAAAAGCACGCATTTCAGGGCAGCAAGTTTTATCAAAACTGTCCGAATTGCAATCTGCAACATTTGCTATACAGTCCATTTAGGTGGAAGCCTTATACCACCTACAGTATGAGGCCAGAACAGGTTCTGTTTCTACAACAACCCTCGACACAAAGGCTTGAAGTATTTGAAGTTGTGGGGTTCTGCACAATTTATGGTAGAACAAAAGATAATGAGGTCAATGGACCCACAGCAGAACTGGGCCTCCCTCTTATTTAATTCATGGTTATCATAAATCAGGTGATAAGGCAGCACAGCTCATTTGATCACAGACCCCTTCCAGGTGGGTAATTACTGTCTGCACAGAGAACCCAAGCCAGAACTGTAGTATTGCGTGGCATGAGGCTGGGCCGCTGTACTACAGATGTTTATCATTTTTCACACTACTGGACTTTTTGTTATGATCTCACCAGTTAGCAGGTTTGGAAATAGACTGGATTCTGGCGTCAAGCTTGTAAGTGTACAAGTCATTTTAGATGTCAAATTACTTCGACATGCCACCAGTTTTTCCTGTTTTTACATCTACACTACAGTCGGTTTGACTTGTTGTGATTCGGATCGGTTGGTTTGACTTTGTAAACATTTTCCAGTTCATGAAAGCGTTTGCTCACATTTCCCTGACTCCTTAGTAGGTAGTGTAGTGGTCTTTAACTCAATTTTTAAAACCAATTTCCTACTAATTATATAAAATAAAAAAAACATTTTTACCATTTCACACAACAATAAAAAAAAGGTCTAAATAAAGACTGCATTTATTTACTTTCCATATTTTGAAGTTTATATATAATTCAATATATATATTGAAATCTTATATCATGACTCAGGTAAATTATTATTATTATTATTTTATCTTGAAACATTATAAACATATTATATATATATTTATAACTCAATTATATAAATATATATTTAATGTTTATAATTAAACTTCAAAATATTGAAGTTAATTTAATCATGACTTTCATATTTTAATGTATGAAATGTTAATTTCTGTAAATATTGCAGTAATGTATTTAAAAATAACAAATTAGAAGAAAGAAAGAAAGAAAGAAAGAAAGAAAGAAAAAAAAGGAATAAAATTACTTTAATTAAATAAAATTAATCATAGTTACATCACTAAAATTATTTAATTATTAAATGTATGTATTATATGAATCTTAATAATAAATAAGTTTTATTTTTGTGTTTATCAGACAAGTAGCCCTTTAGATTATTTTATCACCCCAGGGCACACTGGAGAAACCCCTAAGGTGGTGCATAGATAGCCTTCGCAGAGGTTATTTTTTTATGATAGATCATGCGATTTAATTTTGTTTTATTATAGATAAAACTGCAGTTATAAAATGCCATGCCAAAATGACCAAATAAACCAGGTTTATACAACATAACTGCATTTCATTGTGTCTGAACATGTAAAGTTAATCCAAAGAAATAATCTACAAAAGAAAAGTGAATCTGATCCAATCTAATCTAATTATAAATATAATTATTAAACCATTACTTTTTATCTTTGAAATGTCAAGTTTAAAATACGAGTCTATAAAAAAAGGTTTGCAAAAGTATTGAACTGCCATAAATGTTTTTTTATATAGTTAATGTCATTATCCAGAACAGCAATTAAATGAGTGAATAAATCTTTAAAGAACTTATTAAGAACTTATGAAGTCCTAATGGGACACGCACACTTCTGTGAAGCATACAGATAAAAGACATGCACAGAGCTAAACATTCTGATGTTTTTTTTATTTTAAATAAGAACATGTAGGTCAATACAAATCAAGTTTTCTAATAAGAATGGCAAAGTGTTCTATTCCTGCAATTCCTGTGCAATTTCTCAATGCAATGCTATTTTACTATTAAAGAATGGTGGTTTAAGGAGACCGTCGCTGTACAGTACATGTGTTAAAGTATTATTCCTCTGTGCACATATGACTCCACTCTTGACACTACTACTTGAGTAAAAGTGCAAAAGCAATGACTGTGGTCTACTTGGGAATCAAAGGTAAAACTTGTGAGAGGACTTTATTTAAATAATTAGCGCAATTTAGTGTTCTCCTAAAGTGTTCAATGTTCAATTCTCTGCAGTGTTCAGTGCTTAATTCTCCAGCAGTTTTCAATCCTCCTGCACTGTTCAGTGCTTAATTCTCTTGCAGTGTTTAATTCTCCTGCAGTGTTCAATTCTCCTGCAGTGTTCAGTGCTTAATTCTCCTGCAGTGTTCAATTCTCCTGCAGTGTTCAGTGTTTAATTCTCCTGCAGTGTTTAATTCTCCTGCAGTGTTCAATTCTCCTGCAGTGTTCAGTGCTTAATTCTCCTGCAGTGTTCAATTCTCCTGCAGTGTTCAGTGTTCAATTCTCCTGCAGTGTTCAGTGTTTAATTCTCCTGCAGTGTTCAATTCTCCTGCAGTGTTCAGTGCTTTATTCTCCTGCAGTGTACAATCCTCCTGCAGTGTTCAGTGCTTAATTCTCCAGCAGTGTTCAATTCTCCTGCAGTGTTCAGTGCTTAATTCTCCTGCAGTGCTCAGTTCTCCTGCAGTGTTCAGTGCTTAATTCTCCTGCAGTGTTTAATTCTCCTGCAGTGTTCAGTGCTTAATTTTCCTGCAGTGTACAGTGCTTAATTCCCCTGCAGTGTTCAATGTTCAATTTTCCTGGCGTGTTCAATTCTCAATTCTCCTACAATGTTTAGTTATCCTGCCGTGTTCAATTCTCCTGCAGTGTTCAGTGCTTAATTCTCCTGCAGTGTTCAATTCTCCTGCAGTGTTCAGTGCTTAATTCTCCTGCAGTGTTCAATTCTCCTGCAGTGTTCAGTGCATAATTTTCCTGCAGTGTTTAATTTTCCTGCAGTGTTCAGTGTTAAATTCTCCTGCAGTGTTCAGCGCTTAATTCTTCTTCAGTGTTCAATTCTCCTGCAGTGTTCAGTGCTTAATGCTCCTGCAGTGTTTAATTTTCCTGCAGTGTTCAGTGTTAAATTCTCCTGCAGTGTTCAGTGGTTAATTCTCCTGCAGTGTTTAGTGCTTAATTCTCCTGCAGTGTTCAATTCTCCTGCAGTGTTCAGTGGTTAATTCTCCTGCAGTGTTTAATTCTCCTGCAGTGTTCAGTGGTTAATTCTCCTGCAGTGTTCAGTGCTTAATTCTCCTGCAGTGTTCAATTCTCCTGCAGTGTTCAGTGCTTAATGCTCCTGCAGTGTTAAATTCTCCTGCAGTGTTCAGTGGTTAATTCTCCTGCAGTGTTTAATTTTCCTGCAGTGTTCAGTGTTAAATTCTCCTGCAGTGTTCAGTGCTTAATTTTTCTGCAGTGTTCAGTCCTCTTGCACATCGGACCTCTTCAAGGAGTACGTTTCTTAAACATACAGACACATTTAATCCACACACACTCTTACCATAACCTTGGGGTTACACTTGAGGGTCTCAAGACAGGTTCTCATTTAATGCCGTTTATGCATTCACTTGAAAGTAGTGAAAGAATGTCATGCTTTTCTGAAATGTGGAGGAATAGTAAGATTGTAATTTTTACACATTTAAAGTTAAAGTTTCCCAAATTCAAAATATTTTATAAAATACAAATATGTGCAAAGTTAAAATACTTTATTGCTGTCCATGATTTCCTAAATTTTGTACATTTATAGATCAGTTACAGTTACAGTACCTTTGTAAAGTGTCTGTTCCTTTATTCCTGTCATGCAATGATCCTGTTAGACCTGTGATTGTCCTAATATACATAACTACTGTCAGAGCTGCTGATATAATCAACACATCAGACCTTAAATATTCATAAGTGTTCCATTATAAATGGCTGTTATACAACCAGGATTAACGATCCTCCTCCTGGATCTTAGACAGACCCCAGAACCCGCATCTGTAATCAAATCAATCAATGGCTGTGGATAACGTGAGCTTCAGGGTCATGGGTCATTCAGACAGCCAGCTGCCCCATCATGACCTTTCACCCTACTCTCATTTCTTCTGCATTTGGTTCATGTCTGAGTCATGCCCCATGTATGACTGAATGGATAGCTGTATGTTTGTATTTCGATGGAAAACTACTCCAGGACATCTTAGGTCAATTTTGAACCGAGAGCAAAGGACATATGGGCGTGTTAACATGACGCATCAGTGTGTTGGAACATGCACTCTCTGCAGAAAAGCGAGTCTCCGATTACAGAATCCAAACAAGGCAGACCGCAGTATGGAGAAAAGCCTAGGCATGGATGTGAATGAAGTTCCCAAGAGCAAATTAAACGTCGAATTTAATCCAGATCCCAGTTTCAGTCCTAAACACTAACAGCCACAGATTTGTTTTTTTCTGAAACTCTTTATCTTTAAAGCCACATTATATTTTTAAATACATAATACAACAAACTTTCTCTATTATTAGAAACATAAAATGTAGTTACCTCTTAGCCATTGGATTCTTCAAAAAGCCCACATAAAAACTGAAGTCGTTATTAAAAGATGGAGAGTTTTCAGCGAGCGCAAGAACTCACATTTGTCTGCTTTAATGCGAGACAGCGCCGTTCGGAGCTTAATCCTGCGGTGGAGCCTGACGAGAAAAATGCTGATTTCATGAGGATCATCTCAACCACAAAGCTCTAACACCAGACTGGGCGACGTACCACTGATGCCACACCGTTTCTCTAGGGTGGCTTTAAAAGTGGGGTATCTTACTTTTATATGTTGATAAAGAGCCTGGACATTTCTGTAGATCTATGATCCTGATCTGTTATAGGAATTATTCTTTTTTTTTTTCTCAAACAGCAACATCTTGTGGAAATCAGATATTGAAATGTTTTGCTAAGAAGCTTTTGCATGTTGACTAATGATACAATCTTGTCCTCTGGGCTGTACTCTAATAGGAAATGAATCAAACTCCGGGTCATGTGATGCAGTATGACATGAACCGGAGTTACTGTGACCACCCTGAATGCAATTCTTTGAATATGTGTTTTTAAAAACCTACTTTGTAAATATTTTTTCCATACATCTCAAACGGAATAAGTTTGAATACCTGATATTACTTATGCTATCACAGTTGCAAATAGTCATTCCTTCACCAGCCTATTTAGCTTTCTTTCATTTGATGTTTAGATGACAAACAAAACTTTGTCACCTTAGTAAAAAATTGTAAAAAATCTTTTACGTTTCGCATGTCAGGTAAAAGTTTTAGCATATGTTCCGCCCTTCACTCGCTCTTCCACATGCCCGCTGACAGATATATCTATACTGTATACTTTAAACAGTACGTTACTGTAAATTGTTACTTGTAAATTTGTTGAATTTATTAACAAATTAAAGTATACTACCCCATACCAATCACTATTCTTTAAGACTCCTGGTTAGACTAGGCCATGTCTCGACTTCCGATATGTTCAAGTTATAATGGGGACCACCTGAATACAAACCTACAAACCTGTGATCCGATGTACAGACAAAGCCTCCATCAAAGCTACTGTAATATATAAAAAAGCAACAATGACTAAACAGATTATAGAATTCAGCATCACTGTGGTAGAGTTTTACAGTATACATGCACATTGTCACTGATACTGCTCCAATTAAAGTCTTTGGCTTGGATCAGCTGACATTTTTCTTCTGCCAGGAAATATCTCATCATGTCCAGATTTTTTTTTTTTTTTACATAAAACAGCTTATCCATATAAAACTGATGACAGGAACATTAACGGGGCAAAGTCCTTCTCTTATGATTTTCAATTAATTCCAGTTTACAATGCACGAGCATTTGGCTCTGACAGCGTCGCCAAACTAAACCCTGCTGGTCAGCTTTAAAGTTCAGTCTATTAAGCTATGATGTTCATTTTCGACTGACATTTCCCTGCATGACACTGAATAAAACGGGGTGTTGGTCTCAATTCAACCCTCTAAAGAGAAATGTCAGTCAAATATGGAATGACTATGGTCTAGTTTGTTAAAGCTATTGCAGCATATACTGTTTTTAATGGTAGGGCAGTTTTTGAATCAGAGCCCTGTGTCCACTGCAGTGAATGTCACATGATTCGAAATGTTTTTCAATAAAATGCAGAAGGTGACTGTTTAACATATGTTTTGCCAAAAGTCTTTACCAGCCTTGTTTATCAAAGTTTAAAAAATGTAAGTAATAACACTTTTTTTGTAGTATCTTCAATGAATGTGAATGAATTACTATAATTTGTACATCCAAAGCATGTCTATTTTGACTCCAGTCCACACACACACACACACACACACACACACACACACAAACACAAACACACACACAAACACACACACCAAACGGCTCCATGTGGTACCTTAGGGACTTGACCTGTAACTTGACAGAGCAATTTATAATCTGTTTTATTGACTCAAGATTCGATAAGCAAGCATCGAGCAACCTTTACACCAACATAAAGACAAATCTGTTGCTGGAGATGTGAGTGTTTTGGGTTTTGGGTTTTCCTCACAAACAATTTTGAATGACTCACGAAACTAAACTGATATTAATCAGTGCCATGTGCTAAAATTCTTTCTTTGTAAAGTTGCTTATCTGGTGGTATTCAGATCTTTTTCGGAATGTTGTGTGTTCTTTTTGCAATTTTGCAAACAAATCAAAGTCTGTGTATGGTTTTGATAGCCACTTTTAATACAATAATGATTTATATGATAACATTGTGGACAGCAAGACATTTTTGCCGGACTGTTAAAAAAAAGAAAAAACAGAGCACATATAAGAGAATTGCAATGTATTGTCAGATAATCTACAACAACCTCCAAGAACCTTCCTTCACACCAAACCATCTAAATATGGCTTCCAGAGTCAATTTCCAGCAATTACCTCAACAGAATGTGTCATGTACACATCCAGCTGAATACTAAATTATCCACTCCTGTTCTCTAATCACATAGACCTTTAACCAAAGCTCATTAAAAGCCTTTCTTTAGTGTAAAACCAATGGAAACCTGCCTAGGGGTCGCCGACGGGCACCTAAAGGACTCTCAGACTGTGTTGGGAAAGAAGTGGGCTTCCATTGGTTTTGCACTAAGAAGATACTCCATCTAGCCACTTCTGGAACTTTGTCCCATCTCCACACATGACCTCTGAAGCTCAGTCAGAGTGACCAGGAGGTTCTTGGTCACCTCTCTTACTAAGGCTCATCTTCCCTGATTGCTCAGTTTGGCAGGGTGACCAGCTCTATAAGGGGCCCACTATGGGAATTCTCTATCTCAAGCATTTACTTTGAGCTTATGGCTTGGTTTTTGCACTGATAAGCATTGTCAGCTGTGAGGTGTGTGCCTTTCCAAATCATACAATCACACTTTTCCACAGGTAGACACCAGTCAAGGTGTAGAAACTTCTCAGCAATGATCAAGAGAATTGAGAGGTACCTGCAATACTTTTCTAGTGTTGTTGCAGAGTCTGAATACTTATGTACATGTGATATTTCAGTTTTTTCTATTTAAAAAGATTTCTAGAATATCAGACATCCACACACACACACACACACACACACACACACACACAATATATATATATATATATATATATATATATATATATTTTCACCTGCTTTGACATTTAATTAAAATGCTCTTTAACATTGCTGGTCTTTCTCTATACATAGACATTCAGGATGAACAGTCTGCAAACTATTTTGGACAAATCAGAAGTCAGAACAAGCAAGAGCAAAAATTTCAATTCTAACTCATCAGCTAGGAGTAAACTATTATTAGTAAACTTTTTTAAACTGATTCCAGCATTTCCAGCATTTATTCACAGTTTTAACTTACGGAGTAATGCAACCTGATTATATGTCAGGGATTCAGCGCTGACCAGGTGCTGCTCCTCAAAAATGTTCAAGCTCAGAACACATTCCTTCGAAATCATCCCCCTGGCCTGTTATTTTTTTCCCTCTGGTCTTTCATCTCCACCTACAATGTCTCAGCGCAGGTTTATGCAACATGGTGAAACATATTTCAGCTCCAAAACATGTCATGCACAAGACACTGCTCTATACAAAGGTTAACGCAATCTCGTGACAGAACAAGATTTATCATTGATCCGTCTCCCTCGACAGGAATCCGTGTCAAATCACATATGCTTCGTCTATCAAACTCAGATTTTTCTTATGTTTTTGTGTTTACGTATTAGGCAAGACTTTGAACACACCTGTAGCATGAAACACAGCTTTGTCTGATAGCGTTTTACAGATGCTTCATAAAATATGCCTATAAACGCTTTTGCCTCATCCCTGTATAAATAAAACTGTCAGTGCATTTCTTTAGGCCCGGATGCTTGCATGGATGCACAGGGCAAAGTTTCTCATGTAAGACAGGCCAAAAAAACAAGTGGGGGTGGAAATAGTCTCTAGACTGAGATTTCATTAGAGAGGCAGAAAAGGGGTTAGTGGTCCTTGACGAGATGAAACACCTTTCTGTCAGGTTTGGTTATTTGATGCTGAATGAGGGGGTCATTAAGTCCTTCAGTGGTTAAAGTAAGCTGCACAATAGTGAGATTAAAGAAATAATCAGTGGGACGTGCAACTGTTGAATTTAATTAAAGCTAACAGAGTTAAAAGTGATGAGTAAAAGTCTTATACTTTTTATTTAATGAAACCCTACAAGAATTTAAAAATACCAGCCTCATAAAACTAAAACGTGATTTAATCAAAATAGAAAATGGGAGGCAAAATTACGGCTGAGTTGAACGATGCACAGGCGTTATCACAGTCATATTAAATAGAGATGACCAATTGATTCCTTAAACTATCGGCTATCTGCAAAAATCCATAACGATAGTTTTTCCGGGTTGCGCCTGTTGCTGGAGTGGCTGAGAATGTCTGCTGTGAGTACAAGAGCAGCCTCTAGAGGCGAATCTCTAAAGTGCTGTTTGTTTTGACACGTGACACAGCGCACTGCACAAAGAGTGCTATATTATATTTATTAATTATAATAAATAAATTATTTATTTCATTTAGCACATTATCATGATGCAGTACTGTTTTACAGGAGTGTTAGGTTTCTTTTTTTTTATCCAGTATCCTTTTTAAAAACTTTAGGTTGATTATTCGGGTATGTATCAGTGAAATACACTATCGGTCAATTTTGAATATCAAGTAAAGTATCCTGAACAAGTGGTTACAAATATACTGAAAATTAAGATCTAATTAATATATATAGTTTTCAAAATTTCTAAATATTTTACCGATCTAACTTCAAATACAGTGGTCTTTTTTTTTTATTTGGATGCAGTCATGTGACCATTTATCTCCATCTCCATCTCTTCATCCGTCTATTTAAAAAAATTAAAGAGACGCACAGTAATGAACACCTGATGGATACGCTGCAGGCCAAAGCTTATATTTTTACACATGTGCAGTAAAAATATATAAGAATTTTTTCATTATAGAGTGTTTTTAAAGCAAAAATGCAGTTTTTTAATCGAACCTGGATTATTGTGGATGTAGCCTTGATACTGTTTTTTCTGTTACACTTTTACACCTGTATATTGTTGTGAATCGTAATCTCATTATCCAGTGTCACCCAGAAAAAGTATAGGCTCATCCTCATTTGATCTGAGGAAGCTTTTCCTTGCTACTGTCACCTCCGGGTGTGCTACAATGTGTTGAAAGTGCTCACGAATGAAATTGTACGGAATCGAATGTTTGCTCCAACAACACGCAATAAAATAGTTTCGTATCTCATTTCTTCAGAGTGTATAATGACTTGCCGACAAAAAGTTCAACAGGTTCAACAAGTTTCCAGTCCAAATTGCGGTTGCAAACTCACCCCAGTTCACTGTAAATCAGCCCCGACATGTCACTTTGACAAATTACAACCTCCAGCTCAAGGCCATTTTCTATTGGCATAAGGCAAAAATAGCACTATTATTAGGGATCCTGCTCAATCTGGCAACAGTGCATGGACATGCTGATTAACAGTTCATGATGTTTCTTTAAAGGAAACAGAACCGTTAATTGCTTATTGCAAAGCCAATCATCCTTAGAGTGTTGTATTTTAATAGATTATTGCTACAATGTAAATGGAAACCATAAGTATTTTTTGTTAGCTTTTTTTTTCTTCTGGCTCAAAGTGGCATGATTCATTAGTTCAGCTTTTGAATTAGACCTAATGTGTCTTGGTGGGGATCACATGACCAAAGAAGAAGAAGATGATCTGAACCTGGTTGGTCACATGAGGAAAAGCGCAGCTGAATAACACTAAAAGCGTGAAAATTGTAGTGAGATTCAGATTTTCTTGTCGGTGAAGCATTAACCGGTTGCATTAATGTCGAAGGCAGGTCCTGTCAAGGATACAGGATATAGATAAACATCTGTGAGACTGAAAGTGTGTGTGTTTGTACAGAATTGAATGACGGAGCCCCAGGACTTTATCCTGGTTGAAGAAACAAAAATACAGAAATACAAAGACAGTACAGTATTTTCAACAAAAACACATCAAAGACTATCTGTCTAGACAGAATGTTTCTTCACCGTTGTATCTGGCAAAAGGAAGACACTGGGCTGAAAATGTCTAGCGTAGCTTTAAGACAATTTGGTCATATTATGGCTTTTCTATTAGAGGGAAAATCTGCTGACGAGGCACAGAGGGCTTGCTGGTTATGGAAATCGAGCCACATAAAACAACATGAAGGAAACACATCATTCAACACTGATTCTTGTAGCTCTTTAATAATTTTTAACGAGCTTTCAATTACTCTGACACGCTATAATCTAGCACACCATCACGAAAAAAAAACCCTGAGATTTACAGCTTAGCGTTGGATATTTTGGTAGGTTAATTGGTCATTTTGTATTGCTGTGTTCATGAATAAAAATTGGGGATCTGAGCTTGAGAATAATTTCGATACGACTTCACAAGAAGAGTCATCCAGAGTTCAATGTATACAGTACAGAGGGGCTTACTGCACTTTTATGTTGTTACTAGATTACAGCCAATGGAAATAAATGTGCTCATTAAATATACAAAGAATTGATTCTCTTTCTATAAGACATTTACAGCATTTGGCAGATGCCCTTTTCCAGTGAAACTTACATTAGTCTTATTCATAGAACTGAGCAGTGGCGGGGTTAAGGGCCTTGTTCAGGGGCCCAGGAGTGGACGCTTCATGAGGCTAGGATTTGAACTCATGACCTTCTGATCCAAGCTTCAACCACTAAGCTACCCAGTTGAAATACATTTAAATACAGTATCATAATACTGTGAATTATTATCTAGCATTGTGAGAAGAAATATTTATTAGAACAGTTTTTTATAGTAATATTACAATCGTTTTTTTTTTTCTTCCTGGTAAAGAAAGTCTGATTTAAAAATGTAATTAATAATTTAGAACTTACGCGGTTCATGGACATTCCACAACAATGAATGCAAATATAAATGGACAAAAAATACAAAACACGATTTTGAAAAAAAATCTTGTCAGCATTGGTGAATTGCTTTGGTACAATTGTGCTGACGAGAAATCAAAGAATTCAGGATTGTATTAATCAACAAACCGCATCGCCATGTACTACAGATACATAAATAAACAAGAACCCCAAATAACCTTCAGGATTGAGGCAAATAACAGATTTATGTATGTTCAAGCTAAAACCTTGAAAATCCAAAGAGCACAAAACAAAGAACATTAGGGTATTAGAAAATTGAAAGACAGGAACAAGAGGAGGATTAAACAGCAAATCATGGGATCTTGTGAACTTTGTAAGAAAAAATGATTAAGCTTGTTTGATGGCCGTACGATTCCCTTGTCACATGATAAGGGAAAAAAATATCCTCTAGCAAAAGAAAAGCGGTTTAGAAGGCAGCAAGTGCGTGTATGATAAGCAGATCAGCGACTATTCAAGGGGATTATGTGTCATTTGGCGAAAGCAGCAAGACCACCATGTGCAGGCTTAAACATGGCACAGACGACTTCTAACATCGGATACTGCTGTTCAGCTGAGAAACCAGTGTCAAAATAAACCAAGACTGAGTGGACGACTGCTGGTTCTATCTAACGTGATTAAACGATGAGTAAAACCAACATGAACGCCCGGCTCTGTGACACATGGCTAATCTCATGCTAACTGTGCAAACAGCGATGAGATCACACTGAATGTGAGTGAAGATACTCTAAAGCCATATGGTCAGCAGAAGTGTAACTCGAGGGGTGAGTTCAATCCACGGACATAATGGATGACTGCATATACTGATGCCTTAAAATCTCACGTTTAGCCTTTAAACAGAGCGGTGGTCGATGGCGCTCATTCAAATGTCCAGCTTTGGCCTTTTCAGCAGTGATATTTTGGGCAATTGCCTGAAGGCAAAGCCAGTCTACAGTTTTCTGTTTTAGCTTAGAAAGCACTTTTTCTTTTCTTTACTTTTTTTTTTCTTAAAAAAATGACATCCAGCAGAAGTCAGCACTGATTTCATACTTTCTCTTTTTGGAGACTTCGATTATATGTGTTACTGAAATGCACAATAGTTTTTCCCTGTTCATACATTTCTATTTAGCATATAAACATGTTTTTGTATATATTTCAAACATAATGTAAGATTTTCACATAAAAAAGAAAGAAGGATAGGTGAGGAGGCCTAGGGTTGCAGTCAGCGTTCCAAATTATCCCAAAGGTGTTCAGTAGGGTTGAAGTCAGAGCTCTATAGCAGGTCACTCAAGAACTTCCAGTCCATGTAAAGCATATCTTAAATGCAGCTGGCTTTGTGTGCTGGAACATTTTTTGGGTCTTCTAGTTCCAGTAAAGGAAAAAAATTAAATGCTACTGCATCTGAAGACATCCTATACAATCGTGGGCTTCCAGCTTTGGGGTAAAACAGCATTGGTGCCAAGGAAACAGAGTTGGTAATTAGGCTATTTAAGTTATTTAATTAACACAGTGCTCCCTGGTGGTCTAGTGGTTAGGATGCGGTGCTCTCACCACTGCGGGCCGGGTTCGATCCCCGGTCAGGGAACCAACCCCAGCCACTCTTAATGCTGGTCCAAACCCCGGATAAATGGGGAGGTTTGCATTAGAGAGAGCATTCAGCGTACAAATGTGCCAAATCAAACATGCGGATGATCTGATGTGGCGACCCCTAACGGGAGAAGCCAAAAGAAAGGTTTTTTTAACTAACACAGTGCACTAGTGCACAAAAGCTGCGTTTGCTTAATGTTTAATTCAGACTTTAATGTTTAATTCAGCAAACTTTTTTGAATAAACCTACATGTAACACAAAGTTTAATGCTTTTTCATGTTGTTTTTATAATCAAACAAAAAATTTACTCAGATTCAATTATGTTCTTCCAATTACATTTCTTTTCCTTGTTTTTTTTATTCACTTCTTTTGATCACCAGAAACACATTTCATAAAATCATAGTCATCTAGTTTTCTAAACACGAACCAGGCTGAATCCTGAAGCAGATTAGCAAACTAATGACGTAGCATGTTTGAGAAAATGCTGACGACAGAGTGTTTAAAGACATGGATAAAAAAACAAGTGTGTTTATTCGGGCAGTGTCAAACTCAAAATAGACGTGTCTCATCTGTTCATAGAGCTAGACAAAAGGAGTGTTGAGTAGTTCTATCAAACACAACATACCCATTTGTCCTATTGATATGCATAAACAAATCACATTAAAAGGTAAACGTTGTTGACGTTCAGCACTAGAATATTTTATCCTGACCTTTGCAAGAATGTTTTTGTAACTAGACTTTAAAAAAACGTAACTTAACACCTCAGGCTCTGTCGCCAACATCCATTCCGAGCTTCATTTGTTATTTCATGCAATACATCATGCTGTGAATGCAAGTTATATCCCATAACAGAGTGCATTTATAACAAACTAAAGTATACACAAGAAATGGTCCATCCGAAGAATCGAGTACAATCTGGATAGTAGATTTTCCCTCATGTTCAATTTTAATTTTTCAGTTACCTCCTGAGAAAGAATGTGATACCTGAGCGGAGACATTCCTGTGTCTTTCTTGGATTTGAAACCCAACAAAGTAGCATTAGGGGAGTTGTTATGAAATGTGCAACTGCACTTAATGCAAAATCCTCAGACAAACTTTTCGTCTTAGTGCAGAAGCGGAAAAAAAAAAGAAGGAAAAAAAAACCTTGGCTCATGGAGCATCTACAAGTGGAGCGCTAACCGTAGATCCCTCAGGAGAGTTTACAGTAGGTCTTTCCAGTTTAATCATATCAACGTCGCATTCCTGAGCGTTTGCATTGGATGTCATATGTTTTCTTGTGCTACAAGATACACCAATGTGCTGCTTGTTTCCAACCAACCGTAGGCAACGGTTCAGAGATTCGCACAGCTGTAAAGCAAACTTCACACGTTTCGAGACATTACATTCTTTAGCTGAATTAAGACTTTTTCCACCTGACTAGCAAGAGACTCTGTCAACTTCATGTTGTTTGGCTTTGCAGTAGGTGACCTGGAGGAGAGCTGGACTGAGTGGACATTCCCAGAAATCTTTGATGGGAGCACAGTGTGTTTTTCTGGGCAATGGCAAAATATGGAATCTTGACCATCCGTGACCATCAACATTATGGTGTGATCAAGTGTTAAAGCTGAATAATGTGCCTACAGTATATCATTACTCAAGTCATCCTGTGTTGCTTTACCCAATAATATTTAATCGCTTTACAGGTTAAGGTTCTATTAACCTATATCATTTAACAAATCATGAACTTTAGCTTTAAACATCATCAGCATTATTACAAAATGATGAACAATGTAGTTTGCTTTTAACAATAAATCCATTAAGCAAAATAATCAGCGATAAATCGATAAAGCATTTTGAGTTACATTTAACTTACATTTCCACTGTTTATGGGCTGAAGATCAGAAACATTTGCTATTTCATGAAGATCTTAAGTTGATGGATGAATAAGGGTCTACTTCATACAGTGTATGTTAACATAAGTAAAGTTTTATTCATTATGTTCATGATTTATATTCAATATTGCAGTAAATATCTAAAAAAATTAAAGCTTGTTGAGATGTTGTCCAAAACAAAGATACTCTAGCACCTGACTTTCCCAACTATATGTGGTTCTTCACCAAAATGCAACCACAAAGTTGTAGAGTGTGTGTGTGTGTGTGTGTGTGTGTGTGTGTGTGTGTGTGTGTGTGTATATATATATATATATATATATATAAACTATATTGCCAAAAGTATTGGGTCACCTGGTCATAAGTATGTGTCTTTTGAGCATCGCATTCCACATTTAGTCTCAATTTTCTCTTGTAATTCCCTTCACTCTTCTGGGAAGATGTTCCACTAGATTTTGGAGTGTGATTAAAGATATTTATGTTCATCAGCCACAAAGATATTATGAAAGGGGCAGGTACTGATTTAGTTGAGGAGACCTGGGGTGCAGTCAATATTCACATTCATCCCAAAGGTGTTCAGTAATGAGAGCTCATCACTCAAGATCTTCCTCTCCAAAGCATGTAAACCATATCTTCAATGAACTCACTTTGTGCACAGGGGCATTGTCAGGCAGGAACAGGTTTGGGTTTCCAAGTTTAAGTAAATGCAGTATTTTACTGTAGCGCATCTGAAGACTTCCTGCTATAACTGTTCCACGTTCCAAACTGTTACCACAAAGCTGGAGGCACTCAATTGTGGAGGATGTCTTCATATGCGCTGGTTAGACCCAAACCAAACATGACAAAACTAATGTGCATAAAGTGAGCTACATGAAATTATGCTTCACATGGTTTGGAGTGAAAGATCTTGAAAGGCCTGCTATTGAGCTCTGACCTCAACCCTCACCTTACCTACATCAGTACCTGAATAACACCTTTGTGGCTGAATAAGCACAAATCTCCACAAGTACACTCCAAAATCTATTGAAACATCTTCCCAGAAGGGTAAAGGTTTTATTACACCAAATTGGGTCCTCAACAGAAAAAAATCACAGCTTTACTTTCAATAGCCTTAAAGCTCTGATAATGGAGTCTCATTCCATAAGGAGTACATAAACTATGTATTTTTTGTTAAAAAAAAATCTGTTTCAAATCTATCTTTAATACAAATCTCTACACAAGTTACTGTAAAGTATTACTGATTCAATCTTGAGAGTTTATCTTGTAGCTTGAGCTACTATCAGAGTTGCTGATATAAATCATTCATACTTATTCTGATCAATCAGATTGAAGAATTCAACAGATTTGTGGTATAACATTAGTTATAAAAACGATCATGTAAAAGTAATGGCTTAATGTTATAGTGTTTATAGCACAGTAATTTTCTTGTGGATGTCACATATACAAATTAAATCATGAGAATTTAGACTAAAAGCTCTACTTGCACTACGGAGGCCCAGAGAGAGCCATTTACCTTGAAAAAGCACACAGCATGAACTCAAGCGTTACTCTTATCACACCGGCAGAAACTATAAAAATCCAATACATTCAAGGCTGATTTGGACCTTCTTGCCTCCAACTATTCAACAAAGAGACACTTTTATCTCCAAAAACCTATTCGGAAAGTGTGATGAGATCATGCGAGCGTTCGTACTGGAACGAGATAAACGAGCACTTAACTGCAATCAGCGCCGTGCAAAAAGAAGATGTATACCCTGTAATGCATCAGAGCCTATAGCTGCACGCACATGCCTCTCATAAAAACTTGGGACAAGGCCATGAACACAGTGACCTGACAGTGAGTTCACTCCACGTTCAGGGAGTCTTGCACTGTTTGTGATTCATGTTCGAAATAAGGCCAGTGTGAATGGAAATATAGTCCCTGGAGGACTCCAGATGCTCCATAAATGATTTGGGAGGCCAGAAAGGAAGCTTCTTTCAAATGAACATGCAAAAAGGTATAATTTTAGCTCATTGGTAGGTGGAAAAGGAGAAGACGACTATTAGAGACGCTAGGACAATTTGGATAAACTTTGTAGCAGCAAGCATTTTGCTAAACTTTGTTGTGATGCCATGCTGGATATGTCCATGGTGGGAACTTTTCCAACATCAGGCCAGGCAACCCAGCATGTGACCATGCGTGAAACCCAGAAAGCCATAAAAGTTTGGTAAAATTACACTGTATTTCTCTGAAAACACGGAGGCTAGTTTTCGGCGGTAATTACAGCTGAATAGCCAGGCTTTGAACTTTAGTTTCCGAGTTGGCCCAGCGTACTGAGAGGAGCTCCAGCTGTCTTTGGCTTCATCGATTCTCCAGATGGTACGTGAAGAAAGGCTGAAAAGAGTCCTCCTCTGGGGGGCTAACTAGCTGGCCCTGACTGAAGAATCCCTGCATTCAAATTGAGAAAATGCTCGGACACGTGAACAGTAAAGTGCTCCAGAATGCGTAGTTATCATTAAGGAATAATACTACAAAAAATAATACACACTGTATAATACATTTGCAATGCCATTACTGCCTGAAAAACTTTTCAAACGACATAATCACATCTCTACACCTCATAAACTAGCCAAGGTTTATATTCTCTCTTGATATCACAAACAGGTTAAACTATGCTAATAACTGTAGCGTAGTTCACTCACAAAGAGACATTTATTCATCGTGATAAGTTCATTTGCAGATTTTTACCACAGTGTTTACTGAGATTAATCAGTGCTGCTATAAATCTGCTATGCATTTTCGGGACGTAGCATTATTGCGTAGCTAGTCGGGCAGGTAGCCAGCTACGTAAGCGCTTTGAGAAAAGGCAAACACGTTTCTCGATACTGCAAAATCCATGTACTGTGTATGTATTTTTATATTCGCAAACACCTGTTGGAATCTTCTACTATAACAAGCAGTATTTTGTTCATATACATTAATTTAGCTAGCTTTTTTTTGTTTACTTAGCGAGTTTATGCATAAGGCATGCTTTCGAAAATCACTTTGTGATCATATTCATATTGCTTACTCACTATATTGGATCTAATATTGCTAACTAATGTTTTTGAGACTCAGTCACAGACAGAAGTTCTCAAACTTTACCACATACATTTTTAATCAAATTTAAAGTTATTAAAACGGTTACATGGGCAGCCGTTATGTTTGCTGATCTGTATCTGTATTCAAATGTAAGTGTTAGATTCTATTCAAGTTTGAGTATGCATATACACACACACACACACACACACACACACACACACACACAAACACACACACATATGGCCTCTTACAGAAAACCTTATGCTTTGATTTGCTGCCCAAAGCAGCAACTCTATAAGAACATACTTTAAATGTATGCCAATGTATTGAATCACGTCATGATAGAAGAATGAGAATAGTGTCAAACGTATAGGAGGCACAAAGAACATGTGCATGTACATTCTGCTGTAGATCTATCTGGCTGTGGAATCAGGAGAAACGAATGCTAATTCTTAAAAAATAACAAAACTTACCAAAACTTGGCCAGCAATGCCAGTTATGCCTAAATTCAAATCACGGAGGCATGCTTTGCTTTTTAAATTCATCATTCACCTCCTCACTCCCCTTTCACAGCCACACACATACAGGATGACACGGTCGAAACACAGAGCAAACAGTGACTAACCACACTGTCTCTTTGAGGAAAGCCGTGACTGGGCACGCATGCCAAACTGACCAAGATACAGGAAGAAATAGCAGCATTAGTAGTGTAACAGTGTTCCATTAAATTCCTTTGGACGCAAGCGGTTGTTTGGGAAATTATTTGAGTCCAATGGCAAGCACAGAAGCAATCATTTAATGTTTTTCTTTTGCTATGCTTCTAAAAGGAATTACCTTCAGGCCACACATAATATCATCACTGTGTTATTACAGAAGAGACAACAAAAACACAAAATCAAAATTTGTTCCAATATGATCTGTATATCACTTTTAACCAATATCAGAGCCACAAAGCAGCTTTTCAGAAATCTGGATGTAGATAGTTTATATTTCTTGATCAACATACCAGTGGTGACACACAGAGGTGAAGGAAAACTTCATTTTCAAGAAATCTAGAGAACCAGACTCTTTGTTTTCTAGGTGACACATACAACGAATTTGGAATTTCATACTGTATCTTTTCCAACTATAAAATCAAATAGTATTAACTGTGTTGAAAAGATGTCAAGCACATTGCGAATAAGAGTCCTGGAATAAGCACAGGAGGGTTCATGATTTTAGCAGCAGTTCTTGGGTATTAAATCCCACTACCAAAAAATGAAAAGATGAATGGTTTGGGCATTGGTACATTAGGTGGTTTAAGGTTGTAGATTCCTAAAGAAGTTCCTAAATTAGGAGAAAATGGTAAGATGTTAACTCATTGATGAGTGTGGACACTTCTTACCCAATAGGGATCAATCTATGAGACTAAAGGTTAACAATGAGCTTTTCCCCCAAGACACATTTGACTGTATCTTTCAGA
Organism: Silurus asotus; assembly: GCA_024362625.1. NCBI lineage: Eukaryota > Metazoa > Chordata > Actinopteri > Siluriformes > Siluridae > Silurus > Silurus asotus. The sequence goes on along the minus strand of MU551576.1, from coordinate 628,885 downwards.
ACTGATCCTCAGCTCATTATAAATCAGTTATATGTGCCTGGAAGTGAGCAGTAACTGCCCCATTCTGTATACATGAGTCAACAATCACCCACAATTGGCTATCGCCTTACTGACTAACAGAGGAAAGAGAAAACCCAGCCTTGCCACCCAGCACGCAGACCTAATTACACTCTCTTGAACTATTACAGATGGCTGTGAAGAGATTCAAACCTGCAATCTCCTCACTCAAAAGCCAGCATTAATGATTTAAGAGAACCATGACTACAGCCTTAAAGCCCTGAAGTTTTAAAAGTGTGGCATTACCATCATCATATTACTGAACAAAAACACTGTGACTTAATTTCTGGAAATGATCTCAGAATGCAGAGTTGGAAATTGTGGTTGAAATGTCCAGTAGGTCTGTTTTACTGGAACGATTCGGATCCGTTCGTCGTCTTAAAACCAGGGGTCATTAGAAATGTTCCATTTGCACATGCAAATCTTTTTAACACCAGTCACTTGGCCATTTCATTATATGCTAGGCAACCCTAACGGCATATCATAGCTCAATGCTAAATACAAGCTAAGTCTAAACATTTGTTCTTTCAACAGGCTGGATTAGTTTCTCAAAAGAATTGGATATTCTCAGAAGGCCTCATTAAAATGCTTGGCAAAAATCCTTGATTTCAGTAAATGGATGAAAAACAGGCTTAAATGTTGGTGTCAATCCCCCAGAGAACGTGGCGTAACTTAACGCCGAAAAATAAAACATAGTACTTAAAGAAAGAACAATCAAATGCTGATTTTACTGCAGTGAAAAAAAATCTTGAGATCGTAATGAACTGCAATTTCCATAAAGGGACACTATGTGCAGGTTTCTTATTAAGAAATTATACTATTTAATTGTCCCATGCTCTTTGTCCATCCAGTCATCTATCATTTCACCATCATTCTCTCCTCCATACACATTTAGTTGTGTCTGCCTGTCCATCTGTCTTTCTACCCCCTTTCCTTCAATATGACTTCACCCTATTCATCCATCCATCCATCCATCCATCCATCCATCCATCCATCCATCTATCCATCCATCCTTCCAACCAACCAACCAACCAACCAACCATCCAACCAACAATCCAACCAACCAACCAACCAACTACCTATTTGTCTCTTCATCAATCCAGCCAAGCACACATTCATTATCCATCAATCTTATTGTCCACTTAGCTATCCATCCACTTGCCCATCCTAGTCATAGTGAACTAGTCGTCCATCTATCTGTCTGTCCATCATCTGTCCATCCATCTGTCATCCATCTGTTCATCCATCCATCCATCCAACATTTGCATCCATCTGCATGACAACCCATCAATCTCTCCCCTCTATCCATCCACTTGTCCATACATACATCTATCCATCCATATATCCAGTGATCCATTTATCCACACACCCAATAGAATATATATATATATATATATATATATATATATATATATATATATATATAAAACTGTGCACCCAGCCACCAATACAATAATAATCTGTTAAACTATCCATCCATCCATCCATCCATCCATCCATCAATCATTTCACAAACTCAGCTGTCAATTTGTCCATCAAAACCAACCCATCCTTCCATCTATCAATTCATCCTCTCCACCCAACTTACAGTAAACAGTAAACTGTAGAAATTTGTAAAATCAGGCTTAGTGACTGACAGTTTTAGACAAGTGGGCAAGCATAATAAGCTGCAAAAAGACCAAACCATAATTCACTTGGTTTGTTTCTGTAAGTAATTGGAGAGTATGACTGCAGGAGAGAAATTCTGACAGTGTGTGAAAGGCCAGAGGCTGACCATGTGATTATGAGTTTTACTTAAATTACTGCTGAATTTGTCCGGCGTTCTGTCCCAGTTGTCATGGAGATGGCTGAAAACGTCAGTGTGGGTTGAACTTATAACAAGCTCAAAGAAAGGGCCTTTTATTTATTTATTTTTTATTTAAGCACTACAGAGATTCCATGAATTCCTCTTAAAAAAAAGAAAATGCATTGATAATCAAAAAATCAATCAGATAATGTAGTGATTACTTTCACTATACACAGGCACCTTAAATGACTAAAATCCCAAATGAATCCGTTTTTTAGGTTTTTGATTGCAGTCCAAAAAAATGTATATGTAAAGCAAACTATTTGATAAAATGCTTGTTTGATACACATACTCCTTTTTACACTGTTTAATAAGCCAAGTCAGATTTTTTCATCAATATTTTTGTTATTGTATAAATTAGTATTTAAGGATTTCCATAAAGACGGTCTTACAGCTTAAACATTCTGAAACAGTGGCCACTTGGTTGTCTTTTTTTATTTGTTTCATCTTCAGCGACAGAGTTTTTCTGGAAGAAAAAGGGAAGACTCTTGTACCACATCCAAAACACATTGAAAATGTATCATCTTTTAACGGCACCGTGCAAGTCCCTGCTTTATGCCTGCTATATATCAGAACAGGAAATAACCTTTCCTCAATGTTTATAGGGACTTTAACCGAACATTTGATAAAAATGAAAAAGGAAGCTGTGTCAGCCAAGTAATCCAAGGTAAATGCATACCACAGAGACTGGGACAACACTTTGGAAACAAAGCTATTGATTGGCCTCAGATCAGCGGAACTCTTCAAATATTTATTGGCACATAGCAAATGATTGAATGCATTTTTGTATCTGTGGGGGTAAGTAAGGACGAGATCTACCAACAGCATGTGGTTTTTTACTATTACCATAAAGGATTTTCCTCAAGAGCACTTACAAATAGAGAGTTCAAGGTGCTTAACCAGAAGCTCAGACAATATTGCTGGCAAGCTACAGGTTATTTTGTTAAACAAAATTTCCATAGGGTGGAAAACGAGAGAACTAAGTGGTGGACATTACCAAAGTAAATGTAATTCTTTATCTGCACTAAACTGAAGTAGTATTATTTATGGGGAGGCTTTTACTTTAACTTCATTACATTTCAGAGTCAAATATCTTTTTTATTGATAAGTAGATAAAAACTTAACTATTAAAAAATACTTAACTATCACACTAAAGTGTATTGCCACTTGGTGGTATCTACTTAGCAGGAACATACAATTCAGCATCAGTTCAACAGCAAGTAGAATATTTTAAAAGGAATAATTGTTGGAAGAACCTCCTGACTCGAACATGCCTGTAACCTTATTTGCGTGTTTTTTAAAGATTTTTTAGGCTTATGATAATTTTATTAAATATCAATCAGTGTTTGACTCATTAATATCATTCTGTTATTAGATTGACGTGTTACAAGTAACATTAAAGTCACATAAACTGTTGATTAAGCAAATTATTCTGACAAAAATAACAATACATTATATTCATAATAAATGATAGTACTTTGGATACTTAGGTACATTTGAAGGCAAATGTTTTTTACATTTGAAGGCTTTTACTCAAGTGTAAGTTTAAAGGGAGCACTTTTACTTTTACTGGAGTCATATTTTACATACTGTATCTCTACCTTAACTCAACTACATGGTTTGTGTACTTCATCCACCACTGGTTATAGGTAAATTTAACTACAAACCTGAATTGAAATTTATAACTGCTGTGCTGTAATTCTTGACATGCCACCATAGGAAACTTCTTGCCAAGCTGCACACCCACTCGTGGATATTCTCCTATAACATTACACTCTATCATGCTTTATTCCATAATTTATAGATCAACCACTAGACACTTTGTTGTGTGTCACCAGTTTGTTCACAAGTTTAAATCTAAATTCGCTATGTAAATCTGACACTAGAAAAAAAAACAAGTGCCGTTTGTTTTCAATCGTGCATTTACAGGAAACTTGTGGCTGGTAGCGGTTGATTAATGTACCACTACTTCTACAAAAAAAAAACCTCAGGACAATCCCTCCGAGCTCCAAATTCGCTGCCAACAGACTTCAACAGTCTCCAAGGCCAACAAAGTAAGAATGAATGGCGCGTGGTGAAGAAATCCTGTTAGTCCTCCTGTTGATGGGCACAGACTTTGTGGCTGCGGAGACAATGCCTGTGTTCTGTTGCACTGGGGTCATTTTCATCAATTAGCCCACATAGCGCACAAAGACTAATCCAATTGCAGGCTGCAGCCTTTCTCACGCCTGCTAACACTGAGTGAATTAGCCTTGTGGGCTGTCGGAGCATCAGACCCAGACACAACAATGTGGGCTTCAGAACATATGGAAAAGGGAAGATTTGGATGTGTGCAGGGTAAAAGGGCTCGGTCTTGTAGTACGACAAAAAATCCATGACCGTTTCAATTAGCTCACGGCACGCTGAAGCTAACCTTTTTCGCGAGCTAACATTCTGCAAGCTATAATTCAAATAATGCAGGAGCTCCTTATGATTTTCTGAATGAATGCTGTGGGATTCTAAATATAGAGGACCAGCCTATCATTTACAAACGGCACTGCAACCCGTCGGCACAGTCCGATTCGACTGAACGTGAATAAAGTCTCAGCTAGTGCAAGTACTTGTAAATAGTGTATATCATGGTAAACATCTGGCAAATGCACTGACGAGCTCGTCCCAAATGGGAGAACGGAGTATCGTGTGTTAGCCAACAAAAGTTTTATTCTAGTGACAAATCCAAGGCACACAGAGATAACTTTCCTCTGGGGAAGAGATCTCGCTGATTCATTGAAGATGAGGTGAACTCCATGCTGGCCAAACCATGAGTCACTTTTTCCAGGGCTAATGTGTGGCGAAAAAGTGAAGAATTAAAACTTCGATTCAGCCCAGGCAAAAAGTGCAGTCTGGATCCAGTAATGTGATCTAGCACAAAACTGTGGCACAAACCGGCCTAAATAGTGCTGGCTTCAATAAATAAGGCACTCTTAAACTCTTTTCTCGTCTTTATATAGATAACAATGAAAGTCTTTGGCTGAAAACAAGAACAGGCCCAGTGAGCTGGGATATTAAAGACACATTAATCCTGCGTTAGCTTCTGCTCAGCCCAGATGACAGCTGCTTTTGCTCTTTATATGGATATATATATATATATATATATATATATATATATGCTCTTCTATGACTGGCATGCTAGTGAAAATAGATGGCTCAAAGATATCTCAGAAACTTGAGCAGAATCACACCAATTATGTAAAGAATAAAATTTCAGGGTGTGCTGTATGGTGGGAAACTCTGCAATAAGGTGGTATGACGTGTATAATGACCCTCAGTTAAGATAAGTTAACCTACTAAGCTCAGAATATTTATCATCTTTAATGCAAGTATCATGGGTTGCATGTACAAGAAATTTGTCATGGTTTGATGGTGCTATAAAAATATTTAAAAAACTATATATGAAAAAGAAAGATACAAAAAAAAAGATGCATTTACAGGGTGTGTTAAATGAGGTAGTGCAAATAATAATGTAAGTGAGGCAGATCATTTTTTGCAAATGTGTTTCCAAGGTGCAGGGTTGCAATATACAGGGAGTACTACTTCCAAAAATATTCAGCTTTGATATTAATGAGTTTTTTGTGTTCATTGAGAACATGGTTGTTGTTCAAATTAAATCCTCAAATAAAATTAATCCTCAAAAATACAACTTGCCTAATAATCAGGGTTGCAATATAGTGGCCCTTGTTGAGTGTGTTATGTAACACATATGAAAATAACTGTGTGAGGTTTACATTACTGTGATGTTAGAGTTCATTGAAACAGGTTTAGAGATGATGGTGTCTCCTCGATATTACGCTTAATGATTATGTCCCAAGAACTTCAATTTCCATTAAATAGAATATCCATGGAAATGTTACATCGCAAAAAAAACCTACTGAAATCCTACTAGAAAGTGTCCATCTAGTTTTTCTCACAGATCCTAAACAGTAGCATATCCACCTTACAATTCCCTGTAAATAAAATATTCTATATATTAAGTGCATTAATATAAACCTGTGAGTGAACTGAGAGCTGACACTATTATCAGATCTACTGACCAATCAGATTTGAGAAAAGCGGTGTTGTATTAACTGAAATATATCCTCACTTTGTACCAAGTCTCTTTATTCATATCAATCACCTCCTTCATCATTTCTATTCAATACTCAGTCCTGATTATTTTTCCATCGAAAAGCTCCAGTATTTTGTCCTGGGTAGGCACGAAACTGTAAGTGAGCCATCCTGGGGCCCATTAGTAATCTTTTTACAGCAATTAGCCATGCAGAAGCCCAAGGGACATAGATAAAGCTGGCACACTGGAAGTCATTACGGCAAGTGCCTTGGAGCTGTGTGTGAATTCCAGGCTTCTCACTCACACGCACACGACTGCAATAAGACCAGGGCTGTTGATGCAGATTACTTCAAACAACGGACTTTGTAAACACAGCAAATGGAAGCGACAGACAATGTTAGCAATAGAAAGGTAGCAAAAAAGCTTAAATATACCTGTACTTTCAAACTGTACATAATATATATATAGTGAAATATGTACAGAATTTACTACACAGGTTCTATATTACAAGAATGTATATGTTTGTGTTTGTGTGTGTGTGTGTTTGTGTGTGTGTGTGTGTGTGTGGAGGGGGGGTGTTGGGGGATTATGGGTGTTTGAGTGTGTTTGAACAGTGCTGTGAAAAAGCATTTATAAAGAATTTTAATTATAAATTAATTGGCAATGGTTATTTCACGCTACAAAACTGATAGCTGTAGTTCTGCAAGAAGCCTGGAATAATCTAACAGTCGATTCTCTTAGAAAAAAAACAATGCAATTGCATTCACTTCTCAAATTCTCAAAAAAAGAAAAAAATAGCATTTAAAAAAAAGCTTTTTTTGAAGGGATTTTTTTTTCATCTTTTTTTCAGCATTTTCAGCTTTGACAGAGTTTTTTGTCTAAGTTTCTTTTTAACAGTATTGTGCACATATACACACACACACACACACACACACACACACACACACACACACACACACACACACTCTGTAGCATGCTAAACAAAAATAAATCAGATTAATGAATGCCACTCTTTATCTGAGTCTGGTATCTTTTGCACAGCTTTCTATTCACAACCTTCAAAGTATTCATGAAAGCTACAGGTTTTATACATTAAGCACAGGGAAATTTGAAACTCCTGGTACAAAGAGGGTTAAGGGCCTTGCTCAAGGGCACAACAGTGGAAGCTGGGCAGTACTGGGGTTTTAACCCCTCAACCTTCTCTTCAGTAACCAAGAGCTTTAATTATTGAGCCAACATTTACATTTACGATATTTGCCAGAAGTCCTGATCCAGAGTGACTTATAACTGACCAGGTGAGGGTTAAGCCTTGTTTAAGGGCCAAGCAGTGGCAGATTGGTGGTGATTGGATTGAACCCATGACCTTCTGATCCAAATTCCAATGCCTTAACCACTAAACCACCACTATCACCAATTCCCACATTGTAAAGGTTACAAGTGACTGACTCTGTGTACCAATATCAAATATATATATATATAAAGAGAAAGAGAGTCAATTATAAAAAAAAAAAAAGTTTATAGAATTCTGTTATCAAGTTATTTTGGTTTGAAGCATAATTAAACCAACAATAATTTTGCATGCTTTTTAAAGGCTGCAGTTTTAGTTAGTGATATATGCCGCCATTTTCCTATAAAATACGTGAAATTTAACCATTTTTATTGAAGCAACATTTTAAGTATTCACAATCCAAATTAAAGTATTTTTAAAAAAACAGTAGTTCATATAATTGTCCCCTATTTTAGCAAGACATAACTTCAGTCCAAATATGTGTATTTACAAAAGTTGTTTACCTGTAATAGTGTTCTATTATAGTTGTCTTTTGAATTCGGTCACTCGAAAGAATTTTTGAATACTAAACACTGATAAGTCTTGTTGCATCATTTTAATAGTGATTCAAATGCAAATACCAATATGCAAATTTTCCATTTTCCATTGCTTATGTAGTAGAATGTAAACTCACAGATGATTATAAACCTGTGAGCGATTCTGGGTGTTTTTTGGAAACTTAAATTAAACAAATCATCATTCAATTACTTGTCTTCAAGACAGACTAAATAAAGAGCTAGATTACAAACACAGGTTGCAGCATTAACCAATAAAAGGCAACCTGACATTAACAATTTACTCAATTCCTGTATCTGTTGTTATCTTCCTGCAATCAAACAAACAATTTAACTGGATTTGAAATATTGGTCAGGAGCAATTAAGATAAATAGCTGTTTACGCGAAGGCTTTTGCATGTTTCATTTATAGCAGCCGGAGGACTGTGGTAGATAGCGAGATTACAATCAGCAGCATATGAACCGTGCACAGACCGTCCAGTGTATCAGTGAATTCGGAGACAAACCGGAGGAATGTGAGGAAGCCAAGAGGACAGAGGAACCTGCCGGGCAATCTAAGAAAAATATTATTCTCCGGTCTAGTCAGACCGCAGTCGGTCAACTGGACTAACTCACCATGACATTTAGCTCCGTAGCCTCCCCTTCCCCCATCACCTCATCAACTGCCCCTACCAATGGCAAGCCAAGCAGGACCCATGGGAAGAGGACTTGAAGGGGGGTGAGGAGGGGTGCAGGCCTCCCATTTCTCGATTTCATCCCTTGGGGAGTCCGACTTGTGTACCGTTTCACAAACATGCCAAAGGCCAAAGTTTCAGGATGTGGGAGGAAGTTGGGGAGGGGGAGTGTGTGATGAGTGAAGACCAAACAACAGAGCAATTCTCCAAACATGTCAAGGAGTAAATTTTGCAAAATAGTATAGACTTGTTGGCGGGTAGCATGCAACATAGAATACAGGAATTCATCTGAAGGCACCAAGTGTATTGAATACTTGCTGTAGCCAAATACTGTTTAGCATTAGGATACAATTAGGAGAAGCCTATGAACAAACAAATATATATTTTCTAGAGGATCACCAAGTTTTTATGACAACTTGCTGAGAAGTTTAGTTATTGCTTGGCATGTCACCACACTCAAACACTAATTTTAGAATGGCTCAGTATAGGCGTGACCTGAATATATGTTTGGGGTGCCTGGAGCCAAACGTGACACTGTGTTTGGTTTTACATCAAAATCTACCGCCATTCAAGGCAATGATGGACTGCACCGAACAACTCAGAATCAGTTATGTGTGAGGTGGTGATGACAAAAATGCTTGGCTAAGCACATACATATGTTCTAGTCAGAGAGGAAGCAGCTGCACAACTAATGTCTGCTAAAGGTCTGTGACTGGGTGCCTCTGGTGACACAAAAGACTATCCGTTACTGTTTATTGGTGCCCTGATATGGCCTGAACAGTAGTAGACCAATCAGCCACTCAGTCCAGTAACTAACATCAGATTTGTGATGGTTAAAATCAATCACCAGATATAAAGTGTCCTTAAATCTGATGGTGATTGTTTATTGCAACCTGTGTAATTAGCTGTGGCTAGCAAGATTCATAAATTTAATTGGTTGAAGCTTCCAATGCTATTATCACAGCACTCGGAGGCAAGCATTATGTGTCCTCCTCCACATTCGCCAGGATTGGCGAGCATCGCTCTGATTGACAGGGTTAATAACAAAGAGCAATGGCACCCTTCCCACTCAGAGAGCATGTCCAATTTTGCTCTTGTGGCATCATATGGTTGGCTTTCTGATCCACCCTGAAATTCCAGTCATATTGAGTCATGATGAAACCTTGATTCACTTTGAGAAATGCCACCCTGTATATGGAATGAATCAGCCATGTGCAAAGAAATAGCATACATATACCAACCTATATTAAGCAGAGATCTGGTAATAAACTAGAACACCTCAAACTTGTAGGTTGCAGGATTTGTCAAAGATTCTGCAGAAGTCTGGTTCAGTCAATTCCAGAAGGAAGAGATTTCCCAAACTGCTTTGCGCCACATATCGGTCATCTCCCTAGGAGTTGACTACTGCCAGATCGAGGACCTAAGTAGAGGATATTAACCTCTACTGTTGGCCTGGTTTCCCCTGGAGATATTTAATAACCGGTGAGAAATCTGCTACTCGGCTCCAGTTTCAGGCCCTGACAGCTGCTTCTTTGAAGAGTGCTGTAGCCATGGACCCGGCCCTGTCTCAGACTAATCAGAAAGCTCTATCTCTGGGCTATTGACTTGCATGGGCTTGGGATTGCAGAGCCCATGGCTGGATGATTTGACCATTTCATTTAAGGCGGCTTTGTGTAGAGACACTCTTCATTTCCTCCTCTCTGCACACAAGGTGAAGGCAGACATCCAGCATCCCACAAGCAGCAGACACAGCCCTGAACTGACCTTCCCCAGGTCTCTCACGGGATATAGCTGCAGTGTGTTTGTGCATGCGTGTCTCAGACAGAGTTATGGAGTTGAGAGATTGTCGATTTATCTGCACAGACGAGCTGCTAATATAACTCTGAATTCTGGCGCTTTAGGTCTTCAGAGGAATCGGATATGATAAGGCCTACTTATGAGGGATACAGGCTTTATGCCATCAAAATCCTCAGCATTAGCTGTGCCTGTGTTGAATGGAGATCAAAAGAAGAACTTACACATCAAACCAACAAACTCTCTGCAATGATTGTGTGGAAATTGCAGCAAAAAGTTCAAGAAGATTTTGAATAACCAAGAAATATACTATATAATGAGGAGTATTTCATTCAGAAAGGAACACTTTCACGATTTTTGTCGCTTTGTTGAATTAAATTGAGACTAAGTGCCTGTGCGTCATTCATTTGATCTAACTCTATAACACCTAAATCTCTTAAAAAAAGTTAATCTAGAAGTACATAGTGATCTGGGCCTCGGTATATTTCCAAGCTCTTTTGACTATAGACTGTGTTTTGAGAGATAAAAAAACAAATATTTAAATTAACATATTTTATAGCTATAATCTAAACTTTGTAGGAGCCATGGATAGAATTTAAAAATCTATTAATAAACACTTTTTATAATAGTGGTTTCTAAAAGTTTTCGAGACTGGCTCTGTTTAAAAAGAAAGCGCTTCCAGCATTCTGATTCTTCCAGAAAATTCCCTGTAAGTCTTATTTTTTTTTTTTTTAACATGTAAATTAATTTTGGAGATTCACCCGGGAACTCCGCAAAACCAAAACGGTGTCAAAAACGATGACCTTTGAACTGGATCTTCATCTTTGGGTAGAGGGCGAAGTCCACAGGAGCCAAATCTGCCGAGTAAGGTGGGTGCGGAAGGGAGATCATGTTACCTGAACTCCGGCAATCATCATGCACAAGTTGCTGAATATTTTGACATGGCATACGTCTTGTGACTGATTTGCCCAGTTTCACCCAGAATTTCACAATGCTCTTTGTTTTAACTTGCTGTCCAGGATGAAATCACGCATGTGGTCAGAATAGCACCAGTTAGCATCATTAGTCTTGAAACCTTTTAATACCACCTCATAATTACAATTTTTAATTAAGTTAATTCTTGGTTTGGAATGTTTAATTATTGAATTTTTTTTTAGTGTTCCCCTTTATAGCTTATGGGGCAAAGACAAGACCATAATACACAAGACTCCTTATTAGTACCAAGCCAAGTTTACATGTTGAAATTATTAATTTTCTTTTCATTCATTTTATTCAAAATAAATATCACCAGTCTACTTTATGTTTATCTCCTCATGTTTATTTTCCAGATCAATGACTCAATATCAGCAATAGCCTCTGTAGTGGTAAAGAGCAGAAAAAAATATAGGAGAGTTTCACCACTAGTTGGGTGGTAAAATGCAAACTATTTTGCTAGTAGTATTGTTGTGCTAGCTACATGAACATTATCTGATGGCATTTTTTACAGTGCATCTGGAAAGTTTTCACAGCGCTCCAATTTTTCCACATTTTGTTGTTACAGCGTTTTTCCAAAAACACTACCTTTTTCCAAAAACAATACCCCAAATTGTCAACATGAAACATTGTTTAAAATCTGTGCAAATTTATATAAAAAAAAAAAATAATAATAATTATGTGCAAGAGTATTATGTGCACATAGCCTTTGCCATGACACTCAAAACTGATCTCAGGTGCATCTTTGAGATGTTTTTAACTTGACTGGGGTCCACCTGTGGTAAATTCAGTTGATTGAGTATGAATTAGAAAAGCTCACATGTCTATATAAGGTCCCACAGTGAACAGTGCAAGTCAGAGCACAATCCAAGCCATGAAGTCTAAGGAATTGTCTGTAGACCGTTGAGACAGGATTGTATCGATGCACAAATGTGAGAAAGGGTATAGACATTTCTGCAGCATTAAGGGGTCCCAATGAGCACCAGTGGCCTCCATCATCTGTAAATGGAAGAGGTTTTACCACCAGGGCTCTTCCTAGAGTGGGCTACCCAGCTAAACTGAACAATCAGGAAAGAAGTCAGGGAAGTTACCAAGAACCCGATGGTCACTCTGAAAGGGCTCCAGAGGAGAACCTACCAGAACAACAACCGGACAATCAGCCCTGTATGGCAGAGTGGCCAGGTGGAAGTCACTTCTCAACAAAAGGCACATGATAGCCCACCTGGAGTATGCCAGAAATCATTTGAAGGACTCTCTGACCATGAGGAACAAAACTTGAACACTTTGGCCTGAATGCCAAGCATCATGTCTGGAGGAAACCAGACACTGCTCATTACCTGGCCAATACCATTCTTACAGTGAAGCATGGTGGTGGCAGCATTGTGCTGTGGGGATGTTTTTCAGGACTCTGAGTCTAGTCGGGACCGAGGGAAAGATTAATGCAGCAATGTACAGAAACATCTTTGAAAAAACCTGCTTCAGAGTGCTCTGGACCTCAGACTGGGGCGTCGGTTCATCTTCAAACAGGACAACAACCCTAAGCACACAGCCAAGATAACAAAGAAGTGGCTTCTGTGTATGTCCTTGAGTGGCCCAGCCAGAGCTGAGCAGCCAGATTTGAGCCAGGTTGAACATCTCTGAAGATGAAAATGGCTGTGTCCCAACGCTCCCCATCCAACCTGATGATGCATGAGAGGTTCTGCAAGGAAGAGTGGGAGAAACTAACCAAAAATAGCTGTCATGCTTATAGCATCATACGCAAAAGGACTTGAGGCTGTAATTAGTGCCATAAGTGCCCCAACAAAGTATTGCACAAAGGCTGTGAATACTTATGTACATGTGATATTGTTTCGATTTTTATTTTTAAGAAATTTGCAAAGATGTTAAAAACATTTATTTCATATCGTCATTATGGAATATTGTTTGTAGAATTTTGAAGAAAATAATTTATTTAATCTATTTTGGAATAGGGCTGTAATATAACAAAATGTGGAAAAAGTGAAGCACTGTGAATACTTTCCAGATGCACTGAAACTGTATGTGTATATGCTAATTAGCGAGGCCAAGCAATTGAGAAAAAGAAGGATGAACATAAACTGACCATTAAAAAGCAATATCGGACAGTCAAACAGAATGGAAATATTGGAAATTGTCTTTAACAATTTGGCAAATATGAAACTGTGGTGAAAATATTGTAAACAGTGTAATACATATTACCTACAATTGATTTCAAAACGCATTAAAAGTTCTATTTTACAATCTTTTTTTCATGAAACCTAGACTGTCAAATTCTGTTTTCTAATGATTGTGACCTTTTCAGATCTCATAATAATTTTTATCATTAAAAGCAATTATCTGCCACATTAACCAAAATGTCACTGATTCATAGCATGATGGGTAAGAAACGGAGTTTAAAAAAAAGAAGTCCAGTGTTTTCTTTTTAAATTAGACAGGCGCATGCTCGCTCATGCCATCGTCATCCATCACTGAATGTACACATTCTCCTTTGCAATCTGTAGCCCATTTTCACTCGACTCTACCTAAACATGGTTTGGAGACAATCTGGTGAGCATGAAAAAAAGACCACCCTAATCATCCATCCACACACTGGTGCTTGGGAGGGAACTATATTCAGCACCACTCTGCTGCTAGCACAGAGCTAATGAGCAGACAGTAACCAAGGACCAAATCATTGGCGTGTTATTAAAGAAACCGAGCTCGTCTTAAAAAGAAATGCTCGGCGTGAGAGAGTCGAGTCGTGCGTCAACCTCGCCCAATTACGTGCAAATCGGACGGTCTGCTTGGTATTTTTCCATCTTAAAAGATCATCTATTCAACGCCACGTTTGCGTTCAGCCCCCTCCCCGCTTTCCAATTTGCCGAGGGTTGGATGACAGTTGTTGATGGATTGGGCTTTCAGTGGCTGAAGCAGGCTTGGAAGGAGATTGCTACCAGATGAGAAGACCTTCATTGCTGTCTCCTCAATTCTGACGCTAGACCCCCATTTTTCCCCTTGCTTTGATGAGAGTGATGGTAAACTCCCATGCACCACCACTACCACCACGACCCTCCTCCTCCTTCTCCTCCTCTAACCCCTTAACCCCTATCGACTCAACGTGTCGGTAGACTCCTGGAAAAAACTCCCCAAAATGAATAGGAACAGAATCCAAAGACAGCAGTAGGGATGGCGAGCTGTAGAAAATGAGACGGTTGTCCAAACTAAAAACCCCATCCCAGAGAAGCCACGTCTGTTCTCTAAGCCTAGTCAGGAGGCCAGAGACACACATCATGCGGTAACATTTAGAGTAGTGCAGCGCTTTTTTTAGGGGGGAGGGTCTCGAATAGTCCCAAGACCAATTGTAATGAAACGGATTGCGGCTACGTGAGACGTAACGAACTGTTAAAGAGTGAAACTTATGGAGAACAAAACGTTTTGACTTTATAAGAGGGTCTGTGGAGATGGAAAGAGGTGGCAGATGCCTGCAGCTTTGTAATGAATGACTTTCGAGTGAGTCGGGAAAAAAGAGAGAAAAAAGAGAAGAGACCCGAGGTTCTGGTTATTAAGTCTGGAATTTTTATAATAGAGCGGGTGCCTTTGAGTGCCTGGAACAAGCTGAGCTAATCTCCTCATGAGTAATGGGACTTGCTTTTACAGCTAAAGAACTGCTATGGCAAAGAAGTCAGATTTTAGGGCATGTGCATATACTTAGACAGGGAAAAAAAGGCACAAACAGACACACACTCACACACACTTTTATACCCCTTAATCAGCTGTGAGCAGATGGGGTGTATCAGATTGCACCTTGTGCCGAGACCAAACGTAAATATTATCATCTTCGTTACAGAAGTATATGTCCAAGCGCAATCTGAGTGAGTATCAAGACAAAAATACCGCATTCTCATCCTGCGGTTTGATCAGCGCACCAAGCCAAGAGCATTAACAAAAAAACGAAAGAAAAAAAAAATAGAGCGCATGCCTCTTTGTTCGTCGAGACCAAAGGAGGTCCCATGAGCTTTTTTCCACAGCACCAACAGAGTACTATAGCACATTCTCTGTGGGTTAGATAACTACATGTCTCAAGTCTCCACCATCTATTTATGTTCTCCTTATTTTTTTCGGAAGAAAGATTAAAGAAAAACAAGATAAAAACACACCATTTTTTGGCCAAACAGAAAAAAAACTCCACCCCCTAAAATGTCAAAACCTCACTCATGGTCAGGAAAAGAGAGAGAGAGAGAGAGAGAGAGAGAGAGTGTGTGTGTGTGTGTGTGTGTGTGTGTGAAAGAGAGAGAGAGAGAGAGAGAGAGAGAGAGAGAGAGAGAGAGAAAGAGAGAGTGAGAGAGTCATTCAGAGAAAGACAACAGTCTAAGGAAGAAGAACAATGTCAAGATGACATACACGGAGAAATGAATTACTGTCTGCAAAACATATCTAACGTGATCCAGATGTTTCCCCGAGAAAGAGGAGCAAGAGAGAGAGAGAGAGAGAGAGAGAGAGAGAGAGAGAGAGAGAGAGAGTGTGTAAGAAAAAAAGCCTTGTACAGGCTGCTTGGTCCATTTCAAATCTAAAGATTTCTGAAAGAAAAATATTTTTCCACGAACTCCATCCCAAATCAAATTGAACCTATAGCGCCTGCTTGTGCTTTCCTTCACGCATCACCATGACGCACACGCTCGCGTTAACCAAGTGTTTACCACAATCCATCATGCGCACATTAGACGCTCAACAACGTTTATTCAAAACAGAACTACTGTATTCTGAAACTAACTTCTTCCCAAACACAACTACTGTTAATGCAAACTGGTGTTGTTGTTTTTTTTTTTTACAAGAGTCTCAATACTGCTACTCAGGACAAGTGAACCAGGAAGTTGTGTGGAAGACAAGCATGTGATAGTCCAAACTCATCCTATGAAGTTATATCCTGGTGTCCAAGTACACAAATAGGTCACTTAAACATTTCTGTTTATTCCGCAATGCTTAACAATACTTTCTTTCTCTTTTGTAGATGCTCCTGAGGTATCAGTGACCAGTGTTTCTGTCCTTTTCTTTTTTCTGATCTGCCCCGAATTTCCTTCAATTGGAGACCACTCTGTGCACCTGGGGATGATTCCACCATCGACAGCCTAGAAGTTACTGAGCAACTCAAGAACTTTGAGAATGGGTTTGGACTCTAATTAATATCACCAGTCTACTATAATGGTTTATTAGAGTATCTAATAGGCATTAATGTACACATTCTTTTAGAATAGAATAGAATAGCCTTTAGTTGTCAAATACAGTAAGGAAAATAAGTATATGAACACCCTGCCATTTTGCAAGTTCTCCCACTTAGAAATCATCGAGGGGTCTGAAATTGTCATCGTAGGTGCATGTCCACTGTGAGAGACATAATCTGAAAAAAAAATATCCAGAAATCACAATGTATGATTTTTTTTACTATTTATTTGTATGATACAGCTGCAAATAAGTATTTGAACACCTGAGAAAGTCAATGTTAATATTTGGTACAGGAGCCTTTGTTCGCAATTACAGAGGTCCTGTAGTTTTTCACCAGGTTTGCACACACTGCAGGAGGGATTTTGGCCACTCCTCCACACAGATCTTCTCCAGATCAGTCAGGTTTCTGGCCTGTTGCTGAGAAACACGGAGTTTGAGCTCCCTCCAAAGATTCTCTATTGGGTTTAGGTCTGGAGACTGGCTAGCCCACGCCAGAACCTTGATATGCTTCTTACAGAGCCACTCCTTGGTTATCCTGGCTGTGTGCTTCGGGTCATTGTCATGTTGGAAGACCCAGCCTCGACCCATCTTCAATGCTCTAACTGAGGGAAGGAGGTTGTTCCCCAAAATCTCGCAATACATGGCCCCGGTCATCCTCTCCTTAATACAGTGCAGTCGCCCTGTCCCATGTGCAGAAAAACACCCCCAAAGCATGATGCTACCACCCCCATGCTTCACAGTAGAGATGGTGTTCTTAGGATGGTACTCATCATTCTTCTTCCTCCAAACACGTTTAGTGGAATTATGACTCTAATCTGACCACATGACTTTCTTCCATGACTTCTCTGGATCATCCAAATGGTCATTGGCAAACTTAAGAAGTGCCTGGACATGTGCTGGTTTAAGCAGGGGAAGTTGGTTTAGTAGAAAAAATAGCTACAATGATTATCTTTAAATATCTAGGGATAGACTTATAGGCACTAAACTTATCCATTCTTTTATACAAATGTATAACTACTTTATCTCTGTAATGGTAATTGTTAAAAAGTGCAATACAACTAAAAATGAATTGAAAACTTAGTTGAATATCAGCTTCAATAAAGGTGGCATAGCATCTGTACCTGATCGTCCCATTACAAAGATATGGCTTCTGTACACATCAGTCCCATTTCGGGACATACTGCTACCGTTCATATCAGTACTATTGATGGAGGTGTGTCCTTTCACCTGTCAGTCCAAATATCAGTTTCATTAGAGGAGGCATGTCCAAGTGATATTGGTGTAACTACTATGAATATCAGTCTCAGCAAAGTGGACATATCTATTATATTGGTCAGTCACATTAAAATGCCCTTGTGCCCTGTCAATTTAGGTAAAAAAGGTGTGTCCAAGGTTATTTCTCCTGCCATGTTTAAACATTATTTTCAGATACACAATGAATAAATTATAAAGAAATAAATAACTAGTAAGGAACGACCCTGTTACACATTACAAAAAGCTGGCGAGTATATTATTACATCAACAGCCAAGCATTGTATTACATCAACAGAGCTCTCCATCGTTTGAAAATAAATCTCTTGGCTTGTGTAAGTGCATGCAACTTGTATGGAATGAATCAAATCGATGAGCCTCATGCACATCACCATACACACAGATCTACACTTCAAACTTTTAATTAGAAACTTTAAGTAGAATGAGCAATATTTCCTGTGGGGAATGGCTAAATGCAGCTGAAAAATCTGACTGCCAAAAAGTGAGCAATAACCTTAATATAGTTTGGATTATATTTTTAGTGCAACAAAATAATTTCATTAAATAGTTATTTATGTTTTTTACCTAAACCCATTTGCAGGAACTTGCAGCAATTGTGAACTATAGAAGCCAAAAGAAAACAGTGACACAGTAAAATGAACCATTGGCTTCATGTGGCAGCAGCACAATGCCAGCCCCGCACAAGCCGGCCTCGGTGCCAGTGAACCCCAAACAGAAGATCTGGGCAGCCATCACCAACCAGATGGCTTTGTGGTCTCCCCCTTGGCGCCTCTGAGGTTAGTGGGCGGCCCTCAATGAGGCTCCTTCTCCATCCTGAACCTATTTTTACTCCACTCTCCTTCACCCCTCCAATCACTCCTGTTCTTTTTTATTTTTTACTTTACTTTCCCTCCACTTTCACTCATTCGTCTCTCCTGCTGTCTTTCTTTCATTTTTTGGAGCTGCAAAACGTTCTTTGTGCGTGACAAGCAAAAACAGGAACAAAAAATAAATGAATTGAGTGGGGCGAAAAATACAGCACGGCTCTTAGCTACCCATTCGGATCGCAGTATGCCACCCTTTTTTATGTACCCTATTCATTTTTTTCTTTATGTATTTATTTTGCAGCACAGCATGCAAAAAAACCTCCAGAACTTTTTTTGTGACTAGCTTGGCAGCCAGGAAAGACCAGAAAGTATGTACAATTTACCAAGCTGAGCCACACTGCATTAGCTGACATCTTCTCAACTTGTTTTCTCAGCATCTATACGGGTCCAGATGAACACAAGCGTGTATTCACAACAGCCTGCGATCTAAACAAGTGTGACGTCTGAGAGATGTCTTGATACTTCCGTGAGGGGCCTTTTAAGAAAAAAAAACCTTTCAGGGTTGCCAAGTATGCGGGAGTGACTGTCACAGCAAACAGTGCATAGAGAGAGGAAAAAGCGGGAGCATGGATGCTCAAAAGGGCTCAACTGGCTCTTTCAAAGGCTTGCATTGAAAAGCTCTCAATGTCACAATTATGGATCCCAGGAAGGGATCATGGTGTTTAACCAGCTAATCTGACATGAGAAGTCGATTCACGTACAAGGTGGTTACGTGTTTGACCCAGGAAGGTTTTTCGGCTGCCGTCATTATCATCACAATGCTATTGGGATAAACAAACTATATACTGCATATTAATGGTGGGGTTACAGATCAGAATCAAGGCCTGGCACAGAAATTCACGAATTGTCAAAGTGATACGGACACTAATTTTTAGCTTAGCACTCCCAAGTTAAGAGTCTGTCTACAGGAAGTACATAATAGCCTACATGACTGCAATGGCAGACAAAATCATTAGCATACTGCGCTACTGAAGAAACTACCGAAGACCAAAGACAACCACAGAGACCGCACAGAGAGGAAAAAAACGATGTGCTGACATTGCCAATGCCTTGAAGCGGTCAACTAAGACATCCATGCTTGTTTTGCTATCTGCATCTCGTAGCAACAAGAACGCTAATGTTTCTGTATGGTGTTTTCGGTTTGGTCCAGCGCCTTGGGAAATGTGCAATATGTAGTAGCAGGTGATTTTAAAACAGTGACTGAAGTAGTGTGTTTAATGATATGCAAAAACTTGCCAGAAAATGAAGAAATACACCACCGTTTGCGCTCTGGTGATTTCAGCATTGCATTGAATGAGTCTTACATGAGACACTTCTCAAGTTGAACTTTGATACAGAAATTTCCCAAAAACAAGTGAAAGCAGACTAATGGGAGGCTTATGATCTTAACAATCTCCAAAGCATTTTGTTTCTCAGTGTAAATAAACATGCCAATATCATGTGCCTTGTAACTTGTATTTATAATTTAGTAAGCCTAATCCCAGGGGTGTGCGATAACATTATAACTGTTGTTTTAACGATATGCAATTTATATTATCGAGTATGTCAACCATTTCTAGTAACCAATCAAAACGCTGTATAAAGTGTAAATGAATTCATTCCGTACTATGATTTGTTTTGTTCTTAATTGAATGCTGCAGTTTTAAATAATAAATAACTCTCCTTCAATATATTGTTTAAATTAATCATTATCCTTTGGCATTGTGAAAAGGAGCTAGTACAATATAAGTCATTTACAAAAAGATTTTTGAACTATGCAATATATCGTCTGATTATTGTTATAGGCAAAACCAAAGAAAATACCAAGATATATCTTTTTTTGACATCGCACACCCCTACCTTATCCTATACAGTGGTACCTTGACCTACGAGTGCATTAATGTACGAGTTTTCCGAGGTACGAGCGGTCGCTTTGTTAATTTTTTGCTTTGTTACACAAAGCAACACATGGCGAAGCGAAGCCAGAAAGCCAATATTGTGACGAAAATTAAGATAAGCAAAGTTTAGGGATTCTTAGTGTACAGGAGTGTCTTCCATCTCCCTCCGCCTATTGCCTTTACCCCGACTCTACCCCGAGTTTCATGAAACGAATTAAACTCATAGGTCAAAGTACCACTGTACCACTCTTACTGCTGCTCCTATTGTTATTCAAGGCAATGCTTTGTATCTAATTTATGTCTACACATCACTCACATGAATAGAACTTTAATAATAATAATTAAATAAATAAATAAAATATAAATTGGGATCTCTCTCCCAAAATCTCTTTGCTATTCAAACACCAGGGGGCATTGCTAGGTTCCACACAAGTTGCTGAGCATGGCTGACGAAAGTGAAAACAAGCGTTTTTTCCTGAACATCTTTTCAAGGCATTGCGCTCATTAAGAATGGTTACCCATGCCATGTGGTGGGGGAGTTTGTGGGTAAACACACCCTATTGTGTTCTGCTGGGTTCAGTGCACGCTGTACGCTTCGGAAATTAGCGGCGTAACATTAAACCACAACATTTTCTGTATCGGGCGCTCTCTGCCATGCGATGTCAACTCACACATTTAAAATGGTTGCTGTTTGGGGTGGCAGTTGATCTGGACAAAAGTAGGAACTGGGAACACCACTTTAATAAACAATCAAAGATGTCATATAAATGGATAGAAATCAGTTTAAGAAAAAAATATATATATTTTTGTAAATAGTTTTGTATTTATTTAGAGACCCATTATCGTGATTTGTTTTTATTTGGTGAATCGATATAGGAAAATGTGCTTAGTTGTTAACAGGAGTAAGAAATGTTATTGTATACAAGCAAAAAGTTCAGGTTGGATCACAGAGCACTGCAAGTACATTTAGGTGAAAAAAATCTGGGACGCACTCCATAAGCTAGCCCACGGGCTTGTGAACACGAGGTTGGTTCGCATGCCATAATTGTAATGCTCCAAAAATACCACCATAAAAAGAATTCTTCATCAAATCATCGCCTACGAGACGATTCACGATTTCAAACTGCCACCTTTCTATATTAAGTTTTGCGCTTCTGCTTCCAAAACCACCACGTCCCCATTATTTCTCATATGACGGCATATTAAAGTAGAAAAACAAAAAAGGGCCGACTAAGAGTCCAGCATTTACCCCTTCGTCAAGCCCCCGTTTCCATGAGAACCTCACCCCAACAGACTCGCTTTCTAAGACAGATTGACAAAGAGGAGACACAGAAAGGGTGTTTGTTGACTAGTCAGAATTCATTTGAATAACACTTGCCACTTTGGCAACGGTTCTTCTGTTGTGATCCGAAGCATCTGCATGGAATGAAATGTTAATGGTATCTTTATACTAAGATTTCTGGAGGCTCGAGAAAAAAAAGAAGCCTTCCTCATCAACTTGTATAACATGTTCGTGTTCATTTGGTGTACAATACTTGAGCAGCCAATGAAATATTTCCAAAGTTTTGCTCAACAAAACAGCTTTAACTTTCAGCAGAGAACAATGGTTTAAAAAAAGCAGACATGACCGAGACGCCAACAAAAAAAAAAAACATTATATAATATTAGAAAAGAATCCCAACTCTGAATCCTAGAAGCTGCCTCATTAGTAATGTTAATTCCTAAAATTGTCTGAGGAACACGTCTGTACGTCGACGTAAAATCGACACACAGCTCTTTCCACTAAAAGGCTTCACATGCTCATTTTTTTCGGAAGACCACACCAAATCCAGTACGCCGAGGGGCCTACTTCGGCGACCACCTTTAATGAGGCTCATTAAATGAGCCTATGATGAACTGTGCTGTAGAAAACCAAAGACTTGTAAGCGGGTGGGGGGGTGGGGAGATGGGTTATAGGGATTGTGGTTAAAGAACCGCCATCGCCGCTAGTCAGATCAAAGCCCCAACAATTACGAGCGAGCGTGAAAAAGGCGCTTGTGAAAAAATGAACTCTAGAAGCAAATCCAGAAGGCTAATGAACACATTTGGGAGAATCCAAAATTTTATATGAAGCTTAAATATTGAGTTAGTCGTTTAATATGATTTATAAAAGAGTGATGTGAGAACTTTACATTAACTAGAAGAGTACTGCATTGCAAATGTGTGCATTTATACTGTATTTGACATTTACATATTTTGGCAAACGCCCAATTCAATCCCATTCATTTTAATTTGTATAGCGCTATTAACAATTGTCTTAAAGCAGACTGTAAAATAATGTATATGTTTATTGCCTATAAGTTCATTCCTTATAATTGTTTTTAATAAGTAATTTGATAGTATGATAAGCGAGCCAATTGAGACTGTGACCAGGAAAAACTACCTTAGATGGCATGAGGAGAAAAGCCTGAGAGGAACCAGACTCATAAAGGAACCACTCTTATCTGGGTGGCACCAAATGTCCATTCATTAAAGTTCTATTATTGTTGAGGGGTTTAGCACTAAAATGTATACCTGTTAATGCAAACTGTGGTCCTTCACCATTGTAGTAGACTTTCGATTTTAACTACAGTCCAAATCTATCCTCAAAGTTCTTGGGTTTTTCAGGATATCCATTGAGCTTCGTCCACAACATATAATTATTTTATGTAACAACTAAGCAGTTAAAGGTTAATAGCCTTGATCAAGGGCTCAGCAGCGACAAACTTGGTGGTGCCGGGATTTGAACTCAACCTTATGATCACAAGTCCAACATCATAACCACTGAGCTACTAATATTCTTCTGGGAAAGCGAAGATTTTAGCCCAGGTTTTAATATCTTGTATAAGCGCTAACCCCGAGGTGTACACATGTCTCGCTCTCCAGTGGCTGTTCTTTAGCTGCAAATATGGTTTGACGTTTCACAATGTTCAAATTTCCAGTATTTTATGATCTAAGGCTAATTAAAAGTGAGTTCTTATACACCATCGGGATTATTCTATCGCCCAGAATAAGTCATATTTGATCAAGAAGAATAACATTAAAGCAACCTGTGAGCTTAAGCAGTGCTCGAGTTCAACCTTGCTTTCTGATGTTATAACCTTGAAATTGACAAAACAGTTGACTTCTGGTAAAATCTTCACTGTTTAGCTAGCTGGCTAAACTAGTGTCAAAAGTGTTTGATTCGTTGGTACGGAGCGTATCTCAAATGCTATTGGCTGTTAGATAATTCAGTCACCAGACATCAGTCAGATCATTTTGACTTCCTGTTTCGAATAAATGCCTGTGGCAAAACAAATGATGGCTCTCGAATCAGCAATAAAAAAGAATTATTTGTACATTAGTACAAAAATATTCGGATTATATGACAACTATATTTTCTTTCCAGAACAATGCTTACTAAGGTAATAATAACGTCTAACTACCTGATGAAAGAGATTTCTTATTTTCCACCGAATACACTCATTTGTTTTGATAGATTGCTTCGCCCTAAAGCAGTCTGTGTCTTTTTTCTTTCCCCCTCAAGTCAAACATGAAGGGAAGTGAGAAACATGTTGCCAGTTCACTATTTGGTGGTGAATAAATGAGTTTGGTTTCGTCTATATTGGATCAGAGAAGTCCCGCCTGGTGGTGCATCATCAGGCCCAAATCCAAGAGCTTGTGAAGCAGCAGGGTTTCCTGAAATCCAATCACCTAAAGCTTATCCTTTTCATTTCAGACAAGTCCTGCTGAAAAGTTAACTAAGATCCCAGCAGCTGCTGCTTCTGGCTCTGCCTCGGCTTAACACTGCGTCTCAGTCTGCTTTGGGCCAAAACTCCTTTGCGTCTTGTGTATATTGGCCAATCTTTTAACACTTCTCATTTGGAAAAAAAAGCCAAATCCCGCTCAGGTTTTGCAAACTGCCTTACACAAGATGACAGGAATGGCATACAAATGATGGCTCTATTGTAAAAGGAAGCTTTGATGAAATGAAAAACTTTAGTTTGTTTTGTTAGTTTTCCAGCAGACACCACATGATCATCGTTGATTAAACTAACCATCTTAAGTGTAACTGTATTCTGTAAGACGGCTATATTGCATTTTCAGAAGGAGTCTCTAGTTTCAGTTTTTCAGGTTTTCCACAGGACAGAGGACTTTCTATTTTCATAGTAAAGACAAACGATGCGATTTGTTTCTGATGTTACGTTACTGATTTATCACTGTTCTAATGTGAGAAGCAACAACAGAAACTACAGTATTTGGCATTCTTTAGCCTTAAAAACAAAAAAAATTAAGTGCCGTATATTGCGGGAATAAAACATTTCGGGATATCTGGTGCTTTTTACTTGTCACATGATCTTTAGAGCACATGACAAGTTCTATGCATATCCCAGCGATGTTAGGAAGCTGGGGTCAGAGTGCAGAGTCAGCCATGATACAGAACCTCTGGAGCTCAGAGGGGTTAAGGGCCTTGCACAAGGGCCCAAGAGAGGCAGCTTGGTGATACTGGGGCTTAAACCGTTGACCTTTCTAACCCAAAGACTTCATCATTGAACTACCACCTCCCCCATTAAGTTTTGATGTACTATGTTTTGTGAAGAAGTCAGTAGGTGAGGAGGAAAGTATAAGACATTTAAAATATACACAATATGCCATATACACATATGACATATAAACATCTTTTAGGGATGTAAAAATTATGGCAAAAATTTTACCATATTTATTAATCAGCTCTAAGGGGGTTTTGGTACTCAAAATTCAGTGTGGTATGTACCTCTGTACTTAAATCACAGTTCGAATAATTTTCTCTATAGTAACGGGAAAGAAACACAAAACATAAAATAGCTTGTCGTGTTTTTTTATTAACGTCTTTTATTATTGTTAACATTTTACATTTTCCTAAACAATTTTGGTTGGAATAAAAGTCCATTTTAAATGAATGCAATACAGTTTTAATATATATAAATAAATATATTGATTAATTGAGTAAAAACATTTTTTTTTGTGTGTGGCATTTAATATGAAATCTTCAAAATGTTCTACTTAACCGTTCTACTTATTTTATACGTTAACAAATGTCTGCATTTAGGGAACACACAAGATATTTATTTATTCATTCAATTTATTTATTCATAAATCAATGGAATGCTAATGACGGGACTGCAGATCACACATTTCTTCAATTGAAATTTAAATCAAGACACATGCTAATGCAGCGAGCAATAATAAATGTCCATGTTATAATAATTAGCATGAAACAAAAAATATTAAAACATGCATATAATGAGAATAATAAAGGATATAACATGACACATGATGTAATGATGTGATATATTTATTCCAATGAATATATCCATAAATTAATTGATTCCTTCCATCCTACATTAATGTTCTTCGATATGCGGAATTGCTGTACATATAATGCTAAAGAGTCCATATCACTAGTGTTGTAAAAATGTTGGCGATGACAGGAAGTGGCAGCAATTTTGCACATCCGCAGACCAAAAATCGCAATTTCTTTACGTGTGGCGTTACACCCCTAATCAGATAACATCAAACCAGGATAAATTATAAGATGGTTTAATTGACCGATTACACTGCTACTTTTTAATTGCTGCACCTCTTGATGTCAGTAAAGTGCACTGTGGAGGTGTGGGATATTGAGGCTCTGCCCTTTCTACTCTAAAAGTCCCTTTCTGTCTGATGGAAAAAATGGACTGTAAATTCAATCTAATCACAGTGGCACTTTCAATTCACCGCCTTGATCGTATATCAGACGCCTGGGCAGACACACAGACGAGGCAGAAAACGTCTCCACAGCCAGACACAAACCAGAAGCAAAGGAGAAAACACATAATAAAAGAAGCACAGGGGGGGTAGGATGAGTGCGTTTCCCATTCTATCATGCTGCCACTGATAACTCAGTATACATCACACACACACACACACACACACCACATAAACACACTGAACCCAATGGTTTATTTTGTGTGTTTGGGGGGGTGGGGCACCAGATCCAAGCTGGACCAGAAATTTTACAAATGTATGACCTTTAGACCAATGTTATAGTACTTTTGTAGAAGAAACACTGCCCTGTGATACGAATGTTCATTAATCCCAATCGACTTCACAAAGGTGCATTAACCTTTGCTGGTTAAACTCTTGGCACTGTCTGGCCTGGAAGGGACAAAGATAAACACAAAAGAAATGGGATTATCTGTTTCCCGACTGAACAGGAAGAAGACTGATAACTGAGGCAGAGGTGAAGGCAATCAGAGAACAATAGGACGACTTGAGTGCAAAGCATGAACGTGTCTGTGGTATCCTTAGCATTTACACATTCTATCAATGCAAAATTGTGCATACTCTGACATTTTAGTAGACACAATTGGAAGATTTAGTGCATCCTTGTCTGACTCTCAGACATTCAGAAGTCTAGAATCCAAGCTGTTTTCAGGTAGTGGCACAACATTCTTTTTGTTGTCGCTCCTTCCTGAAAAAGTGGGCAGTACTCGGCTATAGTGAGAAACATACAGAGGTCTCCAGAGATATCCAGAGGTCCGACTTGCACGGTTTTATCTGGGTTTCAATCAGACCACATCCCTCCATTTAGTTTAAATTTGATGCCTTTTCATACTTAATAAAGCTAACAAACTTCCTTTATGCACTCTCTCTCCCTCCTTCTTCCTCTCATCCATACTCCATCCTCCACTTGTCCAGCCTTTCATTCATGTCACCCCCTTGTCTATGTGGGCCCCTCTACCCAGTATGCCTGCCATACTTTCTTCCTGTTTCCTCCTCCGAACTTCTAAGAGTCTCCTTCCGGACACTTTGCATTTCATATTTTCTTTTTGTTCTCTTGTATTGGAGCGACCACTCCAAAGATCAATGGTGCCAAGGAAGTGTCTAATAATTGTGTGTGTGTGTGTCTGGTGTGTGAGAGAGTCTGTGTGAACTAAATGTCATGTTATCAATGGAATGCTAATGAATGTTAAATAGTGTTGGTTGAACCGTATTCGTGGGACTGCAGATCACACTTCGCTTCAACAGACATTTAAATCAAGACACACGATGAGCTCTTATTCAGCGAGCGAGACAAATAAAGTCCATGTTATAAGAATTGAGACGAAACATAAAATATCCAAAGATGCATATACTGAGAATAATAAAGGATATAACATGGCACATGAGGATGTGATATAGGTTGTTTCCAGTTTTGTGGGGTAATGTATTTTTTCTTCACCATAAAAAAGATATAACAAGATAAAATATGACATTGGAGGCTGCTTTCATAAAATGTTATATATATTATATATTATGTATCCCTATTTAATACTCATACTGTCTACATTGTCTCACATTGTCTTTGTCTTGTATAGTCTGGTTTTGTCTCATCTGTTTTGTCTTGTATAGCTTAAGCTGAATGTATAGTTTTATTAATGTCTGTACTTTGAGAGTCACTAACAGCTGGAACCAAATTCCTCGTGTGTGTCAACACACTTGGCCAATAAACCTGATTCTGATTCTGATATATGGGTATATGTTTTCTTTGGTGGTCTTAGAAGCTCCTGTGCATTACCTGTTACTATAGAAGAATAATGTATTAGAACAACACAATACTACTAGTGCTAATAATAATACAATAACACACAGCTGGGTCAATAATTTCATTAATTTATTGGAAATAAATCAGGTCTAAAAATTTAACAATGCTCTGATAAGATCGATGATGAGTGTCTTAGGGATACAATTTTGTCTGAAGAGAATAAATGGCAACGCGATCCGGTATAGTCAAAAACACAAAATGGCTTTCATTAAAGTTCTGGATTTTTTTGGAAGACACATGAACTTCTTCAGTCCAGCAATCAAGAGAGCCGTTTAAGGACCTCTTCTTGGATGTACACTAAAACTAATTGCTTCGGTACAGACTCATCGGGGAAACTGAACTCTGCACACTGTGGAACCCCACCAGAAGAGAGGCTTATAAATAATGAAGTGAGTGTAAGTAGTGCTGACAGCGATGGCGACAGAGGCTGAAAGTCGAAGCTGACTCCGCTAGTGATTTATAGTACGCTGACTCAGACGAACTAAAACAATTTACCTGCACTGAAAAGTCCCAAAAAATCCAAGCATTGCTCTGAGTTAATAAAAACGCCTCTTCTGTGGTGGGTACCTTTCTAATCCAAAAAAAACCTGGACCTTTCTGGGCCTTTGCAGCTTTCCAAATGTTGACACTTAATGTATTAACTTTGGGATGCTTTACTTGAGTAACAAATCAGTACTATTTTATTTATTTTTGTGCTTGGAAAAATATTCACCATGGCACGCAACAGTCTTAAAAAGTCTAAGAAACAAAATGTAGCATTTGTTTTCATATGGATATACAGTTGTCAATGAATTTAACACACTCGTGGATGATGACTGCGCTAGTTGGTGGAAATGGCCTTTCAAAGAAAGATAAAGAAATTGAAAAATAACACATTTTTCCATAAACACTGTTTTGTTTGTTTGTTAAAAAAATGATGTGAAACAGATATAGGTTCACTTTTTTCATTAAAAACTAAAAACACCACTAACAGTCACAAGACAAAAACACCCATATAGAAATAATGTCTGATTTTTTTCTAGCACTGGCTGTAGATTCCCACAGACTGCTGAGTCATCGAAAGCGACTTCTATTTTATCTCATTCATACAACTGAGCAGCTATGAGCTATCAGTTCGGCGTGGCTGGGATTTGAACTCACAACCTTCGCATCCAAAGGCCGATTACTTTGTCCACTAAACTACTTCCTTTCTATACATAATACAACATTATATTTATATGCAGCCTGATAATCCTGAAATAATAGAAAGCATTCATACAAACACCTCAATCAGAGTAGAGGAACATGAAATTCAGTAAGGATGCATTTCTGAAAAAATGGCCTTTATATCTGTAGATAATGAGAACATGAATAAAATGGTTGTACCGATAGATATAATGTGCATGATGTTAGTTTTGCCAAACAGAGGATCCTCCTGAATGTCAGACAAATCATAACTTTCAAAAGGTCACAAATTTTCCTTTTCTCTGTCCATGAAATAATCACTGATTTACTGCAGAGGTCATTTAAAACATGTTGAAAGCAAAAACAATGTGATAAAACTCACTGAACTCACATATTGTTATATAAGCATGCATTATATACAGGTAATGTTCCTATAAATGAGGCTTGTCCACAGCATGTCTAGTTTAAGATTAATAAACAAATTGGTCAAATTTGTGTGTGTAATCACAGCCATCAGACCTCTGATTTTTAAAGTAAATTAAGGCCATTGCACTAATGGATAAATGCCTTAAAGGTTGTGAGTTCAAATCCCTTAACCCTCAAAATGATCACTTGTATGAATGAAATAAAGGTAGATTGCTCTGAGTAAAGAGATCTATTTGCCAAATGCTATAAAAGTAAACTGCGTTTTTATTAGAATGTTTGGAGAACAAAAGCACCACCATAATAAAACTCAGTGCGCTGTGATGTTGATGGGCTTTGAGCAAAGCTCACGTCATGCATTACACACTTCATCCGCTTTGTATTAGGGCTGATGAAAGAAGAGCGCTTGCAATTTTCCCCTAAAGATAAAGCACAGGATCAAATCCAATGAAGCTTTCTAGGATCCCAGCTGCATGTGTTCTTTATAGGGGAAAACAAATCTAGAAATCTCTGAACTGCTCCACAAAGAACTGACATCTTGGAAGTGCTCTCAGTTCTCGGTCTCAGAGAGAGAATGCGCTAACTACGGGCCAGAAAAACTGATTTTAAATCAGCCATATTTGAAATAACCCAGCATGACAGATCTGGTGGGGGGATAAGAGTTTTAAATTGCAGTCGCATAATGACTATATTAGACACCTTTCTCTTTAAACTTTCAAAATACTCGGACCTGAGTCATAGCAGGAAACAGATGCCCGTACCTCAATCCCCCTTGATGGCGCCATCGTCAATCTTCTGACACACTTGTGTCTGAAGATTGTGATGCTCATCTGTGTTACCGCTGTACTGAAAGCTTTTTTTAAACGACTGAAAATTCATTGAACAGAACGAAGGCGTTGTCGTTTAGTACTTTCCTGGGCAATCCATCGTAGCATGTTCCTGGTATGTCCTTTGAGGCTGAGTGAATCGCTTTTTAATAGAGGAAAAGTTAAAGAACTAGCAAAAAAAAAAAAAACAGCTAGTAAAAGTAAAGAGGTCAAGCCTCAGGTCACGATCTTTCCATTTACTTTCAGTAAGAAGGTTCAAAAGGTCTTCCTTCCCAGCTCGAGACGGACAGTTTAATACCTCTCGTATTTCTATACTGTAAGAAAAGAGCATGATGGATGGTGTCACTGCTTTGGAAGGATTCGCTAAATGTTTTTTTTTATATAAGTTACGCATGAGTCATATGAGAACGGTCTCGTCTATCATAAATCCTGCCGTTCTCCTTGCATTCCAGCAGGTGATGATTCGAGTCCCGCAGGTGCCTTAGCGTTGATCTAGAGCAAAATGTATGGCACTTATTCCTGCTTATTCCTGCACAACTTTCCACCTTCACACATTTTTACGAAGCACTAATGAAGAGCCCCACCAGGCAAATATTTACTTGTGATTTATAATGAAACTTTGAATTTGTTATGGAAGAAAGCACATTCTTGTTCATTAGAATGCACCTGAGACTGGCAGAAAGGCCTTCGTTGCTGATCTACGAGCCATAAGGCAACTTAAAAGGTCTTCAAAATTCCAGAAAGAGGATGTGCAGGCCAAAGATGGTGGCTGTTTACAGCTTTGAGGAATGATCGAACTGAAGGATCTACCAAATGTACGCTCTCCAGGGGTGTCGGTTAAAACGCTGCTAAATTTATTCAACCAAAAGCCTTGAAAGCAAATTAAATTTCCATTCCAACATTTTTAATGCAGCATGTTATGATAATTCCTTGAGAAAAATACATGGCTTGAGACAACAGACTTTTCATTGCAGAAAAAAAGAGAGAGATTTCACACTTGGCCTGAGTAAGTAGTATGTCTATATTTTGTATTCTGACCAATCCTGGGGTTATTTCTTGGAGAGTCTTACACAAATCTCCTTCCAAAACATGGCTCAATTGCACAATTCCATACAAAGGTTGCAATATGGAAATATTATGCAAACAAAGAGCTTATCTCATAAGAAGATTTGAATCCATGTATTCTTGTATTTGAGATGTGCATGTTTTTATTTTACAACGCTTTCTTTGCAAGAACTCGTACCATGAAGGTAAGCTATTCACACTGCTCCAGTTGTATTAATGTCTGGCTTTATATCTGCTTTGCTGAAAATACCAGCCCTTTCCCTGCCCCCTACAAAACAAAAAACAAGAAATAACATGACAAGTCTACCTGCTGCAGAGTGCAAACCCCAGACAACTGTTCTTAAAATAACCATGCAATAGTTATATGGACCATGGGGGTTTGAAAAAGTTCACATTTAAAAAAATCTATAAAAATTTGGATGTTCAATTTTCCACCAATCAGTCAGCAAGAGCTCAGAAAGATCCTCAGAAAAAAACATTTCTATTTCAAGTTCCCCTCTCTTTCTCCTGACCTCCTGGGCATTTTGCTTGAAACATAGATCTGCCATTGACTTAACATCAACACCCACAACTGAGTCATTTACTCAGCGTGCTTTGACCAAGTGAACATCAACGCGCTTCATAATACACTATACTTCATATGAAATGCAGTCAAACCTAATTACACCCCACCACCTTAATGTGCCCCATTAGCAATCCGACTTGGTTCCAAACAAATCGATTCAAAACATAAAATGGGATCATCTGACCGCAGCCAGTGGCTATGAAACTCACTCCTGTTCCCCAATACTGTCAGCACATGTCAAATATCCCGTCTCGCTCATTATTGCGACTGGCAGAGTCTAATCAGAGAGCTGAGACTGCTGTTGAGAGAGTTTTCTTGGTGGTTATAACACTCAGGCCAAAAGACATGGAGGCTCTTACCGACTGCATTTTCATGACCGTCAATAAAAGTTATTTGGTCATTTCATTTGATTTTTATTGCTAAGTATTATGACTGCTCTTTAGGTTAGTGTAATTAAAGTCAAATATGCGAATGCTAATGCTTTTACAATCGTGCTGAGATAAAACCAAATGCTACATAGAACCAAATGTTAAAAAGCTTTGGCTTGAATGTGAATAAGCAGATTTCTAGACTGTGTGTTTTATTATAATGGCTCAGGACCGCAGGTTAAATTCAAGCACCTACCAGTGCACACCTTAACAATGATGGAACTGTATTTAATGGACAAACGGTGCCACCCATTTGTCCTTGCCACATTCAACATTAGGGACAATCTTTATTTATAAGGAACAAACTGATGCATGGTTTTATTACCACTCTATCTGTGTAAAGATGCATAGAGACAATGTCCATTGATAAAAGCGCTATACAAATAAAAATGAATTGTATTGAATAGACAACAGTTTTATAGCCAGCTTTGAATAGTCAGTTTTACAATATTAGATTTTAGGGGTCAATTTCTATGTCAGAAATTAAATGTCTTCTTTGAAATTTAGGGTCTTGGATTGCATACTGTGAAATGCAACCAATTTTGTGCCACTGTGACCAAATACAGACATTTTATAAAACTATGGGAGTGGCTAAAATGTTTTACATCACAATGTACATACGACTACAATACTTCAGAACTTCTACTATTATTAGAGAATCTTCATCACATGATCTGACCTAGAGGCTGTAGAATTGTGTCAATCGTTAAATAAGATCATTGCAAGTAATTTTAATAATTAATAAATGAATGATCTTCAATTAGTATAATTTAAAACTAACTTTAGGGAAACAAATAAGTTTAAGCAAACATTTATTGATAAAGAGCGCAAGGTTTTTTAAATTTAACCAACTAAGAGGCATAAATGGACAATGAGCTGCAACCACAGCGTAATCCAAAACGAATCCAAAGCATTACCATGCGCAACAGATATATTATATATCCGTAATAGATTAACTGGATTATGCTAATGCATGTGTTTAATAAATGCAGTTTTTTGCAGGCGCCTTCACCAAACATCACGAAATCCACACACCAACTTTACCAGAGTGACAAACAAACTTTGCAAAATGAAAGGAAAAAGGAAGCCAGGTAAAAGAGATAAGTGGTTTATGTATGTGAGAAACAAGACGGAAAAAAAAGACGACGCCCAGAAAAGCAGAACAATGAGACAACACAGAGACAGCAGACAGAATGAGAGCAGTGGGACTCATCCTCAGCCAGATCCATCTGCCCCCTCTGGAGACAACGCTTATGTTTTCTTTCCCTCTTACCCTCTCATCGCTCACCAAGCTTACACACTCCCATAGTCTCTTGGCAGCCAGTTGCTGAAGGTCTCCTCACCTGCAGCAGACAGTCTGGTAAATAGACCGCAGCTTCTGAGGAAAACCCCAAAGTCTAAACGCACAATAAACACATTCAAACCCAAGCCTGTTCCCATCACAATCGCAATCCCAAACCCTGATCTAAATGTATACATAATCATACAGAATATCGGAAGCCCCAGCAGAGCCTTGTTTCTTCATAGACAGCTCAGTCTGAAGCACAGAACCCCAACTGTTTACTCCTGTGAATGATAGTGATTGTACACTTGCAGGATTCAAAAGTTTCATGCTAGCAATGGGTGCAAGGCAGAGCCAGAGACACTACTAGTGCTTCGCAGCATTTGCAGTCATGAGTCTCGCTGTAAACATTAATTGTTGGTTTAATCTCCATCATTGCCATTTGACAACAGGCTGCAAGTTAAATAGACCAAAGCAAAATAGCTTTCAGGAAATACTGCTGCTATGATTTCTCGGAAGAAGAAGGAAAAAAAAAAGAAAAACACAAATCTGCATATCCTCTGATTTTGCCTGAGAGTCTCACCGCTTAAAGTAAAGGTTCAGCAAAAACTCCAATTGATGCAATTTTCCACTTACTCCAGCCAAAACACATTTGGTCTCTGACATTTGCCTCTTCAGTGTTGCTACAAGACTTCTGAATCCCAGCTAGTGCATATCTCTCACCTAAAACTGCAAAACATTCATATAGCCTATTCATTCTTTCATTCATTCATTCAAGTTATTCATCTTCAATTATCTCTTCAATCAAGTCAAGATAGCAGTGAATCCAAAACCTAAGCAGAAACACTCTGTGGATGAGACCCCAATAAATCACAGGACACCAAATACCTTTACACTTTAATGCACCTCTAAAGCCAACCAAACTATATGCATATTTTTAGGATGTGGAAACAATGAGACATCAGAAAAACCTGAGATTGGAGAAATCAACATCTAACAAAAGGGGGCCCTGTGAGGTGGTGATCCTATTGGCTGCCCCATAGATCTAAGTTTGGTTTTTGTTAGCTGGTAGCTCAATCGTAAATGCATTGGATCTTGGATCGGCTACCACTGCTGGGTCCTTTAGCGAAGTCCTTAACCTTTAACTGCTCAGTCGTAATTCACTCTGGATTAGAGTGTCTGGAAAATTCCATAAACATGAATGTAAATATAGTTGCTTTGAAAGACATTGGTAAAGTGGACTTGAGTCACCTGACTTGGACTCTATATACACTTGAGTCACTTTCAACTCAACTTGACATAAAAAAATTATACATTGTTGGGATGATAAAAAAAAAGATCAGATTGAAGTAGACAACAAAAGATTACTTGTTTCTCTACAACAAAGTAGCTTTCATGTGAAAAAATCCTTACACAGTCCTGTGTTCTATGCAACAACTAAAGAGCTGCAAAGTATCCAAACTGCGGTACAAAAAAAAATCTGACAAAAAAGCAAACACATTTAGTTTGCAGCTAAAAGTTACACAAAGCTAATTCCAAAGCAAAGGCGACTATTACTAGATTACAGACGACACAATATCTTGTGTAAAGTATTTTAAATGCATTTATATATATTTAGAGTAAAAAATTTTGTCTATACATTTTTTTTACACGATTTGAATATGAGTGAAAATGTTTATTAGGAATTATTTATCTCTTGAAACCCGAATCTGAGACTTATAACTTGACTTAACAATCTTGGCTATCCAACAAAGAAGCTGTTTGAAGCCTATGTGTCTTTACTTTGTAATTGCTCAGTATCAGAGATGTGTTACGTCAAAAGCTTCATATCACATATATAATTGTAATTTTTATGGTTACTATAAAAAAATATATAGGAACTATAGGAAAAAACAGAATCTAAAAACAAGAGCTTGTTTTGTAGTTACCATTCACAAGTTTGAACTTATTGCCCAGATGCAACATTTCGAATTGTGCATAATGGCTGCCCCATTGAGAATGTAAAAGAATGTGAACGGGATCAAGAGCAGTCACAGTTGCTTTAGACAGAACTTTAAGTAATTCCAGTCAGAACAAGAATTTATCCATTTATCATCAGTAACCACATAGTCATGGTAATGATACCAGGAAAAACCAACCCATAGCAGAAATACAGAGTATAAGGGACAGCAGTCCATCACAGGGCATTGTGCACACACACCTACACACATACACACACTAATGCACACCTA
This sequence comes from Silurus asotus, assembly GCA_024362625.1. NCBI lineage: Eukaryota > Metazoa > Chordata > Actinopteri > Siluriformes > Siluridae > Silurus > Silurus asotus. The sequence continues at coordinate 592,796 of MU551576.1, read as the reverse complement.
GAAGCAATTTAGAGTAACCAATCATCCTACCGGCATGTTTTGAGGATATGGAAGGAAACCAGACTCCCCAGAGGACATGGAGAGAACTTGCAAAAAACTTAGATAAACAGTAACCTGAGCTCAGGTTTAGACCACAGACCATAGAGCTGTTAGGTATGACCCATTACACCACCACTGGAACAAGCAGCGTTCAGGAAGTAAGTTTCATACCAGTCTTTCTAACCATGTTGTTAATGATTGGTTGTTAGCCAGCATAAAGAGGTGAATACGTTGATTCATTGATCATCATGATTGCTATGATGTATTACTAAATGGTGTTTGGTGAAACCCCCCACAGTGCAATTCACCAGATGTTTTACTCATGGTGCCACATTTGTTTAGTAGATTTTTTTTATACCCACTGCAAACGGTTAAGATTTTTCCTGTTTTCTTGTAAACACCTTTCTGGGAAACTATGGTGGTATGGTGGAGAGCGTTGACCTCTCGCTGCTCAAGGGATCCTGGTTCAATCCTGAGCTCTTAAGATTGTCTCACATATTCTTCTCTTGCTTAGCTGTTTTTGTCCTCCAGTCTTCTAGTATCCTCCTACCTCCCAGAAGCATGGCAGTAGGTAAAATGTAGAAATCTACAACATTATTTCCTTATTAGAGAGAGTTCCAAGTAAAACCTCTGTCAAAAAGTTCTTACCTATCCAAAGACCCCTTGAGGAACCCTTTGAGAATCTTTTATTTCTGCAAGAGTGTATGCTTGGATTGCATTTTGCCTCAAAGGTACATCACTTTGGATAAAAATGCCTGCCAAAACGAATAAATGCAGATGTAATACACACAAATAAGAACTGCTCTTAAAATGTTCCTGAGTCAGAACCACTTACTGTGCATAAGTCTTTCCACTCCTTCTTCCCATTGTGCTGTCAAACTACTCTCGAGTGTCCTAAATATGTCAATACCGAGTACTGTACCAGCTAGTGTTTTGACTCACACCTCAATAACTCAATATACGAGTTGCCAGAAGCTTCTAAATGAAACAACTGAGATGAGCAAATGGTCATGCTTTGAAGGATACAGGCTCCAACCTGGACATCTTCACTGTCCATATGTGGGTCCATGTTTATACCAACTTTAGTGCAACTACTTGGCTTCACTATAAGGGTTTGCGGAAGCATTATATTTGCTAACACATTAAGCAGTGCATTTCCGTTCCTGCAGTTTGGCTGTAAATTGTGTAGCTTTAACCACAGAGATCAGGGGATCATGAAGGCATTGCAGTAAGCAAGCACAAAAAATGAATTACTAAGAAAACCTAAAACCAACTTGCCTCAATAATTAATAAGGGCTCACTGGGGCAGAATACAGCAGTCTGCCATATATTATCTGTTTTTCAGCACTTATAATGGGTAAGAGATGGTGGTAACTTTGATTACATGGTTTCAGTAAAAAATAAAAAAAAAAGCACTAACCTAAAGTAGTAATTTTAGCTATTTCTGAATGCTTTTAATATTAACTGGGGCATCATTTCTTCAAAAGCGAAGACTCTGTGGAGCCATTTGGTGGACAGTTATGTTCTTTTGTTTCTGAGCAAAAACTTTGCAGCTGCTGTTTATTAATAAGTTGTATTCATGTTCTATTCCCTTAACAACGTTGGTTATTTGTAATTGATCTTGCCTCTATAATGCTTTGTAATTATAAAATCCAACTTAGATTTGATCCAAATAGGATTGTTGATTTAGATATATAGGAATATCCATGTATCTGATAGCTGTTTTTAGGCCAAATCAAAATTTTTTCATTGAGAAGTCCATAAAACTGGAAACATTGGAAACCGACATAACCAATTGGAAATCAAATCTACAATTTTTTTTACATAGAACCTTATAATTCAAAATGCAAAGGTTTTTTTGACTCCTTACTTCCTGTTTCATGATAAACCATTTCCAAGCTTAATTTATTTGAGCTGCAGAGAAAAACTGGAATGTTCATTGTATGAATGTAGTCTGACATTAAACTCAAAAAGAAAGAAAAAAGAAAACTTGCATTTGGTTACCAAGATGTGTCGTCAAATAATTTTATATCAAGGTAATGATCTTGATCGCAGGAAGAAAAAAAAAGAAGAAGAAAAGTATAGACATCTGACCACAAACAAACAGCCATATGGTAGTGTGTTTTCCTGATTAATGGGGCATACAGACTTCCACTGTATTCCTGACCTGGCAGCTGGTCCACAGGGAAGCCTGCTGAGGTCTTCCACTACCTGATAATATAGCAGGAACTTCAACATAAGCCTTGGATTAGAACAAAACTGGCTGGATACATCATTTAAAGAGGTTTATGACATTAAGGATCTGTTTGACTCAAAACTGAAAGTGTTAAAACAAAACTTCAAAATGTAAGAAAAGTTATGCAGAGCAGAGTTTAGCAGTTATAGCTTTCTTTACAGCTTTGCCTGTATAAAATCCAGAATTACTCTTTCCAACATGCTTGCCTGAGTCTTGCAAGCAGGAAAAGATTCCTATTTTCATGTACATTTTTCACAGCTCATCAAAACCACGAAATAAATGCCTCGTTCGAAACGCACTACGCGAGGGACTTAAATTTATAGTTTCTGAAAAGATACTCTCATGTCTGCTGGATCATTCGCTAGCATACTAGAATCTGGGCTTATAAAGGTTTCAAGGCTGCAAGAAATTCCACTTTCACCAAAAAAAAAAAACAAAAAAAACTCCCAAAGAGAACGATGCTTTAAGGTTTAAGGATACACAATCCAGGAAGTTGAATTTAACAGCCCAACACTGAACATTCATTAGAGCATTTCAGGACTCGTTTTTTTAGCTTCACACTAAGTAAATCATTACCATACAGACCACACTTTGAAACAAAAGGGATTTTTTTCCCACAATCAAAAAACCGCATAATGGATTTTTCCGAGCTCTGAGACACTAACACATTTTGTCTTTGAAAATTGATATACAGAGAAACACAAGGGTAGAGCAGCACTAAAACAAATTGCTTATAGAAGTTCGAATTATAGGTTTTATTATCGCCTAAGCACTTCCTGTTCCTGTTTACTTTCGAATATTGTGATTCTCACAGGGTTTCCTACAGTAAGTTGTTCTCTTACCTCTTAACTTTCCCACACTGTAGCTGCTCTCAAGAAATGGTAGCACAGAACAGCACCATTTTAGCAACCATGTCACCAGAATTAATATGAAACATATTCTCTAAATTGTTCTGAACAAGCACACCCCATTGACAATACATTTCAAGGATATATTCTCCCACCACAAAAGAGTCCATTGCATAATCACTGGTGCTGAAATGAAATGTGATATCAGTGATATCTTTACAAGGATTGCATAGAGGTCCATACACCGCAGGGTTACCAAAGCATACAAAAAAAAACATCTTTAAGACTACAAGAGAGTTCCCCCTCTTCATAATGACCACCATATCAATATTGCAATATTTCACTTTGGCTTACAAACATCAAGCATCTTCTCAGGTAGCAATGGGGCCCCTTGAAATGAACCTGAAATGCTGACTGAAACAAAAATGCAGTGCTAAAGATTAGTTCTCATACTCTTCAAATGATTTATGAAGTGTGATCAGATAACAGCTCAATAGAACCAAACATGAAGGATGAAACCATGTCAAGTCCTGGTGACTTCCATCTCTAGGCAGGCGCCCGTCACCATTAATTTCTCCCACCTCAACTGTATTGGGTCCTCCTATTATTTTTTCACTGGAGCAACAATCAGCCATGTACACAGTGGGGCAATTCTTACCTCCCTGTTCTTTAACATTATTCCACCAGCACTAAGATGAAGCCTACCATGTGGGAACTTTTATCAAGATTCTGTAAAGGTACCAGACATGGACAAGTGTAAATGCTGAGTGTCTCAAGCATAAAGCAATGTAAGAGGGGGTAAGGAAATAAAGTGTACCACTAACAAGCCCATGCTAGCAGGCGATTGTGTAGGGTCCTCAATCGATCTGAATGGGACAAAGGCCCTTCTTGGCTTACTGTGAAGCAGAAACCTGCAGAGCACCCACACTCCATCTCGTTCATGGTCCTTTTTATTCAATTGGTTAAGAAATGTGAGTTTGACCAATGGACCAATTATGCAGCTGCTTCACACGGTCAGTAGGAAAAACTCTCATTACTCCAGATAGTAGACAAAGTATTCAAGCACAGTTGGAGGGCAACTGTGGATGGTAAAGTGTTCTAGCACAAGATACATAACAGCAGCTTGGGCTACATCTGTCACAGTCATTGACCCCAGTCAAGTACAGCCTATTCAGCTAATTTGCACTAAGGCAGGTCAATGAAAAGTATACATTTATAATGAAGTAAAATGCCCTAGCTTTAGAATGTATGCAATATTTTTTGGTGGTGCTGAAGATTAGCTGAGTTATCACAAAATATGAATAAAAATGTTATAGAAAATATAAAAATTAATTAAATTAATTTTGAGGAATGTATTGATGACTACACATATGAATATACCAGTAGTCCCCAAATTACGATGGTTCGACTTTTGATTTTTCAGAATTTACTATTGCGATATGACAAAATTGTACAAATGTATTAGGTTTCGGGCATCAGGCAATTGTAGCAGCGTTTATTCGGTACGATACGTCAGGATGTACGCATCTCCCTACTCGTGAACTTATTCTTTCTGTGTTTTTGGCGTTTTAAAGCCCAGGTTTAACTCTTGTCTCTTTTATTTGTATTAGCGTCACTGGATGCTATAAAAGAGCGCCCTCCACTCATGAACTGGCGCTTGTCTATCTGCCCATTGCTACATATATATATTCTGTAAAGTTTATACATTGCTGTATAGTGAATTGCATTGCTAAATTATGTATTTCAATTTGTAAAATTATTAACGCGTTATAGAATATTACCCCTTACTGATCACCATTCTCTACAGGGTAGTGTAGGCTATGTCTGGATTTACAATAGGGGTTATGATGTGTTCCTCAGAGTGCATCTCCATCATAAGTCAGGGACTTCCTGTATAAAGTTTCTGCAATTGTATAAATAATAAATAATACATAATAAGGTAAAACTATAACACTAGCTTTAATTGAATGTATTACATACTGCCATTGAACAAAATAGGTGCGGAAGAGGCTTAAATAAATCCTACCCTTACAACGCACTTATTGAAATTCCATTTAAACTATAGAAATGTGCAAGTGTATACAGTATAAGGTGGTGGGAACTTCTTCTACACTGCTCTATTAAGGGGAGAAAGCACTCATCAAGAGTATTGTGGCAACGCTTGGATGTGGATTTGGCAGCGATTTGCACCGTCTGTGTATCATCTTGCTCCCAACTGCTTTTGAGCTGTAAACCAGCTCCCTTCAACTGCATCCAGTTATGGCAGAGCGTGAGAGACAGCTTGCTTTGGACCCTGGCCTTGGCAAGCGCACAAAGTATGCTAAACCCAAGCAACATGGTCTCACAATTGCAAATTCGCAGGAATCTGTATGGCTCAATTTGTCAGAATAGTTTCAAATAGATAAGGTTATGGGGAGGGGAGGCTGGTGTAGATTTTCTTGCCATTTTTCTTTGTATGCAATATATCATTCATGAGAAAGAAAAGTAGAACTGTTGGGGCCCAAACATTGATTCTGTTTAATATCACTTTGTGTTTTTTTTCCCTGTTAGTCGATGCACTGAAGTCCTGACTCCTCACACCTTTCTTTTAATTTAAAGCTCATTAATTTCAGAGCCCCCACATTCTTGCCATCTGCTGGCTTTTCTGTCAATTTCAAATCCTTTTACACTAAGCTACAGTGTCATTTTGATTATGATGTGATATGTTTGCATTATATCATTTTTAACTGAATCCTGCTCATACTGAGGCATAAATAAGAAAATTCTAAGAAACACAATGGTTACAAATTATATGAAATTGCAGCCAGCCACTCGAGCCCTTTTCTCTCACTTTTTTCTTCTCAGGTCTTTTTTCAAAGTCGACCATTTAGTCAAAATTAAGGCCCATTCATCATACAAAGCAGCTTGAGATTGGAACAAACTGTAAGTGCTGTAAAATCTTGATTGTGTCTAATTTAGAGGCAGAGCCCGCTGTTTTTAAAATAGGCTCCCCCGTACCTTCGTCGGTACCCTGGAAACTTTTGTGAGGTGAAGATGAGGACAGCCAATATAGAGCAAAGCCCTTTCAGCCAGAGGACAGCAGGTAACGAATAATGCAAGGACTCCAATTTAAACACAGCTTTTCACTAAACTGTCCCAAATGTCCAAATCCCTTTCAGATGGAGGATTTAAGTCCAGTTTCTAAAACATCTGCTCAGATTTACAGTTTTTCCAAAATGTTTAGTTTAATTAATTGCAATAGATAGATAGATAGATAGATAGATAGATAGATAGATAGATAGATAGATAGATAGATAGATAGATAGATCACTACAAATAAAGGCATAATTGTCCTACCTCCAAGAAGCATGTCCCAGCAGCAGTGTTCTCCTTAATGGATGCGTTGTAGAACTTGCTTCCAAAAACAGGTTCATTGTCATTAATATCCTGAAGGATGACTTTGACTACAGCAGTGGAGGAAAGAGGAGGTCTACCCCTGTCCATTGCCACGACGATCAAACTAGGAGTAGGGTCCGTTTCATAATCCAGCTGAGTGAGCGTTGTGATGATGCCAGTGACAGTGTCAATGCTGAACCAGTCCGAATGAGTTTCGAGATTCTGCAGAATACTATAGTGGACATCTCCATTAGGGCCCTGGTCTTTGTCTCGTGCTGTGACCTGTAGCACAAAGCTCCCTGGAAAGATTACCTCTGGGATTACCTGGGTGTATTCTTGTTGGTCAAATAAAGGTGGGTTGTCGTTGACGTCGGTAACCTGGATGGTAAATGAAGACTCAGCTCGTAATGGAGGGGTTCCAGAGTCTGTTGCCATGACCCTCAGTTCATAACGATCCCGTTCTTCACGATCCAGGATCTCATCAACACATATGAGGTAAATGATGTTGTCCTTAGTGGTTAAAGCAAATTTTCCATCTCCGCCCTCGAGAGACACATTTACATTGGAGTACTCCCCATAATCGGGGTCTGTGACAGAGATCCGTGCTACATACTGGCCAGGCTGAGCACCTTCAGATATGCGTGGTGAGCCATCTTCACTAAGGAAGATGATGGTCATGGTGGGCTGGTTATCATTATAGTCCCGCACATGTATGGTAACGAAAGCATTAGTGACCTCAGGTTGTGTCGCATTGTCCCTTGCCTGAACGACAAGCTCATGGACCTTCCTCATCTCATAGTCCAAGGGTTTATTCAAAGTTATCACACCAGTCTGAGAGTTAATGACAAAATAGCAATCAGGGTCACTCTGTCTCCTATTGATTTCATAAAGCACTAAGCCATTGTCACTCTCGTCTGCATCCGAAGCAAATACTTGCAGTATGTTGTTGCCTGGCTGCAGATTTTCAGAGATCATGGCATGATATCTACTTTGGTTAAACACTGGGGCATTGTCATTGATGTCCTGTACAGTTACGTCAAGGATCATCTGGCCAGTCTTCTTAGGAGATCCACCATCAAATGCCTCTAAGAGGAGCGTATAGGATGATCTTGTCTCTCTATCTAAAATGGCATTGACTACCAAATCCAGATAAAGCACTTGATTGGAACCTCTTCTGGTTTCAAGAAGAAACGCCTGCCCCACATTTCCATCTGTTATAATGTAACCTTGAGTTGTAAGCTGGTCCTTGTCTGCATCCAAAGCAGGTTCAAGGGGGAATTTAGTACCTATAGCGGTCTGTTCCGGAATTTTGAATGAGGCCCGTTTTTTGGAAAACACTGGCGCATGGTCATTGATGTCATTGACTAAAATGGTCACCTCCACTGTCACGCCCGTCATGGTAACAGCTATGAAGTTGTAGCGGTCTCGTACTTCCCGGTCCAAAACCTTTGCTGTCGTTATGATGCCTGTACTCTCGTCAATGTCCAGGTCGGTCCCGACACCTGTTCCCTCGTGATCCGATATGAAATAAAGAGACGCCGTGACGCCTGGCGGCAGGCCAGCACTGATATCGCCAACTACAGTACCTGCTGGTTGCTCTTCATCTAGCTGGAGCTCCAGAGTACCCGGCACGATAGACGAGTGAGCCGTGAAGAGTTCAAGAGCCACACAAAGAAGCACGAGCAGCCTGCTATCCCATGTCCTGTGTTGATGGATTTGGTCCATTGTTGTGCTTCCCACTCCTGTCAGCACTTTCTTCATCTTAGCTGCGTCTTACCAAACCTATACATACAAAATAAAGTGGTATTAGCTTCCACATACTTTATATTCATCTATTCTGTCTTCCGGATCGAAGAAATAAATAGTTTTTTTTAAAGGATTTGGTCAGAATAAGTCAGAAATACTTAAGGAAGATTTCACATTTGCTATAGGCATACTTTCTGACCGCATAGTGGACACCCACATTTATGTAAATTATTCTCACCTAATAAGTCAACACCTTATCCCTCTTGCCAAGAGGAACGGAAAAACCACAGGGCCGGCGTTCTGTCCAGAAAAAAGACAACACGAGCCTATTTTATTGCTTTTAACTTCTTTTTAAATCGAATAAGCATGGAACGCGTGCTACCGGCCAAGACAGCTTCATCGTGCTTGACGTGTAACACTACCCTAAAGTACACGAATATACAGAGTTAGCGGGTGTAATGGAGACTTTGGGACCTGAAAGAATGTTGACACACTCGCTAGAAGGGTGTGAGCCCTGATATCGGGAGGCTAAAAGACCCTTTTGCAGTATTGAATACTCCCTATGCAGCCATTCCTTTCGCTGTGTTAACTTGAAGAATGTCCTCTCGTACTAGTCGCTTTGTTCGGAGACCGTGAGCTTAACCAGAAAGCGTTTTTTTTCTCTTTCAGGGGTACCGAATTACGGAAGGTGGAGACATCAAAGCATAGGGGCTGTTAATTCAATGATATATTAACGGCAAGGATAACATACAGGATAAAGCAGGGTTCTGTTCTCTAGAGCGCTCTTAACGCTTGAGTTCTTCAAATTAAAATTGCGCCTTGCAGACTTTTAGCACCGTGTGATATTTAAGTCACTTAATCTAAAATTTTAGATTTTTTTAAAACCTGTAGTCCAATTTACTACTAAATGTGGTGCAAATACTATAAGGGAAAGGTGATATAATATTTATGCTTAGCTTGTTAGATGACGCTATCATTTTCCAAATCTCTACCACAAACGTTCTTGTCAGACATATATGTCATTTTTACAACCAAAATAACAAGGAATACTGTGTTTTTCTTTCACAAGGCGCACGAGTTAGAATAAATGATGCGCTCATGTATATACCTTAATGCTTTTTTGATATTATTGAAGTGCCGAGCTTTGATCAACTACGCAAGCCCTAAGAGGTTATACATTATACAATTTTACTTTCTTGTCTTCTCACAATCTCGGCTTCATTTTCTCGTGATCTCGACATACATTGTTTTCTTATTATCGCAATTTAACTTTCTCATGATCTTGACTTTATGTGAAACTGAATACATATTCAGGTTTACTATATTGTCTTTGACAACTGACAGCCTTCTTCTCAAATGTTGATCACTTATGTCCAAGTTGTCAATCACTGACAGACACAAAGCTATTTCAGCGAGTCCCCGATCAAAGTAAAATCGAATGCGATCATCCACATATAAAAAGTTTGGAGGCCGGTCATTTGCCGTCCAGGGACCAAAACTGTGGAACGCACTTCCAGCACACATACAAAGCATCACTGTGCTGAGTGTTTTTAAATCACAGTTGAAAACGTATTTATTTATACAAGTTTTTAACACGTAGCCTCTGATTCGACTGCTATTTTATGTACATTGTGTTCTTATATTTCATTGTCTATTGTTCTTTTACTGGAAAGTGCCTTGTGCTTCTTTTGGTTGCTGTAAGGCGCTCTATAAATAAAATTTGATTCGATTTGATTTGAACCACGATGCCGCGATGGTACTGCCTTTAGAGCATGCTCTTATGCCAAATACATAAAACAATCACTGTAGCACTGATCAAAAGAAAACAAATCACCAGAAAAAGAAGTCATTACTCTTAACACACCAATATATTAATAGAATGATATTATTAGTCAAACACTGATTGATATCTATTAAAATAATCAGGAACTACTTATACGATACAACCAAGCGTCAATCAAAACAAGTCCAAAACAAAGAACGTGCTCTACGCTGATTGGTGGCTTGCTGTGTGTTTAACCAGTTCTGTTTTTTTCCACTCGTAGAAAAAAAATAATAATAATAATTATAAAATGTATTTGGGTAAAAACATATTTAACTTTCAAATTTAGTGAATTATAGAGTAAAAGCCTCCCCAAATGTAAATATTTCAGTAAAGTACCTTAACAAATTACATTTACTTCATCACTGTGGTTCTGATCAATACGACACCAAAGTATCCCCCGAGCAGGAGCTCATCCATCCATTACCGTGACTCAATTTTCAACTCAATCACGAAACGCCTACATTTCTCCAGTCCCCCACGGTCACAAGCCGAAAATCATTAATACAGCATCCTGACATTAAATTGTGGCCCGTCTGCAGATGCTGAACTTGCATAATGTAGACATTCTCTTTATTTTGATGGAGATGGAGATGACTCAGAGAAAGAAAGTAAAAATGCTTGAAAAGACACATTGCACATATTACAGGGTCTCATGTGAGTAAGTATATGTTTCGAGGTCGGTGGTAGTGAACCTGCGTTCTGCTTGAGTGACAGATGTGTGCCGTACGCCTGATTGTGGTGGTCTGTCTACCCAATAGTGGTGACAGTCTACACGAGTATGTGTGTATGTGTGTGTGTGTGTGCGAATGAGAGAGCGGGGATGGAGGGCTCCATGCAGTCTGGGCTGCACCCTCTCTGGCTCTGCTGCGTTGTAATTGGGGTGTGCTGGAAGGCTGCCTGTGCATATGGGAATCCAATCCTCATTTACGTCTGTCAGCAGCGGAGCGACTGAAGCGTTTACACACAAGAGGAAATGCTCACACATACATAAGACAGTAGGAGCATGTGCACAAACACACACACACACACAGAGGAAGGCGCATGCAAGCAAGAAGCGGAGAAAAACGTTGAGTCGTGCAAATATTTGAACACAATGCAAAGCTCTAATATTAAATATAGCTATTTAAAAAATAGCTATTAGATGAAAAGGCGAAAATAAATATTGTTTTTATTCCGACTGAGATGTCGTACTTCCAGCCACTAACCCTAGAATGGAAAAAAGGGGGTCCCTGGAGATTTAAACCCTCTACCTAATGGATATAACAGACCTCCAGAGGCCACACTATACTCGCTCTTGTGTCAAATGAAGCTAGAACTCTAAGGTACTCCATCCAAGATATCTTTCTTATTCTTGCATTTAATACCTAGTAAAAATATATGATATGAAGAGTCTATTGCTGGTTTGTTTCCAAGTGTAGAGACTTTAACACTCCATTTAGCCTGACTGATCAAAGTGATGTTTTTTTTCTTTTCGTTTTTTTTCTGCAAGGGAGTTCCCAACGCGTCAAAAAAACGAAAGCTGATCATGCTGCTGCCAAGCTTTCGCTTAACCCACGCTTTGAAGATATCAAGAGTGCAAGAGGTGTGAGTGCACATTTGAAATGTTTAAAAATAAATAAATAAATGCAAAGTTTTTCATAAAAAAGTGTCTATAATCTCAGACACTTCAGGTTAAAAAAAAATATATAATTATTATGTGACAAACTGTTCCAAACACACCTAATCAACATTTCTGTGTTAACACAATAATCTCTAAAGGGAGATTTTCCAAATGGAAAACCCTATTAGGATGGCACGAGATGTAGATGGCAAGACAAACCCCTTTGGCTCATCTTTGTGGAGGAAAGATTCAATGTAGATCCCTACACAGTGTTTTTGCCATAAAGGGATCCAAGAAACTAAGAACCTGTAATCCAAAAAATGTCACCATTAATAAATCTAGTAAAGAAATATATAATATATATAAAAGAAATCAAATAAAATAAATAATAAATTAAACTACAATTAAACATACAAACAAACAAATAAATAAATACAAACAAACAAATAAATAAATAAATAAATAAATAAATAAACAAACAAAATGGCCATTCGATTGTTAGGAGCTATGGTCTCCAGAATGAGATTTTTCCCGATCTATATACTTGGAAAATCCCATCTTGATAGCATAACAATGCAAAAAAATAAATAAATAAATAAATAAATAAATAAAAACTTCAACTATGACTGCAAATATAGTTTCTTGGAGATTCTTTAAACCATTAACTTTTCCTTATCATTTTAGCAGTTCATACTGGTATATTTATTTATTGGTTATTTGTGATACAATTTATTAGTAATTTATATTACTATTTATTAAAATTGCATTTTTTTTGGTTCCACATATCATTTATGCACGTTCATGACCCTCGCTTAAAGAAACAAACGAGCAGGATGGTAACAGTGAAATGAGTGTGACAATGCATTAAAGAAAAATGTAACAGTCTCAGAATAATGGCTTAATAACATCGATTTTAGAGTTATACGTTTATGGTGTTACAACCAAAATCCGTCAGCTTATTTCAGACAAAGCCTTTCATCCTTCCTCCACAGCTCCACCTTTAGGTCACGTGGTTGACCCCTATCGCTAAGATGGCAAAGCGCACGTGGTCTGTAATTATCTTAAATGGCCCAGTTGAAGGGAAAAGAAAACATTCACATTGTAAATGCCACGATATCTGCCATGATGGGGTCTGACAGTAACGAAAGTGAAAACAGACCCACTTTATTTGCTTAAAAAGCAAACCCCAATAACGTGTAATGGTCACTTGGATTTCCCACTGACCCCGAAATCCACAGGGAGATTTCTTTTTTTTTAGTTGTATTAAATCTGGTGTTTAAAGAACACATGAACCCTTACACTGCTACTATCTCTCTTGATGCGTTCGTCTGTTTAGCCAGTAGTTCTTTTTCACAGAAGAGAGGCCAAAGAGCTAACAGAGAGAGAGAGAAAGAAAGAGAGAGAGAGAGAGAGAGAGAGAGAGAGAGAGAGAGAGAGAGAGAGAGAGAAAAGAGAAAAATGTAATCTAAACAAGCCCAAACAAAGAACGCCGTCAAACACAGTTACCATTCTGCCAAAGTGAAAACAACCGCAGCTGGACCGAGCAACTGCGTTCTCTCTTTTGCTCTTTCTCTCTCTCTCTCTCTCTCTCTCTCTCTCTCTTTCTCGTGCATTCAGGATGTCATCTTTTCACCAGCGGATGTTCAGCATCGCATCACAAACACCTCGACTATCAACACTGGAGATTAGGTTTTAAAAGCGGGAGTGCTGAGCCAATCAAAATCTCCTTCGTAGTTTACATTTCCTCAAGGTCCATTTATTCCAAAGGGTAAATGAGGAAAAAGCAAAAGATCTGCCAAAGTGTGTTCTATCTAGGCCATGAACAAGATTCTTCAAGTTCCATGTAGAAGGGTACAGATGACTGTAGGAATAAGTATTTTATTGCTAATAATGTATAACTTACATTTTTTTTATCACTTTTATACATATATGGCAGATTACAGTGGACTTCAGTACAAAGCATCAGAGAACCGGCCACTGAATTCCTCAGTGGACTGAGAGGTTCTGATACCTTGCTGTTTATCTCATGTTATGCCACTGGCACATTACCAGCTTTGTGAAGAAGGCCCATCAGCATCTTTAACACTTTGCGTTTAAAGTATTTAAGCCAGCAGTGTCTAATCTTTTCCACAAAGGTCCCGTGTTGGTTTTCATTCCAACGAAACAAGAGCCACACCTGACCTAATGAAGATCTAAACAGGTGGAATCTGGTGTGGCTTGGTTGGAATTGCTTCTTGGCAGAAAGCACCACAGTAATATTTGGGTTAGAACAGAACCAAGCAGGACTCGTGAGCTCTCCAGAGGGTGGTGAGGTCAGCTGAGTGAAGCATAACAACCTCACTGAGCTCTCTGACCTGCAGTCTTCAACTCAATTCAATTTTATTCTATTCTTTTTTATTAGTATTGGACATTTAACAATGTCTCAAAGCAGCTTTACAGCAATAAATAGATTACAAATATATTTTGTCCTTATACGTTTCTTCCTAGTGAGCAAAACAGAGATAGCACAGGAATGAAAAATCTTCCTGAGGTGGTATGATGAAGAAACCTTGACAGGAACCAGTTTTAGAACGAAACACATCCTCATCTAAATGTCCTGTCGTTCATTATGGTTCCATCACTGCTTGAGGTAAACTGTTCAATGATGGGTGCTTAAATGCAAAACTGTCCTACTGTAGTCCTTTACCTGCTCAGTAACTTCATGGATCTTCAGGCTGTTTGTGTGGAACCGCCCTCAGCTGCGAATAAAAAAGAACCCTATCCAGAGGTACAGCAGGGCATCAAGATATATCAGGGAGAGCTGAACAAACGTTAAAAAGATAGTCAAGAACAAGAGAAATATCTGTTGCAGTGAGAAATGCTTCCGCTTCCAGTAAACCAACACAGAAAGATTCCTATAATTCCTCATTAGAGCCACTACAATAGCTTCCCATACGGTTGCAGGGAGAAGAGGTGGTGAAGGTGGAGGAGTTCAGGTAACTGGGGTCAACAGTGCAAAGCAATGGAGAGTGTGTTAGAGAAGTGAAGAAAAGAGTACAGGCAGGGTGGAGTGTATGGAGAAGAGTGACAGGAGTGATTTGTGATAGTAGGATATCTGCAAGAGTGAAAGGAAAAGTTTATAGGACTGTGGTGAGACCTGAGATGTTGTATGTTTTTGAGTTTTTACGTTGAGTAAAAGACAGGAGGTGGAGCTGGAGGTTGCAGAGCTGAACATCCTGAGGTTTTCATTCGGATTCACAGGAATTGAAACGAGTTTATTAGAAGGACAGCGCATGTAGGACGTTTTGGGGGACAAGGTGAGGGGGGTGTTTGGACATTTGCAGAGGAGGGACATGGGGTATATCGGTAAAGGAATGCTGACGATGGAGCCACCAGAAAGGAGAAAAAGAGGAAGGACAGGGAGGAGGTTTATGGATGTGGTGAGGGAAGACATGCAGGTAGTTGAAAAGAGGCAGGACAAAGTGATATGGAGACGGATAATCCCCTGTGGAAACCCCTAACGAGAGCAGCAGATAACAAGAAGAAAGAAGAAGATACCAAAAGCCTTCCATCATTTGCACACATACTTTGCTCACACGCTGTACCCCAGATTACTAAGAATGCACAGATGTTTGTTACTGAGGGTATTTTGGAATTTAATTATATATAGATTAATAAAAGGAACACTAAGTCTTTGACGTTGAGTAACAGATTTCAGCCACACTATGGCCATTTTAGAAATAAAATAAAAATATAGGTTTTCCACCACAGGAAAGTTTTCAAAATCAATGTAATTCATTTTCATTTGTGAATGAACTTTTTTAACGATGGATAGTGTCTCAAAGCAAAAGAAATAATGTTTAATGATTGGTGCCTACAAGTTTGTTCTTTATCATTATAATTCTATCCCTATTGAGTGCCCCTCCTCCCTCTGTGGATCTTCCCACTTCATCCAGGCCTGCCTCTGGATAGTGTTCTTTTCGATGGTTTCTTGGGATGGTTTCTCATCAACGCCTTGGGTGGTTCCATGAAATTCTGGAGTAAGAACGAGAGCTTTGAGGATGGATTTGGACTGTAGTTAATGTCAACAGTCTGCTACATCAACTCTGGACTACAGTTCGCTTCTGATCACCATCACTGCACCCCGCAACATCGTATATCTGCAATAAGTGGACTTTCGGTGCAACTGAGGATGGGTTCCCTCTTGAGTCTTGTTAAATGAAAAACTTCCTGATATGGAAAAGAAACCTTGAGAGGAACCAGACTCAAAAGGCAACATCTGGATGGCACCGAATGTCCTTTCATTACAGTTCCATTATTGTTCAGTTGTGCAATGTTGAGTGCAACTTTTGTTTAATTTATGGTTTCTCTTTAACAATCTACATTAATATATTAGCATATTTAGATCATGAAGAAAAAAACAAGAAAGATTGCGGAGAAAACGAGTGTTTAGAGCTCCTGTAATTAAGGCTTTTTTGTCTCGTGGATGTTGTAATGCCCCTGAGTATAATTCCCATCAGCAACAGGACATTTACACGACTGTCCCATGTCACTAATCGCTCACACCCGTTCCTTCATTGATTAGCACATGTATATAAGTCCCACCTTTTTTTTTTGTGTGTGTGTGGAGTTTTGACATTTGACCTCCTGGAGTGTTTAAAGGCTCTGGCATGGAGAAGCTGGTGCTGGATCTGTGATGATCACAAATGTTGAGCTCTGTAGCTCCTAGTTTTATAACCATAAAGAGTATAGAAGACTGTAGAAAGATCATTACTTATAATCTTATACTCCAGTGCTCATGTTAGTTCTCTCTCTCCAATGTTCTGTATTGTTTTAAAGACTATAATCACACTCTTGATGTCACCTAAATGACGATGGGTTCCCCTTTTGAGTCTGGTTCCTCTTAAGGTTTCTTCCTCATAACATCTAAGGGAGATTTTCCTTGCCACAGTCGCCACGGCTGCTCATCAGGGATAAATACACATCGTTCACCTTAACTGTTGATTTCTGTAAAGCTGCTTTGAGGCAATGTCTGTTGTGAAAAGTGCTATAGAAATAAACTTGACTTGACTTGATGTTGATCACTGAGTTTATAGTTAATAGTTTATAGTTGATAACATTGCTAATAGTTGGGTTTTTTACTTGTCACATGCACATTAACAGCACAGTGAAATGTTTTCTTCACATACCCCAGTGATGTTACTAAGCGGGGATCAGCCAAGTTACAGCGCCCCCTAGAGCAGGAAGGGTTAGCTTTTTAGAGTTTCAGCTTGGCGAGCCTAAGGCTTGAAGCCCCAAACTTCTGATCAGTAACCCCTTATCTGTTATTAGAATAAAGGTCTTAGTTTGGTAAAAGTAATTCACACCACCCTGTTGTTGATTCTTTTTTTTCTAAAACAGCACGCCCCTGACTGATTTATTCAGTACTTTACACTAATGGAGTGTCAGGAGGATCGACAAAACACCTGCACTCACTGTAACAAAAAGCTCAGCTGGTGCAGGCCTACTGTTTTCTACTTATTTTACTTGCAAACATCCGATGACACGAAGTAGCATTTAACAGCGAGCGTAAATACGCCGTCGCCGGGAAGATGCGTTTCCTGCAGATGAAATAAGCCTGACGAATAGCTTGAGATCCACAGGAGCCGATAAGGCCGAAGAAAAACACACTGGCACTCTCTCGGTGTGTTACAATACACCCTAACACGCACGGAAAACATAATAAATAACAGCGCCTCTCTTCACGGTTTATCCACCCGTCGGTGATCAGCTCTTTCCCACAGCCGCCGTCCCGGCGTGTGTGTTTGTTGAACTGTTTATGGAGGAAGGCTTGGAAAAAAACAAGGCACTACGCGTGCTGCAGGGGCCTTTGAACATGACACCGGCTGACACAGCTTCAGTTACGCTGCACTGATTGGAAACATCTGGCGGCTCCGAGCGAAAGAGTTGAGTCCAGAGTTTACGGAGTTCACCGCGTGCAATTTTTTTTTTTAATGGAACGCAGCCTGGTCGCTCATCGTATCTATAGGATGTATCGTTCCTGCTATCTCCCTAGCCATATGGAGAAGTGGACTTTCCCAATAGTTGCACCTACTGCGAAATAAATCAAAACGGCGTGCGAGCAGAAACATGTTTCATTAGTTCCTGTTCTTGAACCTGCGCCTCGGGACACGAGGGAAACAATTAGCACGCACTCCACTCCGATAGCTATCGCGTTTATGTTCTTTATCACCTGGGAACATATCTTTGTTGTGCTTGACCATCTCCAGAGCTACACGTACACCGGGGTTTATCTTGATTTATTGCAGAACAAGAAGTCGGCAGAGGAAACGGCCTCTGGATCGCAGTCGAAAAAAAAAAGCGGGCCGCGATGACGCCGGGGCGATAAAATGCCAGTGGCCGAGTGGAGTTCAGTTTGGCAGGAAACCATATGCACAGGTAGATTTTAATGAGAAACTCAGGGCAACGGCCATCTGGTATCCAGTGCACACTCGCAACATTGCTATAGTAACCATTTTGGCAAGACTTCACAAGGTATGATGATGATAATGACAGGATTCATTAAAGAATGGCGCAATCTGGCAGGATTGGAGGAGATCAGGTGTCGTCGATGACGTCCCTGATTGAAGCCAAAAAAATCCTGAGTGATGTAAAGTTCTGAAAGTAGTTGTAATGATTGTCTTTTAGTGCTCCAAGAGAACACAGTTCACCTGAGGCAAGAGTTGAGGAATGAGTTACTACTCTACAGGGAAGAGTGTCTACTGACATAATCTCTGGATTGTCTTGAAAGCCAGGCGTCGACTCAGAGCATCCATGCTTCGCCTGTTTTCTTTAGAAACTCTCTAGATTTTACAAAAAAAGAAAAGAAAAAAAAGCATTCTCGACGATTTGGCACTCTCTACCGAACCCCCGAAATTTGCCTTCGAGATTTACTGATCGATTAGCTGCAATCTGCATTATGTTCTCTGGATTCGAGCGCTCGGTTGTCCCTAAAAGATCATCACGCTAATGACTCGACGCTCCAGCGCGCCGTTTTTCAGTCGTATAGAGAAGTCGTTGCGCAAAAGCGAACGGGGTATGACGCACGAGCTGTGTGAATCACAAGCCGAAAAAAGAACCGAGCAAATGTTTGGCATTTGACAAATTATCTAAGGTTGCTAGGGGGGGAATTGGGCTGGACTGCCTCTTTCTAGTAGGCCTAAAAAAGAAAAAAAAAATGTCAAGAGAAAACAGTAGCCAAGTCATGCACGGAGCGGGCCCTTAGAAACGTTTTCAATGAGACGTTGGAGTTATAGTAACCAGAATTCATTAGTTAAAGAAAACACACTCCTGGTGCACGGGCACGCCGCTGCTACTGTAATGAATATTAATTATGGTAACCCTCGGAGGATGATTTGGAATGTGGTGTGAAAGAGCCTCAACGTGGCACTGACCCATAGCAAAAACAAAAGAATTCCACTCATGGAAAATTTCACACGCACACAAAACCAGCCCATGACCAACATTTTGACAAAAAACGTCTTGTAGAAAGAAGGGGCGAATCTATATGCACAGGCATGACGGCTGGGAAATTAATGAAATGAGAGACACTGTTATTCCACGTGTGTGTGGGTATCCCTTGACGTGGGGGGTTTACTAAAAATACTCCACTTTCCAAAACTGCAATTGTGTAGGCCATCGTGTATAAGAATCCAGCAAGATCTGAAATAGTCTCTTATCAACAAAAAAAAAAAAAAAA
>MU551576.1:553177-573386 GCA_024362625.1 Silurus asotus | reverse complement strand
GAAAGAAAGAAAGAAAGAAAGAAAGAAAGAAAGAAAGAAAGAAAGAAAGAAAGTACTTTAGACTTGTCACGTGTACTTTACAGCACTGTGAAATTCTTTCTTCACACATCCCAGCGATGTTAGGAAGCTGGGGTCAGAGCACAGGATCAGCTATGATACAGCACTGAGAGTTAAGGGCCTTGCTCAGGGGCCCCAAAAGTGGCTTGAACCCCCAACGTTTCGATCAGTAAGCCACTTGTGTTTAGAGCACAGGTCAGCTATGATACAGCACTCCTGAAACACTGAGAGTTAAGGGCCTTGCTCAGGGGCCCCAAAAGTGGCTTGAACCCCCAACATTTTGATCAGTAAGCCACTTGGGTTTAGAGCACAGGTCAGCTATGATACAGCACTCCTGGAGCACTGAGAGTTAGGGGCCTTGCTCAGGGGCCCCAAAAGTGGCTTAAACCCCTAACATTTCGATCAGCAAGCCAGCTGGAGTCAGAGCACAGGGTCAGCTATGATACAACACTCCTGGAGCACTGAGAGTTAAGGGCCTTGCTCAGGGGCCCCTAAAGTGGTTGGAACCCCTAACATTTCGATCAGTAAGCCACTTGGGTTTAGAGCACAGGGTCAGCTATGATACAGCACTCCTGGAGCACTGAGAGTTAAGGGCCTTGTTCAGGGGCCCCAAAAGTGGCTTGAACCCACAACGTTTCGATCAGTAAGCCAGTGCCTTAACCACTGAGCTACCGCCTTGTGGAAAGGCCCACACTGGTCATGTACACACTGTGCTACATAAACATAGTGAAGAAGCAGCAAAAACTCTGAGACTGGCAGCAATGCAGACTTAATTAGAAAAAAAGACATTTGAAAAAGCCCCTGCATGCAATGCATTTATAAAAATGTTAGAGAAATGCTCTTGTATGCACTTTAATAAAAAAAAAAGAGATGAAGAATTAATAATTACACAGTGCTACTGTATACAATTCATCACATCAAGCATCTTGAAAGAAAAAAAAAAGAATAAATAAGCCATAATAAGCAGTGCTCCTGCGTGCGTTCCCTCTCAAACATTCAGCTTTTGGAAAAGCAAAAAGTTGAAAAAAATAAATAAAAAATAAAAATAAAAGGTCAGAATAAAATACACTCTCAAAACATTCGGTTTTTGATGGGAAAAGAAGAAAAGATTAAGAAAGGGGGGGTGGAATGATAAAGATGTGGTCAGAGAAAGCAAGAAGGGAAAGGGGGGTGTGGGGGTGGGGGGTAATTGTAGGAATAAAGGAACAGCACTCCGGCATGTAATTCATTCTCAACCAAGCTTTTTTTTTTTTTTTTTAAGAAGGAAAAAAAAGAGCAAAAAATATACATGCAATTCACTCTTTAAAAAAAAGCAGCTTGAAGGAGGGCTGGGGGTTGCAGGGAATGAAAGACAAAAAAAAATACACAATGCTTAAAATACACAGTGCTCTTGCATGTAATTCCCTGTCCAACATCTAGATTTCATAGAAAAAAAATGAGGGGGGGNNGGGGGGGGGGTGAATGAGAGTAGTCGTGTATGAACTTCGCTCTGAAATCATCGAGCTTTCAGAGAAAAAAAGAATGGAAAAAAATGGGAAAAGGAAAAGATGGCCAGAATACACTTCACTTTTCTAAGCACTTTAGCTTGGAAAAAAAAAATGGAGGAAAAAAAGGGACAATGTTTAGAATACACACATCACCTGCAGGCATTTCAGTCTCAGACATCCAGCCATTTGGGGGGAAAAAAAGAACGAATGATATAAAGAATATACAGTCACAGTGCAGGCAAGTAACTCTCTAACAAATGGTCAAATTCTGAATACATGGTGGACTTGGGTGCAAGTTTGTCCGAGGAAAAAAGGAAAAAAGCAAGTGATGAGAATACACAATACACACAAACATGAAGGTTTATGGAGGAAAGGATAGAAATGATTCAATTCATTACATTGCTAAAGTGTAAAATCCTGACATTCTTACACTGTTTGACATTTTATTCACTAAACACTGACAAACACCAGAAATGAACTAAAGGATATAGATTTATGATTGATCTGATGAATTATTGACAATTGATAATTTGGTAATTAACTCGAAGTGCAGCAATGGCGCAAATAAATAAATAAATAAATAAATAAATAAATAAATAAATAGAATGCAAGCAGCAAAAAATAAATAAACAAACCAGTGTTCATGATGCCTCGAAGTCTGTTAATGATTTTATTTATTTGTTTGTTTTGATTATTTAAATAACCAACCAACAAACTTTTAAGATGCCTAAAAACAGTGGGTTTGTAAAAAAAAAAAAAAAAAATAAAAAAAAAAAAAAAAAAAAAAAAAAAAAAAAAAAGCAGACGGTTCACTGTGTGATGCTGATTCTGATTCCCAAACACAAGATCTTTAAGAGGAAAAGACTTGATGATAACATGCATTAAATGCATGCATTCATTAATAAATGGATGAATAGATACATTTATTTATTTATTTATTTATTTATTTATTTATTTATTTAACACTAACAATAACAATAGTACTATTTCCAGAGGCAGCAGAAAGTTTTTACACATTTGCAGAGGTACTTGTGCACACACACTCAATCTCACACTTTGTCTCACACTCACACACACACACACACACACACACCACAGTCTGATCAGTGGTACTTACACTCATCTGCTCCTGGTTTGAACTGAGGCTGATTATCCCCCCCAAAAAAATCACTGTGCACCAGAAACTCTTCTCACTCAGGTAAGAGGAATAGAAGAAAGAATGCGATGCTGAAACAGTATCCTTTTAAATAATATCCATCTCCCGATCTTCTCCACGTATGTGTGCGTGTGTGTGATGGTGAAAAAACATTCCAGGTCTCTTTGTATGAGTGTGTGTGTGTGTGTGTAGAGTTTCCAGTTGTCAGTGTATGTGTGTGTGTGAAGCTCTGCTCCGCTTTCTGCACGGATTTCCCCCTCCAAGTGCTGCTTGCCCGCTTCCACAAACCTCTCCAGCATCCAACTCTATACTCCACACTTCAGTGGACGCGCTTGAGACTCCGCCCACTCCGACTCCAAACCACGCCCATGTTTTTATTTCAATCATTTCAGAGCCACGTGCGGGCCCGTAGCCACGCCCCCCGTCGCTCTCGCTCTCACTTTCCATGAGGAAGAGAAGGAGGTTCACTGAGGTTCTAACAGACTTTGGTGCCCCCAATCTGCATGAGAAGGAAATGACTAATATCTTAAGAGTAAATAAAACTCACAATAATTAGTTTTTCTCAGTCACTCTGGAGCGTTTCTCAGATCAGAAATGAAAATTTTTAAAACTACTTGTTTAACCTTCATATCATTTTGTCATTTGTGCTCATCATAAGAACATTTCTCGTTGCTTTGATCAAATTGCGAATGCTTTTGTACATCATTTAACGGATTGTGTACATGTGTCTGCTTTTTCCTACATTATCAGTTGTTTATGTTCATGTTGATCAAAATGTATTATACTGGTTTCACCTAAATGGTTTTAACCCCCAAAACATTTCGGCACCAGTTCATTGCATGAGTAATTCAAGCAAAATGGTTAAACCAGTTGTCAAAATTTGTCAAGCTCTTCTTCATCATAGTTCTTTTAAACTTTTTGGGTAAATGTGTCCTGTTGAATTGTGCAAATGAACCTTGATTGATCAAATTGCGAATGCTTTTGTACATCATTTAACGGATTGTGTACATGTGTCTGCTTTTTCCTACATTATCAGTTGTTTATGTTCATGTTGATCAAAATGTATTATACTGGTTTCACCTAAATGGTTTAAACCCCCAAAATATTTCGGCGCCAGTTCATTGCATGAGTCATTCAATGCAAAATGGTTAAACCAGTTGTCAAAATTTGTCAAGCTCTTCTTCATCATAGTTCTTTTAAACTTTTTTGGTAAATGTGTCCTGATGAATTGTGCAAATGAACCTTGAATGTCACTAATGAAGGGGCGTGTTTACTTTTAGATCAACCAATAATTAACTAGTTCTCTAAAATAGGTCAAGGCTAAATCTCGTAAACCTTTACTGTAATTGGCGAGTGTATATAAAAAGAGCAAAACACACATTTACAATTGTTGATAATGGATGAACAACTAGGAAACGAACATGGTCAAGAGCCAAGAATAAGGATGCATGCTGGAAGGGTGAGGAGGAAAAATAGAGGAAGAGGAAGAAGAGGCCAGAGACACATTTCAGATGAAATGAGATCCACTATTGTGGACCATGTTGTTAATCATGACCTCACAATGGTATTGCAAGAGAGGATATCTGTTGTGATGTGAATGAAAATCTGAGACCCGACAGACTGGGACGTCAGGGGGGTAGAGACAGATTACACTGTATAGTGCAGCATGTGCAGTTCTGCATAAGAAGTGTTTCCTATGTTTACCTTTAGGAATTTTAATTTGTGTCTTTTTATTTTCTATCACAATGACATTATATTGTAATTTTTTTGTCAGTCCACTAGTAAAGAAAAAAAAAGTGTGAATCCTGTCCAGTCTCTTACAATCAATATCCCACATACAGTCATGTGTACATTTGTGCTGTTGAAATTCAGAGTTGCCAATTCAGCCTCGTGCATTTTCAATACTTGTAATCCAAAACATATCTTGTTCGTAAACAATGATAAAAGGTCTTGTTATTTTGATTGTGATGCAATGTTTATTGACACAAATACTTACTTTTGAGAGAAGTACTAAGGATTTTGAGCAAAAAACTTTAGCGAAAATTCCAGTGTATTGTGCTGTTTGTTGACATTGTTTTGAGAAATGCACTTACTGATATGCAAATCTTAAGGATGATTCAAGAAATGCTCCAAAATAAATGAGAAAAACTGTTGTATTTTTTTCTAGACACATGGATAAACGGATGGATAAACGGATGGATGGATGGATGGATGGATGGATGGATGGATGGATAGATAGATAGAGTTGCCAATTCAGCCTCGTGCATTTTCAATACTTGTAATCCAAAACATATCTTGTTCGTAAACAATGATAAAAGGTCTTGTTATTTTGATTGTGATGCAATGTTTATTGACACAAATACTTACTTTTGAGAGAAGTACTAAGGATTTTGAGCAGATTTTGAGCAAAAAACTTTCAGTGTATTGTGCTGTTTGTTGACATTGTTTTGAGAAATGCACTTACTGATATGCAAATCTTAAGGATGATTCGAGAAATGCTCCAAAATAAATGAGAAAAACTGTTGTATTTTTTTCTAGACACATGGATAAACGGATGGATGGATGGATGGATGGATGGATAGATAGATAGATAGATAGATAGATAGATAGATAGATAGATAGATAGATAGATAGATAGATAGATAGATATTACTGCCTAATACTGATAGCAATTACTGCCAATTATGCAAACTAACAAGTGCAGATAAAATATATATATATATATGTGTGTGTGTGTGTGTGTACATATATATGTGTGTGTGTACATAGTGTGTGTATGTGAAATATTAGTTCACTATTTTAGTGCAATTGGGGTACACAATTGGCATGAATACACAATGTGCAAATACACAACAGAGGAAGACAGTAGATACACATGTAAACTAGACAACTACACACGCTATTCCCAAGACAGTGAAATATAAAGTAACAATAAGCAGAAATTCTGAGATGTAATTAAGTTAATAAGGACCAAAAGTTCATTGCCACTTTAGAAAAAATGCTGTGAAGTGAGAATGCTTTAAAAAAAAAAATGAACAGAAGAGAAATCCAAATAAATCAATCTTTAGTGTGACCCTCTTAACCTGAAAAAACAGTAATCAATTCTTCTCGGTACACTTGCACACTTGCACACTGAAGGAACTCAGTAGGTAGGTTGTTCCAAACATCTTCCACAACTAACCAGACATCTTCCTTAGAGGTAAGCTGCCTCAAATCCTTCTGTCTCTTCATGTAACCCTCCACAGACTTGATGACATTTAAATTAATGCATTGCTGATGCACTACCTTGTGGCTCAGTCTTGCTATGGTGTATGTCCATTGCCCATTTCTTTGTGCTTCTTCACAATAGATTGGAAATCAGACATTTTAAAACCTTAGTCTGCTTTAAAATCTTGGCCAGGGACAGAACTCAAGATCTTCTTGTTGCTGTGCTCAGTCTTACCATGGTGAATGACCTGTAATGTAGAATTTTCTCCTCCACAACCTTACCTTAGTAGAGTTTGTCTGTTCCTCACCCAGGGTTAAACCTCCTACACACCGGTTTCTTTTTCATTTAATGACAGGGTTTCGACCTAGATATGAAATTGATGATCATTAACACCTGCTTGGTAGAATTGGTTAATCATACACCTGACTCTGGTCTTACAGAATCCCTGACTTTGTGGTGTATTGTTCACACCAAATATTGTTTTGATTTCAATTGGTAAAAAAAATGTTTTTTTAAATGAATATATTTTTGGAAGCATTATTACATTACAGCATTTCTACACACCTGACTAAACCTACTGTACAGTACTTTACAGATGGATGGCTGGCTGGCTGGCTGGCTGGATGGATGGATGAATGGATGGATGGAAAAAACTAAATACATACACATGCACATATTATTATATTAGTAGTATATTATGTGTGTGGTGGTAGCTTAGTGATTAAGGCATTGAACTTTGTATGCGAAGGTTGTGAGTCCCAGCCACTCCTGGTCCCCTGAGCGAGGTTTTAATCCCCTTAGTTGATAAGTTGTTTAAACATGATAAAAGCAAGTCACTCTGGATAAGAGTGTTTCCCAAATGGCATTAATAAATGTTGTATTAATGTTGTATAAAGGTTTAAGTGCAGTTTGAAGTGATAAATAGAGACCATATCAGTGCAAATGACATGATGTGCAAATAGACAGAATTGTGAGGCCAAAATGAGGTCAAATAAAATATCCAGTGGCAATCAGGTCATTATACAGGTCATGATTATAGAGAAGAATGTGTGAAGAAGCAATGAGGTAGTGCAAATGTGCTGTTCAGGTTTTTTTAAACATAGAAATGTACAGTTCAGTGTCTGAGATCAGGACGGAGTTATAATAATTGTGTACTTCTTCAGCATCTGATTTTAAAGTTCAGTAGTCTGCCAAATGATTAAAGTCTTAAGACTGCTTTGCATTTGCCAAACTTTAAAGGAGTAAACAGACCATGATTGGGGTGAGAAGTGTCTTTGATTATGTTTCTCACTCTCTGTAGGCAGCGTTTGCGGTGGCAATCTTTGATGGAAAGACGTTGGACACCGGTGATGTATTAAACAGTTTGCACTATTCTCTGGAGCAGCTCCTGAATATCAAGTACAATGTAGCAGAAAAGTATTCTCAAAGTGTCTCTTTACACTAAAGAGAGTCCGAGTGCCAAATGGGTTTTAAAAAGTCCAGGATGTGTTGGTGAGTACTGGTGTATGCCTTCAGGGATAAGATACAGTGTGTCCTGCTGAAGGTCATATGGATGTTCTGGTTCCCTTTTTTGAAAGCAGGAGGGTGAAGAGAAGTTGAGGGGCATGAGAGGTGTTATCTACAATGCTGTGGCTCCGTGGATGCAGCGCTGCGGTAAAAGTCGTCAAAGATGAGTATAGATACTCTGATGATCTTCCCAGATTTTCTTAGAAATGGTTTGAAAATGTGCAGTTCCTGTACCAGGATAAAACAGGCTGTACATCACCGAAAACATCTAAACAATATATCTGTCCAGATTCACTTTTTATTAGAAAGTGGCTAAAAGTTGATGAACAATGAATGAAGAAACAAAAAAGTAGTGGTCCTGTATCCTGTAATGTTCATTTTTGTCACGTCTCTTTGCTTATTCAACACAGTTTATCTAAAAAGACTCTCAGCACAACAATCTATTAATCTATAGAATTATATTAATGAGTCAAACACTGATTTATATCTATTACAATGATCCTGAGTCCAAAACCTTCATTTCAGCTACTTCAAAACAAGTTCAAAACAAAGTGCGCTCTCAAACCTGATTGGTGGCCTGCTGCGTGTTTGACCAGTAAAGTTTTTATAAACTAATAAATAAAAAGAAACTGATTTTACAAATTGATTTTGAGTAAAAAGTATAAATGTTGACTTTGAACTGTAGTAAAATTTAAGTTTCCCCAAATGGAAATATTTCAGTTGAGTACAGATACATGACAAAGCTACTTAAGTATTTACAAATTTCATTTACTTTGTTATTGTCCACTACTGCTAATCAGTGATTGGTCATTAGGAACAATGAATTTACAAGCAATATCCAGCCATGTTTTACACACACACACACACACAGCTGGTGATCTCTACAGCCGTGATGTTGCTGGTTGACAGCCATATCAAATACAGGACAGTCACTAAGGTCTGGTCAAACAGTTGCTTGATGTGTCTCAATTGTTGGTCAAATATCACAAGTTCATTTACATATGAAACTTTATACAATATCAGATTTGGACTGATTTACACATCTGACCACAATTGAGAATGTGTAGAATGTGAGTCAAATCAATTCATATAATCTTGACACAAGACACCATACATGTACAGTGTAACAAAATTACACAAGGACTCAGATATTAAAAGTGTCTATAAATTTAAAACAGATCTAAAAATAGAAAATGATCTAAAAATAATCTGAATGTAATTATTTGAATGGGAAGGTGATATGGCAAAAAATTCAAGATTATTACAAAATAAAGTCTAAAATAAGGTCAACATGAAAATGATTGTAAAGAAATTTTATGAAAAATGTATATAATAAAATATAATATTTTAGCAGTGTAATAATAATACTATAATAAAAAAATCCTCAAGTCATACATATCAAATTACAAACAGTGAAACAAAAATTAAACTGCATATATGAAAATACGATAAACTTCAGACAGCTACACATTAATACATTTATATTCATATTAATTAATTAATTAATTAATTAATTATATTAATTATATTATATTTATAGTGATATTTTTGGAGTGCTTTAAACACCAATACAAAGCTTTCATAAAAGTAGATCGCAACATTGCAATGCATTATACTTCATAGTTTATCACTATGCCGTTACTGTCATTACTATTTAATCATACTTTTTAGTTATGTGGTTTAGCCTGGAATTCTCTACGAATGTCTATACAGAGCTGTGAGAAAGATCTACACAGTGGAGAAGAACTCAGAAGAAACCAGGCTATAGAATAGGAAATGTTTTGGCCAAAACATAGCGTAAAATATGAGGTTTGCGTGGTGAATCTCAAAAGTAAGAATTATTATTAAACAAAGATCATTTACAATCATTGCAGTGGAAGGCTGGAATTGGCGAAAATGGACAGTTGTCATATCTTATTACGCTAGATCATCATATCACAACTTTAGAGTTTCCAGGTAATCATGAAAAAAGTGTAAAAAAAAAAATCTCTATACCTAATACACTAATAAAATACTTGATGGAAATTATGAGGTAAGAAATGATAATCTGATTTATGCTCGATCTAAAATGTGTATCGTTACCCAGTGATGCAGTTGAATTGAACATGAAGTGATTAATGACTAACAGTTGTTGTTTATGTGTACACGCAGTGTTATTGTTTGGGTGGGTATATTTGGGCTCCGTTAAATCACCTGGAGCATCTGCTCACCGTGAAGTTTTATGTTTAACCACTCATGCTAATGGGTTTGGCAGGTCAGAGAACAACAGGCATAATAAAACAATCAATACATAGAGAACCCAGATGAGGTGATAACAGTGGTGAGTATTGTAGCTTTGCATGAAGATTTATTTACACTATATTCTAGTTATAGAGTAGGTTATTAGAGTAGGTCTTACAGCATGGAAAATGGAAGTCTCAAATGCAGATACTTGTAATCAAGGATGTTTCTAGCGTTCTTTGGCACCCTAGGTGAGATCCTCTTTTACCACCCCCCCGGCCTCTGCTCTCCAACCACAATGCTTCACCCCACACCATACAAATTATTTGCAACCTTATATTAAATACATTTAATAATCATTGCAAAATTGTCTAAATTCAAGTATGAAAAGATACACAGTATATTAAGTTTAATAGGGCGAGGGCAGCAGGGGGGCAACTTGTTTTGCCCTACTTTGGCTATGCCTAGATATGGTGCTGCTTGTGATTACGTGTAAAAATGTCATAATGCTTTTTTGATGATGATGAACAGAACATTTAATACATATTATTTCCCCTAGAGCTGCACAACATCATAAATTATAGTTTGCCATAACACCATTATTGTCATTACTACCCAAGCTACACATTCGCACCCCACATCGTCACATATCGACGCTGTGGATGTTGCGTCCGATGGCGTCCACAACCGACGCCGAGGGTACCCCCTTCGCGTCGCTTTTCGACGCAGCGGGACGGGAAACCCTTTACGTCGCTTTTTGACGCGGATGGACAGGACCCCGTTTGCGGCTCACGGTTAGGGTTTGTGTTAGGTTTAGGGTTCGGGTTAGGGTTTGGGTTATGGTTTGGGTTAGGGTTAGGGTTAGGGTTGAGGTTACGGTCATCTTCAGTATTTTTCAAATTTTTAAAATTACTCCTATACACTTATTATGACAGAAAATAAATTATTACGCATATAGGACAGCGATCTGCATTGAAACGCGAAGCACAGGCTCTCCCATCCATCTGCGTCGAAAAGCGACGCGAAGGGATGCACCGTCTCTCTGCGTCAAAAAACGACGCCCAGGGGGTACCCTCGGCGTCGGATGTGGACGCCGTCGGAAGCAACGCCCACAGC
Organism: Silurus asotus; assembly: GCA_024362625.1. Lineage (NCBI taxonomy): Eukaryota > Metazoa > Chordata > Actinopteri > Siluriformes > Siluridae > Silurus > Silurus asotus. The sequence continues at coordinate 562,636 of MU551576.1, read as the reverse complement.
TTCGATATGTGACGATTTGGGGTGAGAATGCGTTGACCCAAGCACACTTAGTATGCGTTATTAGGTTTCATTGAAGGTTTGCGTGTTCGGAGCTCAGACGTACTCTCCCAGTTTAAGCGTAGATTACAGACGTATCTTTCCAGCAAGGCCTACATATAACACGTATCACATATCATAACTGTTACGACCCAGTCTAGGGTTAGGCTGTACTGAGTAACCAGATCAGGATTCAAGATAAATAATACAAAACCAGACACACACTCCGGTTTGCTACACAAGGTGTTGGTATATTAATAAGACAAGTGGAATTATTTACATATACACACACACAACTGTACAATGGCTTGTCTTCAGGGTGGGCCAAGGCTATAACCAACAAAAAATGTCTGACTTTAGGAGCTTCCTTACCTGAAAGAAACAAAACCAAATTACAATGAAGCTTCTCGAACTCCCTACTACAAACACAGCACAACAATCACCACCCCAAAGGAAATGGCAGCTACACCCCTACTGCCAGTATATGTACAGTGGTATCTATGTACAGAAAAGGTAACCAAGTCCAAAATCAGGTTCACGGTCAAAATACAGGCCAAAGTAAAAAACCAGAACAAACATATACCAATAAGCCAAACAACTCCACTAGACCACACCAACTCCACTAAAACAACCCTTCTTGGTTGTGTCTCTTCATCTTCCTTAAATAGAGGCATCAGTCATGAGGTCATCAATTGGAGGCGGGACCAAGGCAGGCTAGGGCAGGCTGGAAACTCCGGGTGGGAATGCGACCTGCACACAGCACAACATACACAACAGAAAACAGAAACGGAAACATAAGGGTTGTAACACAACATTGTGCTTCATTACATCTAATCACATGCACATTATCAACTTGTGCTTGTTAATATTATGAACAGCAGCTACGCTCATTCCTCCTCACTGCTTTTCTTTGTCTACACACCCTGAGGCATCCTGAGGCTGCGCTAGCTCCAGTTGTGTCCCACCTCATGTAGATTATGGACCTTCAAAGAAGTAGATGCCGACCCCTCAAACATCCCAAACCATCTAGAGAGATACCAGCGCCATTTGGATCTCACTTCATGTAGAGTTTGGACATCGGACCTCTTGGAATTTTTAAAGGCTTTGTCATGGAGAAGTTGGTGTTGGATCTTAGATGATCTTAAATGTTGTGCTATTTTATGATTTGTTCATTAACTTCTGGTTCCACAACGTCAACTGAGTGTATAAGACTGTAGAAAGGACATTAATCATAATCTCCTTTTGAGTCTGGTTCCTCTCAAGGTTTCTTCCTCATAACATCTAAAAGAGTTTTTCCATGTTACAGACGCCCCAGGCTGCTCATCAGGAATAAACACACATCATTCACTTTAATTCTTAAATTCTGTAAAGCTGCTTTGAGACAATGTCCATTGTGAAAAACGCAATAGAAATAAACTTGAACTTGAACTTCAGCACAGGACAAGCACAGCAGAACCCATGCTACACAATGCTCTATTAGCTTGTAATAGTGGTTTTCTACCAAAAGAAGTCAGATTTCCAAACTCTTACATTATGAAGCAGCTTTAAGTATTTAGACACACTACAACGGTTATCTGTACAGTCAGGGGTTTTACCGTGAGAAGATGAGGACAACTGAGTGGACAGTTTAAAGAGCAGAGAGAGGCCTGGCTTGATGTGAGTGTATGAGTGTGGGCCACAGAGGCTTGTAACATTTCCTTCTATCTGCCAACTGTCTGGTTTGAGGCAAGCAATAGTGTACACTTCGACTTTCATCTGCAGCTGAAGAAATGTCATGACCTTGGCTCACATCATTGGCCCACTGGTCCTGAGAGGCAAGACAAAGCAAAAATCAGTGTCTGTCTGCAAATAAATCCTTCTGACATCAATTTAAACACTGCTGAAGCATTTATATGAAGCAGACCCCAGTCGATAGTTTCAGGATGGCGCTGTGTAAAAGCACTGCTCCACCCTCATACAATGTTTTCAGAGCCTTTAAAATGACTATATACATTATAGAGCTATGCTTCATACCTGCCCTGGGCTGATCTGACCTGGGCTTGAAATATCACAGTAGTTTATGGTTTTGTGTCCTGTTTAAAGCACTGACCAGCTCCTATAAATGTCATTGTAGGTTTAGTCAAGGACATCGGGACTGTTTCTCCCAGCTCATTTGGACAATTTGATACCCCATTATCATGGCCATCTCCATTATTATTATGCATCTTCTTTGCCTTTACTTCATGCATCAATAGCTCTCGGATGAAATAAATATTTTTCTGCAGAGTTTGACATCTTGCAGAGAGAGCAGTACATAAAATCATGCAGATAAACATCCAGAGTTTTAGTTGAGGCTCACAACAAACATGGTGGAAACAATGGGGTGTCAATGGCTGAAAAGTTTATAGAGGAGTTTGTACAAAATGGTGTGGAAAACAAGAAGTCCGAGTAAATTGACCAGACGGTTTTGAATGAACTGGAAGGCTACAATAACATATATAATCACTCTTTACAGTCATGGTGAGCAGATAAGCATTCCAGAATGTACCAAACTTTGAAAAAAGGGGCTATAAAAGGTGAAGAATAAATTAGGCTTCACTACTGTAAGCCAAAAACATGAATCTGAGGCAACGATAGGCACCAAAATCTATACTCTATTATCATACACCGACTTTGCAGCTCATGTGGGATGTTTCCAGTCTGCAGTGGTCAGTATCTATCAAAAAAGCGAAGGCTGGTCCGTGTGGACCGATCCAACAGACGAGCTCCTGCAGCTCAAACTGCTGAAGAAGTCAATGCTGTTAATGTTTGACAGCTCAGGACTGTTTTGGCAGCAAAAGGGGACGAACACAATATTATGCAGGTGGTCATAATGGTATGCCTGATTAGTGTATATGGGGATAAGTGATGGATTTAAAAAAAAAGATCACATCCCAGATAAGTAGAACAGGCTCTGAATTTAGATATGAAATCTCCTGAATCATTGATTAGATGTAATAAAAAATTGTGCAGGTAAGAATCTCAGTAGGGGAAAATGTCAATAATACGATGTATGTAATAAATCAAAAAGTTCAACTCCTTCAGGTTCAATTTCTTTATCATTATCCTTATAGTCTCTTCAGAAACAACATCTCCTTTTCGAATGGGATGGACAGGTAACCTTCGATATCCTTGGAGTCGACCACTGTTTGCCATTTCAGACTGGCAAAAGAAGCAGTTTCCTCAATGTCTATCTGATTTTTTTGGCTTCTGAATAAATTAAGTTTCCTACATAATCGCTGCAGTGTCTATTTACCAAATATAACTGCGAGCTGATGCTTTGTCCTAACCTAAAGTATGATTAAACCCAGTGGCCGGCGGTGCATTTAGTACCTGGGCCTTCAGTGGGACTTACCTGACTTAATCCACCTCTTAATACCACCACTATTACCTCACAATTATAGAAACCATCAATACACTTTAAAAACACAATATAACAACACGTGGCATTACAGAGAGATACGCATTTCACATATGAATACCATTTTACTAAAGCAAGAAACCCAGTTAAGACTCCAAACCTCTACACTACAACTGCAACTGTGCACCTACAACATCTGGAGCAGTTCAGAATCAATAATTGTCTAATAACATGACAAACACATAAAAATGTGAATAAAATACAACCTACTCACCAGAGATGCAGACTCATAATTTGAAGCGCTCCTCAGAGGCTGTAAGCCATTGGTACCACTTTCACAATTCACTGGTCTGGAAGTGGTGAACAAACCCTTTCCCGGGCTGAGACAAGCTAGATAGCTTCAGGGTTGGCCGACATTCTCACCATGTCTAGCTTTCCTTTAAAATTGATTTTTATGAATGTCCAAAACCAAATAAATTTCTCTTGAGTAATTTCTCAGTTTCCCTCTGACCAACCAATCAGAGGATGGAGGCGAATATGAAATCACAAACAGACCTGTTGGTAATATTCTCTAAGGTAAAAAGGCCAGCAGTACTGACGTTGAAGGCCCTGGGCAGATTAGGTTGACATGGGAGCACATAGAGGCTAAAATCTGATTAAATTGAAAATCTAACATCCACATACATGTTCTGGAAACAGTGCAGCCAAGAGAAACACTACGAAATGAAGAGAATAAACTGATGGGAATAAATTTGTACAATTTCTTAGAACAAATATTAGAATTTAGGTTGTAAATGTAGGTCAGTGCTTCTGGTGGTGTTTAGGCCAGCAGAGAAGGCTTTGCTAGCCCTGACCACCCACAACTGATTTAATCAAATTCTCCACATACATTTTATGCAAAACAGCAAAACTTTACTTGCAGTTTTGATGGGTTTTTTTTTCCACATGTTACCACTTTAATTTATTGCTACGACTTTATTCTCATATTGCTACAACTTTATTCGTGTAATCTTAGATGTTTTGCATTTTTTAACATGGCACTAAAACGCCATCGTAGAATGGAACTAATATAAATGAGAAAAGAAACTGCTGACATTGAACAGAAGTTTGAGTTTTCAAATGTACCTGCATATCCAGTAGCAATTTATTGTTATTTATTTATTTCATTCATTTCATTTATTTGGAAGAAAATGAGAATGAGAAGAAAATGGGTTCATAAAAAAAGAAACGCATTAGAGTACTAGGATAAGAGATGACTTTTTCTCCAAACATATACTGGAGAGGTTATTTTTGTAAGTGGAGTTTTGGGGTGAGCCATTTTTTTTTTTTTAAGAAAAGGAAACAGAGTATAAACACAGTCTTCATTAACATGTGGTGGAGCAGAAAGAAACCTCCAGGTTCTCATTTTGTAATAAAGTGACAGACAGTAAAAGAAAAATAAAGCCATACCCGACACAGAAAAAGGTTTTGCCCTCACATGTATAATTATATGTCATTTCTTTTGAGCAGATGAATGTATTGATAAGATCGTGTACATTATGCAGTATAAGTAACCCAACCCTGTGAGTGGATGACTATTTATTGGGTTTGGTTCAAATGACAATTATTACAGGCGATTAAGGGAATGAGGTCACTGAGTGCCGTCAATTCTTAACTACATTTCAATTCTTAGAATTATAATGAGGTCTGATTTCATTGTAAATGCAGGAGATTAACTCTTAGTCGTGTTGATCCTAGTGTACTAATGACCCCATATATATATCATATGTATATCTCTGCTTGTCTACGTCATTAAGTGTAAAAGAAAAAGTAATTTTCTTGCAACACACTTCATTTGATTGGTTCGTGTTAGAAATATAACAAAGATAACAGGTTAAGTTTAGATTTTAGATCTATCTATCTATCCATCCATCCATCCATCCATCCATCCATCCATCCATTCATCAGATTATATTTGGCTAGAGATCTGAGAGGAAAATCTCTAAAAATGTATCAGGCAAATATCCACCTTCATTATCAAACCATATATATATATATCTTCTACATTTACATGCAAATGCTGTTGTATAAGCATCCTGTTTAAAAAAAACCTTCCGGTTGCAATCAGTTCATCCGAATATGTCTAAAATGTTCTTAGCCAAGTGTGAATGTCACTCTCTGATCACAATCAGTTCAGTACCAGCTTTCAAAATCATCCAAACATAATCATCAGAACATTGCTGTAGAGCTGGCAGGAGCCAAGTTTTAAATTGTATTGTTGTCTCAAAACAGCTTTACAGAAATAAATCGATTGGAAATGTACATTTTGACATCAACATTTTTTCCCTATAAGCATATTTCTAATGGGTAAGCAAGGCCATGTCTACACTAATACGTTTTCATTAAAAACGCATACTCTTGTCTCTGTTTTGGCCGTCTGTTTACACTGAGATGGCATTTTTTGTCACCAAAAAAAAAGTAGCTTTTTGAAAAAAACTCTCCAAAGTGGACGTATTTGAAAATGCTTTTATCTCATGACAGTATGGACTGTGAAAACGGAGTCTTTCGAAAACGCATTTTTAGTCATTTTTAGTCAAAGAGCCGGAAAGTAAATTGATCAATTTCTCAGTTTCCCTCTGACCAACCAATCAGAGGACGGAAAAATGCTGACACTATTCAGTGAGGCGAATATGAAATCAGAAACAGACCTGTTAAAGGCAGGTGAAAATGACGCAGGTCCAATCGCCGCACATTTTTACTAATGTGCAGTACAGGGACATAAGCGTTTTTAGATTTCCAGTGTGGATGAGCAACTTTTGGGAAAAGAATGAAAACAATAGTGTGGACACGGAGACGAAAAAAAACTTTTTACCATCTTCATTTGGGTGACAATGATTGTCCATTTGTTATAGTTCAATCATTGTTGAAGTTATCAACTGTTCACTGATCAATTTTTTCTTAAAGAAAACCCAGATTTTTAAGAATGCCAGAACTTTATTGTCTGTGAAAGTTGAACTTTTAGACCATGTAAAGCTATTCCCAGGCTTACACGCACTCAAGAGGGAAAAAAAACTCAAATAAGCTCATAATTTACCTCAGAACAGGTGACTTGACCAATGATTATGGTTGTGAAGTGCCTAAATTACACATGTATCCTGATCTAAAAACAATAGCCTGAAGAAATATACAGTCATGCTGTACATGCCGTAAAGCATGAATTCCCCGCACCAAACAATAACCAGTCAGACTATTTTTTATCTCCCAGCCGTGATACAGTAACAGAATCTGCACGCTAACCTGGAAAAAGCAGATCGTTTTTAGATCTGACTCACTCGAGCGGAACAGCTGCCAGAAAAAAACCCAGTGCGAGACACAAAACACGCAAAGATAAATGTCACAATGGGAGTGTTTACCGTTAGTCCAGTGGTAACGCTGATTAGAGAGATCTATCACAGGACCATATGTAGCCAATATGGCTTGGAACAGCTGGAACAGGGACCGCCCGAGCTCCCATAAACTCTCACAACTGTGTCTTATAGAGACTCTGTGATATATGAATGTCCAGGATCGAGAACATTGAGACATTTCAGGACGTCTTGGTCATCACACAGTCGTTTCCATTCAGATATGCACAAATATAAAAACAGGAACAATAACATTTTCAATCTGTGTTGGTTTTAGAGTAGGAATGCTAATATTGGTTGAGTGTTGGGATTTCCTATTTACAATACATACACAGGAGCAGGAGACAGTTTGATAGCCATCATCTTACAGTCTTCCTTATGAGAAATGCTTTGGAGCGTTCCACAGATCAGATATAATATTTTTCAAACTACTTGTTCAACCTCAACATCACATAGTTACTTGTGCGTATCATAAAAACATTTCTCGTTGCTTTGAACAAATTGTAAATGCTTTTGTACATTCTTGTAATTCATTGTGTACAAGTGTCTGCTGTTTTCTTCATTATCAGTTGTTTATGTTTATGTTGATCAAAATATATTATACTGGTTTCACGTAAATTGTCTCAACCCCCTAAACATCTCAGCATCGGTTGATTGTATACGTCATTGATTGCATAATGATTAAACCAGTTGTCATCATCTGTCATCTAACATTTCTATTAAACTTACATTTTTTGTAAATGTGTTGAATTGATGAATTGTGCAGATGAATCTTGAATGTCACTAATGGAGGCGAGTGAACGGCATCAGATCGACCAATAATCAACCAGTTCTCTAAAACAGGTCAAAGGTGAATCTCATGAATATTCAATTAAAGAGTGAATACAGACAGAACAAAACAAAGAATTATATATTCTGAAAATGGACGAACAACTAAGAAATGAACGAACACTTGTACAGTACAGTAAAAGTATGAATCCTGTCTGGTCTCTTGCAAATAATATAAATCAAATATCCAATCAAATAAATAAAGTCACATAGAAGGAAGTCAAATTTTCAGTCACTGTGATCCAAACCATAGTTTATATCAAGAAATCCTGAGACTGTGCATCATACTGACACCACGACTAAACATTTTGATGTTCGTGTTTGTGAACAATGACGAAGGGACTTTTCATTGGGAATGAGATGCTCATTGACACAAATACTTACTTTTGAGAGATGAACGGAGGATTTGAAGAAAAGTTCAGGCATTTGCAAGAAATCCATTGTTTGTACAAATTGTTTTGAGAAACAATGAATAAAAATTTCTATTTTTTACAAACTTCTAGAAAACATATTTTGGTTTGCGCTTGGAAAATCACTCCAGTCTCCAGTTTATTTTGGTTTAGTTGAACATTTAAACCTCCATGAGGCCAATATACACACCAGTATAAGAGCAGCAGGAACCGGTGTTCACACTGAACGATTTTCATTCCAAACCACCCCAGGTTATCCACAGCATCTCTTTACTGTCCCACAGAGTCAATAATCCAAAAGCCAAGCAATTTCTTACTTTTTGGAAAAAAAAAATCTCTATCTCGTACATTCACACAGAGCCCTAGCTCTACACCCATCAAGGTTGACAGAGGAGTGGAACTTCATTTTAGATTAGAAGCCCATTTAATGGAAACTCAAGGTTGTGTAACGTTTGCTATATTACTTTGAGGTCGGGGCTGCCATTCACAGCATGCAGTGTGTGGCGATTGCAATTTCTCCACGACGGCTATTCTATTCCGTCGATTAATACAAAAAAGTCTAAGAAGACCATTTCGTTTGATTCGATTTACAGTTCTTTACCTACAGGGCTCGATCCAAGGCCTCATTAAGCATCTCAGGTACTTGGTTGCATTGGATGTGCAGGCAGGAACGGATTCACCAATAATGATGCGGTGTGTCATTTTATGACAGAGGAATAAACACTATCCAGATGCTGGATGGAGGAATAGTTTTTATTTTTTTATTTTTTTGCCAAAGCCACCGTTTTTATAACACTGAGATACGAGCATGGCCCAGTTATTCTGATCAATAAATTCCAAGTGGCCCACAGTGGTACGTATTGTGGCCAGAATGGACAAATAAGGCAAAAGCTGTTCTTTTATCATAGTGTTTGGCTTAAAGAGGATATAAACACTGTGCTACAGTTCTCCTGCGAATAAACATAAATGATAGATGCCCACTTTACATGTAAACACTGCGATGCCAGTGTATATGTCCTGCCTCATGCCAGATTACAAAGTAGTTCAGGAACAAAAGAAAGTGTGTGTGTGTGTGTTGAAAAGGATAACCTTTGAAGGCTTAGTAACGGCACCGGTTTTCACAGATGGTTCGAATTAGCAAGGCAATACGCTGACCTTCTTGTCATCTTCTCGTACCCGGGTTGGAGACAAAAGCACTTTTACAGGCACCCTGTTTAGTGTCGCTCAAATCCAGAAACCACAGCCATAACTTTAAACCACTAAATCTGTAAAAAAAAAAAAAAAAGAGAGAGAATGGAAAACAAAATTCAATAAGAATTCATTCAAATATTTCAATTTAGTATCAACACTTAATATTAAAACATTTCCAAGGTTTCCAACCAGATCCAGAAGAAGACTGACTTGCACTTGAGATCAGAGATGA
>MU551576.1:507228-552992 GCA_024362625.1 Silurus asotus | reverse complement strand
CTGACTCCCTCTGTCTCATCCACATTAACCCCAGACTTCTTACTGCTTTCTGCCTGCTCATTGTTAACTTCGTAAACTAGAATACATCTGAGGTGTGTGAGAGCCAGAAAATGATACACCAGTGGTAAATTAAAAAAGATGCACAATGACAGGAAATGGGTTGATGGGCTGAAAATGGCATGAGAAAGTTAGAAGAGAAAATATTGATCACGTCACCAAATAGATTCGAACTAAAGTAACGAGTCTGATTTAAACATTTTAAACATTATTTGTGTAAAAAAGTTAATGAGTGAAAGTAAAAACTATTAGGTAGTATTTGTATCCGGTTGAGAGCAAAAGTTTAGGTTAATATAAAGTAACTGTATCAGCATTAACAAGACAGGTCATGTGCTCGGCTCTACAGGAGATTTCTAGATTTTTCTTGTATAGAATAAAAAAGGCCAATTTTGGACTCATCTGTGTAGAGACTTTTTTTCCAGCCATACACATTCCAATTCTTTTGTGTTTTTTACATAGAAGCAAAAGGAACATGCACAGTATGTGTTTCCAGACTTTTGACAGGTTCTGTATCTCTCTACTTAATGTCACCATTCCATGATTTCACTCAGTAAAGATATTTATCAGTGCGTGTCTGGTACTAAAAAGCTCAACGTTAACGTACCTGTTTTACAATCCGCACAAGAGCAGGCGGAGTTTGTCCACTTTAATCAAAGCTGAACTATTTGGTTAACCCGTGGGCCAGGAGACACAGTGTTCCTTTCATTTCGTCTGTCACATGAAAGAAGCTCACATTCTTACGCACATATAGGCATCGTCTACTAATACTAAGCATTTCACCAGAGGAGAGGAAGAGGAGATGAGATAAGAGAGGAGAAGAGAAAAGGGGAGCAATGAATTAAATAAAGAAAAAAAAGAAAGAGGGGAGATAGAAGATATCAGAAGAGATAAGAGGAAAGGAAGAGAAGAGAAGAGAAGAGAAGAGAAGAGAAGAGAAGAGAAGAGAAGAGAAGTGAAAAGATGAGAAAATAAAAAAAGAGAAGAGAAGAGAAGAAAAGAGAAGAAAAAATACAAGGTGAAAAAAAATGTGAAAAGAGAAGAGAAGAGAAGGGAAGAGAAGAGAAGAGAAGAAAAAAAGAAAAGAGGAGGAGAAGAAAAAGAGAAAAGATGAGAAGAGATGAAAAAGAGAAGAGAAGAGAAGAAAAAGAGAAGAGAAGAGAAGAGAAGAGAAGAGAAGAGAAGAGGAGAGAAAAAAAAGATAAGGTGAGAAAAATAGTGAAAAGAAAAGAGAAGAAAAAAAGAAGAGAAAAGATGGAGAAGAAAAGAGAAGAGAAGAGAAGAGAAGAGAAGAGAAGAAAAAGAGAAGAAAAAGAGAAGAAAAGAGGAAAAAAAAGAGAAGAGAAGAGAAGAGAAAAAAAGAGAAGAGAAGAGAAAAGAGAAGAAAAAAGATGAGGTGAGAAAAAAATTGAAAAGAGAAGAGAAGAAAAAGAGAAGAGAAAATAAGAGAAGAGAAAAGAGAAGAAAAAAGATGAGGTGAGAAAAAAGTGAAAAGAGAAGAGAAGAAAAAGAGAAGAGAAAAGATGAAGAAGAAAAGAGAAGAAAAAGAGAAGAAAAATAGAAGAGAAGAGAAGAGAAGAGAAGAGAAGAGAAGAGAAGAGAAGAGAAGAAAAAGAGAAGAAAAAGAGAAGAGAAGAGAAGAAAAAGAGAAGAGAAGAGAAGAGAAGAGAAGAGAAGAGAAGAGAAGAGAAGAGAAGAGAAGAGAAGAGAAGAGAAGAGAAGAGAAGGAAGAGAAGAGAAGAGAAGAAAAAGAGAAGAAAAAGAGAAGAGAAGAGAAGAAAAAGAGAAGAGAAGAGAAGAGAAGAGAAGAGAAGAGAAGAAAAAGAGAAGAAAAAGAGAAGAGAAGAAAAAGAGAAGAGAAGAGAAGAAAAAGAGAAGAAAAAGAGAAGAGAAGAGAAGAGAAGAGAAGAGAAGAAAAAGAGAAGAAAAAGAGAAGAGAAGAGAAGAAAAAGAGAAGAGAAGAGAAGAGAAGAGAAGAGAAGAGAAGAGAAGAGAAGAGAAGAGAAGAGAAGAGAAGAAAAAGAGAAGAGAAGAGAAGAGAAGAGAAGAAAAAGAGAAGAGAAGAGAAGAGAAGAGAAGAGAAGAGAAGAGAAGAGAAGAGAAGAGAAGTAACAGCATGGCAGTGAGATGCGTAGACTCAGCACTCAGGTTTTGTTGAAAGAGAAGAGAGTTATTGTTTCCTCAGTCTAGAGTTCAATTACATTGGGACGGAGATGGAGAGATCTGTGTTACAGAAACCCACCAGGGACCTTCTTTCACTTCAAAGAGTTTGACTTATCAAGTGTTTGCATCAGCAGCCCTACTGTGTTTGTATGAAACAGTCTGATATGGAACATGTAAGCAAACACTTTGCCGACTGTCGATTTCTTGCCCTCTGCTATCAGCGTATTATAAACACACTTTCCTTTATTTCATTCGCCTTTTTTAAGGGTCCACACTTTTCACTTCTTACTTTCTTATAAGCACTTTTACAGTTTATCAGTTTCTCAGTTTAGAAATACAATTCTCAAAACTAACCTTTAACCTTCACATTATAAACACATTTCCTGTTGCTTTGATCAAACTGCTAATTCTTTGCAACATTCATTTAATTAATTGTGTAAAAAAAAAGTTTCTGCTGTTTCCTACATTATCAGTTGTTTTTATCATGTTTTTATCATGTTGATATATATATATATATATATATATATATATATACACACACACACACACACACACACACACACACATAAATATATATATATATAAGTGCTCCAAAGCAGCTGAGAAAAACTGTGAAAGACTTTGTTAGTGGGCCGAGCTCATTCTGAGAGTGATGATGGGGAGCACTTTAGTGAAATGATAAAAGCTGAAAGTGGAAGTTTGGAAACCGTGTTAGCAAAGTAAAGCTATTTACAACAAACAAGAAAGTTACACATCCTACATTACTACAAGGCAATACTTTATGGAGAGGAGAAGAGAGGAGAGGAGAGTGAAAGAAGATAGAAAGAGAAAACAATGTGGGAGGAAAGAATGAAGGAAGAAAGAACTAAAAATTAAGAAAAGAAAAGAAGAGCCAAGGAGGAGGGATGAACGAAGGAAGTAAAAAAAAAAAAAATTAGGAAAGAAAGAAAGAAAGAAAGAAAGAAAGAAAGAAAGAAAGTAAGAAAGTGAAGAAGGGAGGAAGGAATGAAGAAAGAAATAAATAACAAAATGAAGGAAAATAGAGTAGAGTAGGAGAAAGGAAAAAAGAATGAAAGAACAAAAGAAATAAAGAAACAACAGAAGAAATAAAGAAAAAAGGCGAAGGAGGAAGGAAGGAATGAAGAAAGAAAGAACGATTGAAAGGAAGGGAATAAAAGGGTGAGGAGAGAAGAGTAGAGGAGAGGAGAGTGAAAGAAGATAGAAAGAGAAAAGAATGTGGGAGGAAAAAAAGAAATAAAAGTGAAGGAGGGAGGAAGGAATGAAGCAAGGAAGAAAGAAATAACAAAATAAAGGAAAGAAGTGAAAGTAGAGAAGAAGGGAGGAAAAAAGAATGAAAGAACAAAAGAAACAAACAAACAAAATAGCGAAGAAGGGAGGAAGGAATAAAGAAACAAAGAAACAACAATTGAAAGGAAGGAAATAGAAGGGAGAGGAGAGAAAAGAGGAGAGAAGAGAAGAGAAGAGAAGAGAAGAGAAGAGAAGAGAAGAGAAGAGAAGAGAAGAGAAGAGAAGAGAAGAGAGAAGAGAAGAGAAGATGAGGAGAGGAGAGAAGAGAAGAGAAGAGAAGAGAAGAGAAGAGAAGAGAAGAGAAGAGAAGAGAAGAGAAGATGAGGAGAGGAGAGAAGAGAAGAGAAGAGAAGAGAAGAGAAGAGAAGAGAAGAGAAGATGAGGAGAGAAGAGAAGAGAAGAGAAGAGAAGAGAAGAGTAGAGTAGAGAAGATGAGGAGAGAAGAGAAGAGAAGAGAAGAGAAGAGAAGAGAAGAGTAGAGAAGATGAGGAGAGAAGAGAAGAGAAGAGAAGAGAAGATGAGAAGAGAAGAGAAGAGAAGAGAAGAGAAGAGAAGAGAAGAGAAGAGAAGAGTAGAGAAGATGAGGAGAGAAGAGAAGAGAAGAGAAGAGAAGAGAAGAGAAGAGAAGAGTAGAGAAGATGAGGAGAGAAGAGAAGAGAAGAGAAGAAAAGAGAAGAGAAGAGAAGAATATATTTGTAGTATTAGCAGGCAGAAATGAACGCAGCACCGACAGATTGATGTGTGAGATCAGATTAATGAGGCGTTTCATCTCCACACTTCATTTGCTTATTTATTCTGCTAAATGTAATCCAGGCCTAAAGCACAAAATCTTAAAAAAAAAAAAAAAAAACAGTCACATTCAGATGACACTGTGGATGAAAGCAGACCTGACTATCTAGGGCCCCTAGGCTGAAAGGGCCCTTAAGAGGATGAGACTAAATAAAGACTAATGCGGGGGTGTATTGAGTCCACGCACAAACTGGTGGAATGTCTGTGCTTGGATGAATGCGAAACGCGTAGATGAATTATTCGAGCCTCAGAGAGCATCGGCATTGTGAGACACGCAAAGCATTCCTGAGCCAATCAGCGTAAAATACAACACCGGGGAGAACCTTGTGAGGGAACGCATTCCATTATTCGGTGAAAGCCACGCTGGCTGAATGAGTGCAATTCATTTGGATGAGTAAGGAATGCAGGTTTGCCCCTCAAGTGTTAAGTGTCAGAACAAGTGCCTTAAAACAATCTGTTTGGGCAGCAAAATATTTGGGCTATGTCGAGAGAACAAAAGGAGACAAACTGCACGAAAGAGAAAAATTCTTCCTCTCGTCTGTTTGCAGCTCATTGATCCCGTGAGAGAAAAATATCCGTATTGTCTTGCGAGTTGACTCGAGCAGATACGTCCACAGGAGGACCACACGGGAAATGTAGAACGTCTGTGGAAATAGGAAACAGAAAATCTATTGAGATTTATTCAAATTTTTTCTATTAACATCAGTGGTCTTGGATTGTTAAGGCAAAAAAATAGGAATAGACAAACACTAATGCAGATCAATCTGAAAGCGTGGTTTTCGTCCAAAAATGATCTGCATCCGCAGCATCGTTTTCAGTCGTTTCCCAAAATTCGTACCGAAGCGTCTGAGAATGCTTATATTCCTGTACTAAGCATGAGGAGAACATAAGACGCTTTGAACTACATCATTTCCACCTGCCGTTTATTTATTTGTATTTAATATTATTACAATATAATGATATATCATATCAGGTCTTCCCCTAAACGCTATCTGTCCACTGCAAATGATCCAAAAGCTTCTGCCCAAGTTCTCCCACACCACCCCACTGCTGCGCTCCCTTCACTGGCTTCCACTAGCTGCACGTATCAGATTCAAAACCCTGATGCTTGCCTACAAGGCCAACAATGGACCAGCACCATCTTACCTCAGTGACCTCATCACATCTCGCACTGCACCACGCTGTCTGAGATCCTCCAGCACTGCTCGACTGGTACCACCTTCTCTCCGATTGAGAGGTAAGTACACTTCAAGGCTCTTCTCTGTTCTGGCACCGAGGTGGTGGAATGAACTTCCCCTAGATGTCCAGACAGCAGAGACCCTGACTATCTTCAAGCGATGACTGAAGACCTACCTCTTACTGAAACACTTAAATCAGCACTTTCCATTTATATTAAGTGTGTAATCTTGCGTACCAGTGTAGATTTATTCATTACTAGAAATTTAAAGCACTTTTGTACGTCGCTCTGGATAAGGGCGTCTGCTAAATGGCACAAATGTAAATGTAAATATTAGACTATTATATTATTTTTATGTTATATTTTTGAAAGCCTCCGTTTCCACAGTCCACACTGCGACACAAAAATGCTGCTTTTTAAATTGATCCATTTTCCAGAGCGCTTTTAAAGCAGAGAGAAAAACATGCATTTTTTAAACAAATATTGATTCGTTTGGACGTGAACAAAGTCATCAGACCCGATTTGATAAAGTGGAAGTCGTACGTTATTGTATAAGACTCTGGGTTGTTATTGGAAGGTTGAAGGTTTAAGTCCCAGCACTGCCAAGCTGCCATTTTTGAGCTGTTGAACAAAGCCTTAATCCTCTCTGTATAATGGCTGACCATGTGCTCTGACCCCAGCTTCCAAACAAGCCAGAATATGCAAAGAAAAGTAGTTCACTTTGCTGTAATATATAGGTGGTGGTATCGAGAAAAAGACTTAAAGTTAGAAAAAAGACAAACGTGAAATTTTGCGTAAAACTGTCCAAATCTGCCACAGAGACGTTTACCATGACATACATGACATACACTTGACATACGGCGATGCTGCAATGTGTCGTTCGAGGTGTTTTGAGCTGCACACGGGCTTCAAAAGCTTCAAGGAACATCGCTGGAAGTTGACGAGAGATCAAGAAGAATTCCAATGAGCTCAACCTCAGAAAACATTTACACTCTTCGGCAAATTGCGCATAATGATTGTCGGAGAACAAGCCACATGAGCTCACTTTGTGAGATCAGATTTGGCACAGATCTTCCCGAAGATGAAGATCCAACTCAAAGTTATTGCTATTTTGACACCGTTGCGGAGATCCGGCACGAGTAGCAGAAGGTACTTGATGCACTTTGAACAGAAGACTTCCAGAACACATTCCAGAAATGTCAGGACCACTGGGAGTCTCAGTTTTTGATACCACCTTCTTTGTGAGGAGTAAAACCCTCTTGATGAAGGGAGGTGTAGCTGATCTACAATCTACAAAATCTATTACTCAATTACCCAATTTACTGAGAGAAGCAAAAATCTCTGTCCTGGAGACACGTACTGAAGACTCCTTCCATTCATACATAATGTCTAATTAAATGACCAATCAAATGAATTTCTCAACAATGATGTGGAACATCCCTGACAGGTCACGGTTCAATAGTTACTATAGAAACAACAATATATTCTTTTGTATATGTTTTAGCTAATGTATCATTATAAACCTGTAATCTGTCTTAGCTACAACTTTGGTCAGAGCTCCTGTGATGGAAAATTTAATCACCATCCTCTGACCAATAAGAGTTCAACATGATTGCAGAATGAATCTGTTATAAACTTTATTTCTCTGTCTTAATTTTGTTGTTGCACAATACAATTTCTATTGTATTGCATAAGCATCTCCAATTTATTTGTGTATCAATGTGTCTGTTTAAAGCTGTGGTTTGCTCTATGCTAAGCTTCTTCCGACAAAATCCAATCCATCCGTTTCTAATCGGACTCAGGATCTAGAGTGCCAGTAGACACCCACTCAGCAGATCTGAGGGAACAGGAGGCGACTGACTATGATTGAGCTCTTCTTCTTTTGACTCAGACGGACAATTCCCTTTCTGGGCATTGTCTTTGTGAAATCTCAGCCTGACCACACACATGGCCGTCAGAGAGCCTGGCAAATCCAGCATCAGCAGGAGAGTGGAGGTGGAGGATTTCAGCTCCACAAAACGACAGCAGAGAATGTGAGGGAGTGGGGAGATTTGACATAAGTGCATCCTGCCGAGTCGATAAATAAACACCAGCGAATGAGCGGTAATTTTTCGCGAAGGCTGTTCAATACATTTCAGAGAAGGATCTCAAATGTGCGAATCGAATCTGTTGAGCCAGGAAACTGTGGGTGTGTTTAAGGTTGGGAATAAATTCCAGTTACTTAGCTGAAAAAAACAGATTGTAAGAGATTTAATGGAAAAAATATCGCCTGGAAGGTCATCTTGAATACTTACATTACAATAAATAATGAATTAAAATTGGAGAAGGTCGTGAGTTCAAATCCCAGCACCACCAAGCTGCCACTGTTGGGCCCTTAAACGAGCTCAGTTCTATAAATGAGATAATTGCCAGTCGCTGCGACTGCCAAATCCTAAAAATGTAGAAATCCGAGGTCTCTGGAACCCTTTGGTTAACATCTGTGGAGTTCCCCACATGTTCATTTCCTCTGGTTTCTGATCTGATGTTAGACTGGATTGACTAAAATTCCCCATTGATGTAAATGGAATTGTTAATGTGTTTGTAGCAGCGGTGGACAAAGTACACAAACCATGTACTTAAGTAAAGATACAGTAGGTAAAATATGATTCCCTTTAAACTCTTACTTGAGTAAAAGTACAAAAGCCTTCAAATGTACTCAAGTATCCAAAGTACTATGATTTATTATGGCTTTAATATTTCAAATATTATTTTTGTAAGCTTGTCTTTTCCAAATGTTTTAATGGAATAACAACAATTAGTCAAACACTGAATTACATTTATTAAAATGATCATTAGATTCTTTTCAACTACTTAAAAAAATAAAATCACACAAATGAGGCCACAGGTATTGTGGCGAGTTCGAGTCAGGAGATTCTTCCATTATTTGTTTCCCACCATACTGAGTTAAATTACAGTTAAATTACAGGTTAAATTAAAGTACATATGCAAGAAATAGCTACTTAAGTACAATAACGAATTACCTTTACTTTGTTACTGCCCACCACTGATTCCTGCATGGAGTTTTGAGAAAGACTGATTTCACCTTCAGGGTGTTTTCCCAAAATTTTTCCTCAGATAAAGATCTAGAGCCACTGTAACTCTCTCCAGGATAGAGCACTTACTGAAAATAAAAGGTTCATGTACTTAATTATTGATTTCACCGTTCTTTTACAAGCTACTTTAAAAATTAATTTTATTATTTATAAAATTATTATTCTATAAATATGAATCTATTTTTTCAACACAAAAAAAGTGAGTTAAAAGGAGTGGTCGAAGGTGTACCTAGACAAAAAACGAGTGGTGCTTGGTGCAGACTTTATTGGGCATGTAGGTGAAGGAAACAGAGGTGATGAGGAGATGATGGAATGGCATGACCTTAAGAAGATGAATGTGGAAGGGTAGATAGTAGTAGATTTTGCTAAAAGGATGAAAATGAAAGTGGTAAACACATTTTCAGAAAAAGGAGGATCACAGGTGGACTATGTTCTATGTACGAGATGCAACCTGAAGGAGATTGGAGACTGTAAGGTGTTGGCAGGGGACAGTGTAGCTAGACAGCATCCGATGGTGGTCTGTAGAATGGTTTTGGAGGTGAAGAAGAAGAGGAGGAGAGTGAGGAGTGAAAGAAGAATAAGATGGTGGAAACTGAGGAGGAAGACTGTAGTGTGAGGTTCAGGGAAGTGGTCAGACAGGGGCTCGGTGGTGGTGAAGAGGTGCTGGATGATTGGGCAACTAATGCAGGAGTGATGAGAGACAGTTAGAAAGGTACTTGGTGGAACATCTGGAAATAGGAAGAAAGAAAGAGATGCACGGTTCAAGTAGCACCAAAATATCCTCAATTGTACTTTGAATGTATAGGATTTTCTACCTGCAAAAACATGCTTTGGAGAGTGAAGTTTGAAATTATTAAATTATACTAAAAGTAACATTTGTGTAACATCTAGTTCTGCCATTATTAGGGAAGGTGTGGAGTTCTTGCTGGTATACTGTAGTTTGAAGCTTCAATATGGGATCTTCTCAATAACACTATGTACAAAATGGTTTCTTGAGCATAAAATATATATTTATTGGGATAAAACAGTTACTGAATGGAAGTCATGTTTCACTTGAAGATCATTCCACAGGACTCAAATCAGTTTGGCCTAGTCGTCATTTTGAGGGAAGGTGGTGGTGAAGAGGTGCTGGATGATTGGGCAACTAATGCAGGAGTGATGAGAGACAGTTAGAAAGGTACTTGGTGGAACATCTGGAAATAGGAAGAAAGAAAGAGATGCACGGTTCAAGTAGCACCAAAATATCCTCAATTGTACTTTGAATGTATAGGATTTTCTACCTGCAAAAACATGCTTTGGAGAGTGAAGTTTGAAATTATTAAATTATACTAAAAGTAACATTTGTGTAACATCTAGTTCTGCCATTATTAGGGAAGGTGTGGAGTTCTTGCTGGTATACTGTGGTTTGAAGCTTCAATATGGGATCTTCTCAATAACACTATGTAGAAAATGGTTTCTTGAGCATAAAATATATATTTATTGGGATAAAACAGTTACTGAATGGAAGTCGTGTTTCACTTGAAGATCATTCCACAGGACTCAAATCAGTTTGGCCTAGTCAAGTCATTTTGAAAAAAAAAAATAAAATAAATGCTTTATCCACATTTTCCTTTAAAAAAAATTATATTGATAATTTTTAGCCAATAACTTGGACTTGCCTATCAATTGCATTCATGTGTCTCACTTCCTCCCTACTTAAGTCCTAGCATAAATTTATTAGCAAAAAAACCCCACACTCGCTTCGAATGCCAGAACATGCCACATCCACTAAAAGCCATTAAAACAGCAAAACCCTTTAATGAGATTTGTATGTAGCGTGTTTGTATTTAACGGTCATCAGGTTTCATCCGGGAGCAGTAAAGATTTCAGAGTTTTAATGTTTTAATGATTAAACAAAACCCAACGTAAAAGTGCTTCTGGCCAAAAAACATTAAACTTATGGCTCAATTTAGTTCCATGCATCATATTTTGTCAAATCTATTCAGAAAATAGAAAACAAACACTTTATTGTCATTGTATATAATATTTAGAGTTGTTTCTTTCTCATTTTTATCCTTCCAATTTTTCTCTTACGGTTTAAACACTGTTCATGTTTTAGCCACTTACACTGTTCACGTCAAATTATTTATGTTACTTCAGCATATTCATGATCAATGTGTGAATACTTCTTTAGCTCTTTAACAGTTTAAGGAAAAGTGGCTCAGTGCGAGTCAGGGGAATTGTATTAATGTTCAGTTATTAGCCCACTGCAGTAGAGGCTTGACGTTTCCATAAACAATGGGTGCAGGCAGAAACGTAAATAATTTCCTGGTTAACCTCATAAAAATGGAGGCCATATGCGCTCAAGAGGCTCAATTTCAGTCTGGGCTCATGCTGCAAGTTTGACGTGACAACCCTATTCATTTGGACACAGGCTGCCAAGCTTCCACGCAAAAATGCCATTGTACCAGCTGGGTTCTGACGTATCCAATTGACTGACTTGACTCGCTTTGATTACTAAGCTCAGGCGATATGCCCAATTCATAGCTAGAGGGGTGTCTGGAGCCATTTGTTTCTTTAACTTCGTAAACGGGATTTTTAAAAAAAATGGCAACCTTTGTGGTCAAACTCGTGCATACATTTACATAACAAGAAGAGCAGCAGATAAGAGAGTTTAGCAACAGGAGCTGTCAAGCCTTTCCAGCCCAGACAGATGACTTGGCCTCCTCCTGCTCCTAAAATAAACGAGCGAATAAATAAACCAAAGCCAAACAAGTTTTTAAAAAGACCGGCTCTCGGAGTGTGGTCTTCATTAGCGCCTTGATAGGCTCAAGCTGACGGCCATCCTGTTCTTTGGAGACGGTCTTTGAGTAAATCATATGACGCTTTGATGCTTAATGTAACTCAACTGACTGATGATCCAACATCAACATCAACTCCCCTCATCCTTTCATTACGGGACGCTTCCTCTCACAAAACGAGACATAAATAGCAGAACTACCCACACACAGTGAGGGTCTCAAAAACTCATAACAAACCATAAACTGCATCAGTGACACCAGGCCATGGAGATATTTTTCAGTCATGGGGATAATTTGTAGAAAATGAGGAACACAAGCCTGATAATTCATGCTACTCCTAACTTCCGCCACAATGTGGCTGCCTCAATGCTGAATACGAAGTTTACACGCAGAGCTGGCATTCATTTCAAATCCCACGATCCAAACAAAGCAAACATCTCAGGCTTTTGTATGTGCGTGTGGGTTTATTTGAGACTAGGAAAAAAGCTAGTAGAGTTATTATAAAAAACATGGCACGAATCATATCAAAAAGACAAGGAGCCAAGAGTGTATGTCCGTTTAGAGTCGAGTGTGTAGGGATTAGAGGTCGATCAATTAATCGATTTTGCTGAATAATCAGCACAGAGTGTTGATTGTGGGAACTATCGACAAAAATCCATACCAATAGTTTTTCCTCCTTCCGGACCGCTGTCATTATGAGAGCAGCCTCTAGAGGAGAATCACTGACATCGCCTGCTGTTTGTTTTTTACATGTGAGACTGCGAGCTGCATGGAGAGTAATATATAATTTATTATTTATAATCTATTAACTATTTTTAATAAATAATTAATATATTAATATTAATTTCCTTTAGTTTAGTAAAGATCAGTGCTATTTTACACATTTTATAGTGTTATGTTTGTTTTTTATTCAGTATCTATTTGAAAAAAATAACATTTCGGATGATTAATCAGTTTTTGGTACGATCCAACCTAGCTATCAGTATCTGTTAAATAGTATCAGTTAACCTCTATAAGGGACTGTTCTGTACATATTTTGCAATTGTAATAAATGGACATTCAGTGCCACCCAGATGTGAATAGATTCCCTTTTGAGTCTGGTTCCTTGCAAGGTTTCTTCTTCATGCCATCTAATCTCGACTTTTTTCCAGCCACAGCCACCACTGGCTCAATCAATAGGTCAAGTTTATTTGTATAGCACTTTTCACAACAGACATTGTCTCAAAGCAGCTTTACAGAATTTAACAGTGAAGGTGAACGGTGTGTATTTATCCCTGATGAGCAGCCGTGGAGACTGTGGCGAGGAAAAACTCCCTTAGATGTTATGAGGAAGAAACCTTGAGAGGAACCAGACTCAAAAGGGGAACCCATCCTCATTTGGGTGACATCAAGAGTGTGATTATAGTCTTTAAACAATACAGAACACTGGACAGTGAGAACTAACATGAGCACTGGAGTGTAAGATTATGAAGATTAGGGATAAACTTACAATTTTAGGGAACAAACTTATAGACACTAAACGTATACATTTTTTTCACAACTTTATAACCACTTCAGCTGTGTAAAGCTGCTTTTTTTTGTCACTTGTTAAACGCACTATACAAATAAAACTTAACTAAATGATTCAGATTTTGAAGTGAACACCAGCATCATGGACTGCATGACAGCATATTCTACCACCAGATCGGTCTTATATAGTAAGTGGGTTATGATGAACTAAGAACTGACTCTTACTGCATAGAATATATATATATATATATAAACATACAACGTATACTTTTTGTCTGTGAATTACGATGGAGATGCGTTCCAATGATCCCTTCATTCCTTAATTACTTGAAAACATGCTAAGTGAAGACACGGCCCAGCATACCCAGAAGTCTTAAAGAATGGGTTATCAGCATGGGGTAGTGCAGTGCGAATTCACAGAAAGTATTCACAGTTTCAGTATTCACAAGGGACATGTTACAGCCTTGTTCCAAAATAGATTAAAATGTACAAATAAAACCCCATAATAACAGCATGAAAGGAGTTTGTTGAAATCTTACAAATTTATTATAAAAAAAAAAAAAAAAGTATTTAATCCATTTTGGAATAAGGCTGTAACATAAAATGTGGAAAAAGAGAAACATTAAATACTGTGGTGATGCAATGTATACTGTATTTTATAAATAATTATAAAACAGAGTAATTTACTGTACTGTAATGTACGTCACTCTGTTTAAGGGCGTCTGATAAATGCCGCAAATGTAAATGTAATGTAGCAACTGTATCAACTGTATGTACAGTATATATGCATGTGGCAGCTGGAAAGACTAACGCTGGTTAGTGTAGAGCAGATATGCTTTTATAGGAATATATATATATATAAAATAGAAAGGATATATGTTATACGAAGGATTATTTGTTTTTTCTATTAAGACTTAACTTGGAAATATTTGAAATTAATCATTGTGCAGCTTGTATAGCAGTACAGATTTACTGTCCTCTAAAAATACCAACATACAGCCATTTTTGTCTAAATTGCTGGCAACAAAGGTGAGTACACCCTATGTGATAACAGCTGTCCTATTCTTTATGTCCTATTCATCATGTTTGTGTTTTTGTCTGCTTGACAGGAACATACAAATTTGTGTATCTTGCATTATACAAGTTAAAATGTGGTGCTTTAAATACAATAATCTTAAAATGAACCATTGGATGTTCAACATGGCACCTCATTGCAAAGAAAACCTCTGAGATGGATTGGATTTGAGAATTGGATTGGATTTGAGAATTAGAATTGGTGCTTTCCACAAAGATGGCCGAGGCTACAGTATAGTGGTTAGGGTCAGGGTCAGGGTCCCCAACGCCTTGGTGAGGAGGACCAAGAAAATTGTCTTGCCTACAGTCAAGCATGTGGTGGTAGCATCATGGTCAGCACCTGTGGCGCATCCTCTAGCGGACGGTGAAGAAGCGCCATGTGTCTAACATTCAGCAGCTTAGTGATGTCAATATGGAGGAGGGGACGAGGATCCCAGCAACAACCTGTGCTGCTCTGGTGAATTCCATGCCAAGAGGATTAAAGCAGTGCTACATATAAATGTTGCTCACACAAAATATTGACACTTTGGACACAGTTTTGACATGTTCACTTAGGGTGACTTTTGTTGCCAGTTATTTATACAAATGATGGCTGTATGTTGAGTTCTTTTCAGAGGACACTAAATCTAGACTGCCGGGGAGCCAAAATGTGCACAGTCTTCCAAATCCCCCTTCTTGCTTTTGCCTTCTGGAACATTTTTCTTGTATTGGCAGGACTTTGAGCGAGTTGTACGCCATTAGTTCAAATTGGTCATCTGGAAAGTAGGGGTGACGCGCCCTCTGACCCCTTACTCATGCTGACATTGTGATCCGTGGTGCCTTAGTCAAAATGGCAGACCTACGAGACTGAGCTGAGCTAGAACGTGAAACTTAGCTTAAATAAAAAGTCACAGGAGCGGAACATACAATCTGTCTTCGTGGAAAAGAGAAAGAATAGAATTAACGCCTGCTAGGGATCGAGTTACACATTTAAACAGATTCTTAGGTTTTTTTTAGGAACGTGTGCAATGCAAAGACTGAGCAAACCTCCAGCGCGAAAGCTCTGGATCTTCATTTTGGGGTTGCGCAGTAGGAAGGATTACTGACTGACATACCAAACAGGAATAAGAGTTTCCAGCAAAACCCACCAAACCACAGTACTGTGCTGAACGTTTCCCAAACTGCTTTTTATTTTCACTGCAGTTTTTGAGTCACACTTTAATATGACACATTTAATTTTTTCCTTTAAGACCACTAAGCGATCGGATTTTTCTAAAATACATTTGGCAGGAGCACAAAACCCCGTTACATAGTCATTATTCTGGAACAATTCTGCAGGGGCAATCAATGCGCTATTGCAAGCCTACATTTTCAAATCACAAAACGTGAAAAACTCGCAGGAGAATCACTTGACGGACACAAAAACAAACTTGTGGTAGACAAGTTTTACTGCACATTTCACATATTTAAAAACAATTCTTGTTCTTGGCAAATCAGGATACATTCTGCTGCTCTAAGCGTTATAATGCACTTGAGTGGAAAACTTTGCCATCACTTACCCATATTCTGCTGGTACGGACGTTACAAAATAAATGTTTCCCTCTATTAAAAGCATTAATACAATGCACTATTAGACTCTGACCTGCATATAACCTTTGCATCATCCACAAGATCGTCCACGAGAGACCGGTAAACCGACGAAGCGCACTGTTGTGAAATCTTCACCCTGATGTAACCCTGCAGCCAAACCCAGCATACACGTCTCAGGTCACAACAGATGTGAGGTAACCAGGCTGACAAGTCACTTCCATGTGTTGGGGGGACACTTGGGCTTGGGATGAGTGATGTACCTTTGGCTGACTTTTTCATGGTGGAGATGAATAGACAGATATGACTGCAAATCTGAGGCTTTTCAGGCTCAGGGAAGGGCTGGAGATCTTCCTGAAATGGAACTTTAGAAACTTATAATGTCTCCTGTGTGTTCCACTCATGTCCACTTCAAATCTTATCCAGAAATCAACAGACATCAATATTTTCTACCTTATACCATATAGACTTATATATCATTTTGCTAACAAAAGTAAAAACTTAATGAGACCACATTATCAGTGTTGGACAAAATACACAAACCATGTAGTTGAGAAAGTAGAGATAGACGAGGTCAAATATTAAAAAATGTGCCTTTCAATATACTTACCGTAATTTCCGCACTATAATGCGCACCATATATAAGCCGCACCAACTGAATTTTACAAATATTTTTATTTTGAACATAAATAAGCCGCACCTGTCTATAAGCCGTGTCTACACTTATGTACTTTACACAGGCTTAAACGAAAGACACGTTACACACGGTGTAACAGGTGAAATATGTTGCACTTCTATTAGGAGCATAGCGGTATTTAGGGAATCGCCTGGCACAGCATTTTTCCAGTATTACTGCGTGTGTGTAAGACTGAGGAATATTTCCTTATTATTTTCTGATGCTCATTTCTAAGTTTCTTTGACTAACCCATAACTCTAAAATTAAAAAAGCACGAGTTTTGGAAACCTGTCTGTGCTTGTATGATTTCTGTTGTAACTGGAGTTAGCGAGCTCTCCCTTCACCCAGACTCAACGCGTTACAACGACTTGTATCTAAACAGTAGCCGACCAAGATAGTCATTGTTCACTGTCTTTCTCCTCCCTTTCACAACTATTTCTCTCGAGAGTTTATCTTTTAGCATCGTCATGCGTTTAAAAAAATGTTTTTTCTCCCGAAGCCGTGTAGATCAGAACACAGGTGAGGTGCGTTTTTTCGTTTCCGTTAGGAAATTTCATTGATCTAATGTTATGGGGTTCAGTTTTTTGCCTTGAAGTTTGTGAAACCGGGAAAAACCCAGGAAAAATTCATAAATTAGCCGCTTCGTTGTTTAAGCCGCGGGGTTTAAAACGTGCGAAAAAAGTAGCGGCTTATAGTCCGAAAAATACGGTAAGTATCCAAAGTACTAGGATTGAATGTCTATAATGTTCCAATTATCATATTTGTCACAAGATTCTTGCTTTATTAACTCACTTTATAAGACTCCAATGTTACTTTTGGCAAACCTACCAATCGATAGAATGATATTAATGAGTCAAACACTGATTGATATGAATTAAAATGACATTTGTCCTGATTCCAACATCAACTTTGTGGACAAAATGTTTAATTGCTGACTAATATTTCCCACCCACTAACAGGTGCCATAATAAAGAGGTAATCGGTGTTATTTCCTTCACCGGTCAGTGGTCATAAAGTTATGCCTGATCGGTGTACATACTGGAGATAGAACTAGCCAGTCCTGTTGGGTCTGATTGTAAATCCAATACTATACTTTCTACATGTTTTCTAATGCAATTTCTTTCCACATTGTTTACATGATCACTTGCCGTTCTTTCAACCTGTAGTATTTCCATTTGGCTGAACAAATTACACAGCTAGCTGGAGAACGTCCAACATCATCAACAAGACTATTGGAACCCTGACTTTTCCAGCCATATCTGGTTCTTCCTCAAACTTCAACTACAAACTTGGAGGCACACAATTGTATACAATGTTTTTCGAATGTGGTTGCATCAACATTTTCCCCTCACACTTGAACTAGGAGACCCAAACCTCTTCCAGCATCACAATGCACAAAGGAATCATCTTTACAATACAGTTTACATGGATAGAAGTGGAAGATTCTGAGTGGCCTGCTATAGAGCTTTGACCTCAACCCTATTGAGCATGTTTGAGGCTAAATATGTACAATATTTTGCTAATTTTGATTTGAAAGGCATTCAAATAAAATTCAACAATTCTAAAACAATTCATGTTGGAAATCAATCATCAGCAGGTTCAAGAACACTGAGTAGGAAAAATATAAATATGTGGAAGCAAGCTCACACAGTAAATGTTTCCCATTGGGTGCAAAAAAATATTTTATACCTTTTTCCTGAAAAAAATAATAAATTCATTATGGGGAAAAAACCTATGTTGACCTCTGTTTACGAGTGTATGTTCAGTTAATACTTCAGATTAACTGCTTATACTTACATTTATTTCCTTACAGTAATATTTTTAAAAAAACTTACAGTATCATGTTTTTTGAAACTATTTTGTATCAAAAAAAAGCATTATTCGACCAGCATGCGGTAATCACTTACCCCCTCTAAGGAAATAGAGGAAATCAGTCGTAAAAGCCACCTATGGGTAATATAACGGTTATCGTTTTCTGTCCCTCAATAGAGCCAAACCGAAATAAAGCTTGTGTGTATCCCTACACATCATAAATCACCATGAAAGCATTTCATTTGACCCCGACTGTGAAGCATCGGGCAAAGCAAACATTCAGCGAAATGTTGGAACCATCAGGAAATATTTACTGAGATGTATTAACAAGCGTGCGAAATGGCTTCCTCCCTGGTGTTTACATGTTCCGAGTGGTGGACATATACATTTCAAAAAGCCTGTGAAAATAAATGGGTCATGTGAGGATCACAACATCCCTGAGGTTTAATGGGAGTTTAATGGGAAAGAGGCGGATTCAAGATTCGTTTACTATTTCGAATCAGCTTTAACGTTATGGGGCACATTAGAGCTGTATTGTGTTCACCGAGCCAAAGATTTCCATAGGTTTCGATATATTCTGAGGTGAGCTTTCCTACAGTACAAAGTAGAGAAGTAAAAGTCAGAGATACACTAGATTAAATATTACTCCCTTTATTCTTTTACTTGAATAAAAGTACAAAAGTATTTGCCCTTAAATGCAAAGTAACCGAAGTACTATGATTTATTATGGCTATGATGTCACAAGACTCTTTGCTTAATCAAGTCAGTTTTAATAATATTAACGAGTTAAATGATTATTGATACCTATTTAAAATGATCATGAGCCCAAAACTTTCTTTACAACTAAAAACTCAATTGCATAAATGAGGCCACGGGTGTTGTGGTGAGTTCGAGGCAGGAGTTTCTTCCATCATTTCTTCCTCTCAAAATATCCTGCATGCTGTTGAACTGAAGCTGAACTGTATGTTGGTGATGAGTAGATACACCAAGCACCAATCAAAACTAGTTCCAAAACAGAGCGCACGCTCGACCCTGATTGGTGGAGTAAAAGTCTCCCCAAATGGAAATAATCCAGTAAAGTACTGATACGTGAAAAAGGTACAAATTACATTTATTTCGTTATGGTCCTCCTCTGGAGATTAATTTACCTCACTAAAACATTTCAAGGGCATGCAATATCCAATGATTTGGAAACCATAAGAAAAGAACCAGCTATCATGGACATACGGTATAGTGAGGCAATAAAAAGGGTGGTAGCTCAGTGGTTAACATTTATATTTATAGAATTTGGCAGATGCCCTTATCCATCTTTATCTCATTTATACATCTGAGAAGTGAGGTTCAGTTGCATGGGGTTAAAGACCCTGCACCGGGGCCCAGGAGTGGCAGCTTTGGTGTGGCTGGGATTTAAACCTTCAGATCCAAAGTCCAATACCGTCACCACTAAGTTACCACCTCAGTTACACAACTAAAGCAAAAATTAGAAAACCCCAGTTTAGTCACTGTAATGTAATAGAAGTCAGTTTGAATCAATAAACCTTTACTTTAATTTAGTGAAGTTCTTCTCTGATGTCTCTAAAAACGTCCTTTGGTGCCTTCATTCGATTCGTGAAGCTTTCATATATAAATTATTCAAATCGCAACACGTGGAAATATTTTGCTTTGTTTTAGCCAATGTTACGGCATTTGACTCTGGACTTGAAAGTCACAAGTTCAAAACTCAGCACCACCAAGCTCTTGAGCAAGGTTCTTAACCCTCTGTTTAAGGGCATCTACCAAATGGCATAAATTGTTAGCAAATAAACTGCAGCTCCAGAGTCCTGGTGCAGGTACACCCTTCAAGCGAAGTCATGTACAAATGTTTTATGATGTGAAAAGTCATAACCGCATTACGGCGCACGGCACAAACATTATAATCAGAACCACACAATTAGGTCCGCCGACCAGCCCAACTCTAAAAATACACCGGCTGCTCCATCCATCAGAGGACGTTTACTCGAGACATGCTATTCAGTAAACGCGGATGGTGAGCTATGATGATGTAAACATGGAAATCGTAAATCAAATGTGTACTGGAGCCTTTTTCCTGTCATGTGGGTTCTGGGCTGCAGCACCGAGTATGAAAAGAAGAAGGGAACAATGACTCATTGCTTTGGAAAAATAGGCCTTAAAGAAGATAAATTTGAAATCATAAACGAATCAAAAACAGTGTGGATATGGAACGCTTGGTGTTCTTCCATCTTATTTTTTTTAAGCTAGAGACTCCAATACGCCAAAAACGAATTCTAAAACCATGAAAAGAAAAAACTTTTTTTCCTAAAGCACGATGAACACCTAAAAAAAGTCAAAAATCTCTGAGGGTTCAATGACTAGATAAATTCTGAAGCACTCTGACTAGATTGAATTTGATGAATTTTCTAGGACTCAATACAGGGGCTCGTAAAAGGGGCCTTTTTCTCAATTCTCTCCCAAAGTACTTAATAGCAAGAGTTCTCATATCATATGACGGCTAACAATTAAGGAGGCCAAAAGCTGCCACATCTTTCAAACTGCTGCTCATGCTACATAATAAAGCAGCCATGTGCATCCAAAGGAAAGTGCTATCGAATTAATTTTAATTCAATTAATTTTTACCCAAACATGTTGCTTTTTGAACATTTAGTCTCAATTAACTGTTAAAAGTTTTCACTCTTCTGGGAAGATGTTCCACGGGAGTGTGTGCTTGTGGAGATTGATGCTAATTCAGCCACAAGGGTGTTAGTAAAGTCATATAAGGTGGGGAAGCCTTGGGTACATTCCAATTTATTTCAAAGGTGTTCAGTAGGGATGAGGTCAGAGCTCTCTAGCAGGCCACCTAAGATCTTCCAATCCAACCCATGGAAAGCATATCTTCATGGAGCTGGCTTTGTGCACATGGGCATCGTCATGCTGTAACAGATTTGGGTCTTGTAGTTCAAGCATGGAGAAAATTTAATGCTACGGCATCCGAAGACATCGTATACATCTGATGTTGTGTGGCTCCAACAATGGGGTAACATTTTGGGGAAGAACCATTTGTGGCGTACAGAGTTTGTTTTTTATTAAATATTCATCATCAGGATTTTTGCTTAGATGCTGTGATTTGCATTTGGAGTGACGATAGGATTTGAAATGAGTTGATTAGAGGGACCGCGCATGTAGGACATTTTGGAGACAAGGTAAGGGAGGCGCAGTTGAGATGGTTTGGACATGTGAAGAGGAGGGACAAAGGTATATTGGTAGAAGAATGCTGAAGATGAAGCCAAAAGAAAAGATGAAGGCCAAGAAAGAGGTTTATGGATGTGGTGAGGGAAGACATGCAGGTAAGTTGGATTCAGAGAGGCAGATGTAGGGGTCAGGGGGGTATGGAGACGAATGATCCGCTGTAGAGGCCTCTAACGAGAGCAGCCGAAAAAAGAAGAAGGATTTTTCCTTAATGTTTGCTTGGATGTAAGTCAAGAGGACTAAAGCATTTCTTTATTTATTAAGTGTTGATGCTATCCCAGGAGCACTGAGGTTATAATACCCTGGTTTCCATGGTAGTCCACCTAGTGTCAATTTTGTAAACGCAAAGGAAACCCAGGAAGACACTAATCCAAGCTCAGAGTTGATTTACGGACACTGGAACTGTCAATTCTAAATTATAAAATGTATACAAGTACTTAGATTGGCATCATTGAACACAAGACTGTTTTTCAATAAATGGATAACCTATTCTGTGAATGGGTGAAGGACACTTTGGACAGAAATCAGAAGACATTCCCCACTGTGATGTTGAAGATGTTGATAGAGTATAAAGAATATTAGACATAATGCTCAATTTTCAACTGTAATATTCTGATGATACTTACAAGGAAATTGTGGAAGCAAGCAAAACATGGCAAGACGGCCATCTTGTCCTTAAACGCAGCACGGGAAAACACGAGTGATCCTTTGTTTGAGTCACGAAAATGTCACCTGGGCAAAGGACGTGTTCAAAGTATAATCCAGCACTTGAACGGATAATTGAATGAACATTTCTCTAAGAAATATTTTTTCGTCCTCAAGCAGGTCATTTGTTCATCGGTGTCACCAAAGTCGTATAAGTGCCTATCATGTGCTTATAATAACGCCGTTATCCGTCATCGGGCAGCTCAGAGGACACGGGGATTTCCAAAATAAGAAAGACAAAGAGTCTGGGGTTCAGCCACTCCAGGAATGACTGAGAAGAAGAGCCAGAAAGCAGAGTTTCCACCATGCAATGCTCCAAATGAGACAGAAAGCAGACTGGAGGTGTTGGAGCAATGTATAATTCATGGCCTTCAGTGAAAGTCTCCTCATCTAGTAAAGTAGTAACAATCAGTACCAGTTCCTTCAAATAAATATGTAGACATCAGATAAGATACTAGCCCACTATTTTTGCCACCAGGCCACTCTCAGAATGAGAAACAGAAGTCAGGAGTGGAGTGCTAAATGAGGAAAAGGACAATTACATGGAAAAACATATCTGGATAAGTTCAGGGACGAAGGTCAAAGGTCAGACACGGATGAACAATACTTCCGATGTTCAGCTCGGTGACCCTGCCTTAGAGATGTTATTTTAATAGCGTGCAGAGCCCGAGAGAGCGAGGCAGGCGGCAGAGACGGCGCAAAGAAAAGAATAACAGGGCATAATATCCAGCAAAGTGTTTTTCTAATCTCTACAGGGAGCATGCAGGAGAGGAAGACCAGGTCTAGCCTGACATAGGGCTGCTGTTCACATCAGAGTTACACAACATTACAAGTTGCAAGAATGCAGGTCATCATTTCATATCTATCTATCTATCTATCTATCTATCTATCTATCTATCTATCTATCTATCTATCTATCTATCTATCTATGTCAATCACCTAATCTATCTATCTATCTATCTATCTATCTATCTATCTATCTATCTATCTATCTATCTATCTATCTATCTATCTGTCTATCTATCTATTTCTGTCAATCACTTAATCTATCTATCTATCTATCTATCTATCTATCTATCTATCTATCTATCTATCTGTCTATCTATCTATTTCTGTCAATCACTTAATCTATCTATCTATCTATCTATCTATCTATCTATCTATCTATCTATCTATCTATCTATCTATCTATCTATCTATCTATCTATTTCTGTCAATCACTTAATCTATCTATCTATCTATCTATCTATCTATGTTAATCACTTAATCAATCAATCAATCTCTCTATCTATCTATCTATCTCTCTATCTATCTATCTATCTCTCTATCTATCTATCTATCTATCTATCTATCTATCTATGTTAATCACTTAATCACTTAATCACTTAATCAATCAATCAATCTATCTATCTATCTATCTATCTATCTATCTATCTATCTATCTATCTATCTATCTATCTATCTCTCTATCTATCTCTCTATCTATCTATCTCTCTATCTCTCTATCTATCTATCTATTTCTGTCAATCACTTAATCTATCTATCACCTCCATTTTTTACTCAGATATAAAAAAAATAAAGTTCACCCAATTATTTGTAATCACTAAACATTAACTGATGTCTCAAATCAGCACCAAAATCCGACATGATGCACACATCCGGCAGTTAAAACCGTCCGTGTGGAAACAAAGCAAAAGTTCAGTTTGGGGTCCTGATAATTTACGTAATTTAAAACACCATAATTACTTTACGATTACAAAAATATTTAGTCTTCATACTCTATGTTGAGTTTGGTTTCATTAATAATAAACATACATTTGCATAAAGCATCTATATTTGTCCGTGCGCATGTTTATTAGAGTATTAAAAACTTGATTTAAGGTACAGCCCTGAAATAAAAATGAATACTATCAAGATGCTTATAAAGATAACCTGCATATATACAAAATGCAGTTAAAATTACGATTTCATTTATCAAGTGGGGGAAAAAAGCTTTACAAACCGACCCTTGACCTTCATGCTGGCACAGGAAGTTGAAGTAAAGGGTAAATTTGATCCTATTGTATCCGAAGACGTCCTATCCATTTGTCTGCCTCCAACTTTGTGATAACATTTTGGAAAAGAACCACATGTGGCTGGAAAAGTCAGATGTCCCAATACATTTGTCTTTATAGAGTACAGAAAAACTAAATGTAAAGTTCAATCTCCGTCACTGCCATTAGTTAAAGAGTTAAATAGTTAATTTCCTTGAATGTTTTTCTTACAGTACTGCGAGCTTTCTGAAGACGAGTACAGAACCAGATGGTAATCAGGTGAAATATCTGAACAGGAATTCACCTCAATCAGAACGTACACGCTGAGCTCTCGTTAAGACTCCATCTGCACTGCCATAGAGAACCTAATTCCAGAAACCATCAGAAACCTATGCTACAGCTGGGGTGGGGGGAGAAGGGAGGGAGGGGGGTTGAGTGGGAGAGATTTGGACAACTTCCCAGCACACCTGCCCTTCATTGTGCCTCATCCCCATTGTGCCTGTGAGATTTCCCATCCACTATAATCCAATTTAAAGAGTAGCCTGATCTTATATGGGAAAGCGATCGACAAACTGGGATTGAAACAATAAGAGGATAAATGGAGATTAGTGTTTGCAGAGGTAGAGTTTTCAGAAATAGGACAAAATAATAATTTTTCATTACTCATCGACAAGGTATGAAGAATGAAAGGAATACATGCAATTTTCTGTTACTTAAAAAAGGCAAAAAAAAAAAATATGCATTTCAGAATGCAATTTAGTCTAAGTGG
The DNA here is from genome assembly GCA_024362625.1 of Silurus asotus. Classification (NCBI taxonomy): domain Eukaryota; kingdom Metazoa; phylum Chordata; class Actinopteri; order Siluriformes; family Siluridae; genus Silurus; species Silurus asotus. Next base: position 528,242 of record MU551576.1, on the reverse strand, counting down.
TCGCCATTGTGAAGGCATTAGCTAAAAACATATGCCTGTTAGAGATTATGTTAAAAACCTCAAACAACCCAAGGACACACGGTAGAAACCCCGAACTAAATGCACTCAAAGCAACTGTACAAGAACCTTGTTACAGCTCATTAAGCACCTTAAATGCATACCGATTTCAATAAATACAATTCTTAAGTTATCCTCGTGTCCATTGACTCAAGTATTAGATTCTCTACTCACTAGGTTTTACTCTTTAGACCTATAATTGTTGCTTGGCAAATTGTTGAAATGAAAACCAGTAGCCTTATAATAGCTGTACAGGAAGTCCCCGATGAGCGGGACAATGTCGAGACATGTCCTACCCAGGAGTCTTAAAAAATGGTGCTCAGTATGGGGTTGTATACAAATTACAGTACATAATTTAGCAAAACAGAGCATTTTAAATGTATATTTTTATGAATAAAATGTACACCGATCAAGCACAACATTATGACCACCTGCCTGATTTTGACTGGTCTACGAAGCCCCATACACAACACATGCAATGCAGTGTGTATTCGGACACCTTCCTATCGTTAACTTCTTCAGCAGTTTGAGCTACAGGAGCTCGTCTGTTGGATCGGACAACCCGGTTCACCACTGTTCCTTTCGTGGACCACTTTTAAAAGGTTCTGACCATCGAGACCGGGAACATCCCACAAGAGCTGCAGTTTTGGAGATGTTCTGACCCAGTTATGTAGACATCACAATTTTGGCCTTGTGAAACTCGCTCAAATCGTTACGCTCGCCCTTTTTTCCCGCTTCTGACACGTCAACTTTGAGGACAAAATGTTCAGTTGCTGTGTAATATTTCCCACAGACTAACAGGTGCCATGACAGAGATATAATTAGTGTTATTCACTGATTCACCGATCATAATGTCATGCCTTGTTGGTGCATGTACTTGGCAGCGGACATGTGGATGGGCGCCAGTTCATGAGTCGAGGGTGGAGCCGGACGCGCTCTGTTTCGATGTATGGCAACGCAGATAAAAAGGGAGAGGACCATAGCTAGAATTGGGCATTGACACTAAAATCTGAAAAAATTACAAGCTCTGACATCGAGACAACTGAACTCGACCACTGGCAAGATTAAGACGGCTCCAAGGCGCGAGATGCATCCATCAAGGCAGGAGATTTCTGTACAAAAATGATTCAATTCTCCATATCCACAGAAGTCTGAAGACGTGGCTACAGAAACTCATTCGATTTGCTCCGGTCGCTGGTTTACAAATATAATTCTCTACACACTAGAGTATTTTAACATGATGACTTGATTTGCTGCTGTAAGAAAGCGTCAGATCTGATTTTCCACCAGGTCAGCTCAGCCTGGAATCCCTGCTTCTAAACCTTTACAGACTCCAATACTGAAAATTCAATAAACATTCAGACATGCGAATTTGCCATGTCGTGGCCTACGCAAACAACAACATCTGCGTCTTCCGTGAGGTGGATTTCTCCACATCTGGGCCGCATCCCGATGCCTTTTGAGGGGGAGAGGGGACAGGCAGGCAGCTGCGCCCCGACGGCCCCAGGTGGTAATGATCGGCAACGTGTCGGCCTGCTTGTTAGGATGCCGATCTTTGATCCCTGGCTGCTGTGTTATCATGTTGAGGCATGGGCCACACACTGGGGAATCCAGACAGGGTCTTGTGGGTAAGAAGGCGTCGGTGGAAGGAGGACGTAAAAGTAACATTAAGCCCTGAAAAACAACAAGGCATTTTTGCTTCAAAGATCTGGGTGTATACTACAAAACTGGGTGTGTACAACAGAGTTAAACTCCTGATACAGAAAATCGGAGCTGTTGATAAGAAAATAAACTGCCCCAAATGACATCAATACAAAGATCTATATTCTGCCTCCTTAAAATTTTTTGTCTGATTTCTTGAAGCACTCAGACACAGGCTGTTGTTGAAGCATCTTGCTAAATAATCAGCTCTTTCCTCTCACCCTCAAATGCTCAGGTGTGTGACTTTTATCGCCTGGGAAGAAACATGTCGGAAATCCACATGTGGCAGTCTTTCTACCATCTGGACTCCTGATTCTCGTTTACACACCCACACACACAGAGGTTCAGATCTCGCATCTTGTTTTAAACCGAGGTATTTTCGGAAGCGGAGCGCATTGATGTGGAACTTCAAAAATAAATGCTGGTTTACGGAGTGGAAAATGCTGCACAGGCCACGCGGCTTCCTCTGGGGTTGGGTGTAAAACACGTCAAGCCCCTTCGGGAGGCCCGAGTGCACGTCGAACAAGTTTTAATGAGGCAGCACGGGTAACAGCTCGCCATGCAAGGGATAATCATGCTTGGCACCATTACTCACAGCCCAAGTATTCACAAAGATGTGTGGAACGTGTTTGAAAATTAGAGACGTGTGGACGGCAATGTGTCGAAGAAATGACAAAGAATTATGTAAAGACATTTAGGATAGAATGAAAATAAAAAATAAAATGACCCACCTGAGAAAACCAGGTAGCCTGAGATGGGAATAGAATAAATTGAGTACCAATATCACCACCGAAACAGTGCTGAGGGTTATCCAGTGGACATCAGCTCAAAAATATCTACAAATGACCTCACCAAGTCCAATATACATAAGAACATTGTGGTTAAAAGGTACATAAAAACACATGGCCTGCAGCCAAGCCAGCATGAAATAGGACTTAAAAGGTCACTGAAAGTCTGCCATGTATTAAATGGCCCCTGGGGACGGTTTCCTTTAACAATGCATTTTTCATTTCAGAACCAACCCAAACGTGTCAAGCACTCTCCCTTTTTTAATTATGGTGTAAAAAGTCTTATAAGTACCCTCTGAAGTAAACTGCCCTTACCTTACAAACTCCTATGTGGCAAACATTTAATGCCATCGGTAAAGCTTGGAAGGTATTTGCCTAAGGGAAACGGGGAGCTCTTAATTCAATTAAATTAGACGAAAGCCGACCTGTTAACACCTGGAAAGGATTAGGATTGGGCAGAGGCTCTGTCAAGAACAAATATAAGAAACAAGGAACGAAGCCTTGGTGCACTTCCTCCATTTCCAAAATGCGTATTGCCTTCATTGTGGTATCAAAAAGTTTAAAAACTGCCTCTGTTTATAAGAAAGCACTTGATTTATCCGTGTTTACATCATCTTTAAAAGAGTCCCCTTGCACAGCGTTCCTGCCACCTCTGGAATGTGTGCTGGAAGTCTTTCTGAAAAGCGTCAAACACCTTCTGCGATTCGCGCTGGATCTCCACATCTGTGTCAAAGCGGCAAACTTTGAGTTGGATCTTCGTCTTCGAGAAGAGGGTGAAGTCCGGCGGAGTAAAATCCGGCGAGTGGGGTGGGCGCGGAAGTGAGATCGTGTGGATTGTTCTCTGACGATCATCATGCACAAGTTGCTGAATGATTTTGACATTTTTTTCAAGGTTGGGCTCGTCGAAGGTCTTCCTGATCTCTTATCGTCTTCCAGTTGAAGCCACTCAAAACAATTCGATCGACTCGTTGCAGCATCGCCGTACGTCAAATTAAACGTCATGTCATGTAAAAACGTCTGTGGCAGATTTGTCCAGTTTCACACAGAATTTCACATCTGCACTTTGTTCTAACTGACCGTGATGAAAAAGTGTGTGTATGTGGTCAGAATAGCACCAGTTAGCATTATTAGTCTCGAAACGTTTTGATACAACCTCGTAGCTGTTATTGGGTCTTACAATGCGCCTGCAGCAAAAAGGTCCAGCTCAGGGTAATATGTGGGTTAGAAAAGCCATAAGAGAAGTAAAGGTGAGAAAGGAAAAACTCTTATAATAAGAATGACCAGTCAACCTTCCTTTCTTCATCCTGGTCTGGGATGCGAGGTGGGGGACCCCATCCTGGGTGCAACAATAGTGGGAGAAAATAAACCAAAAAAAACATGCACCTATAGTAAGCACAAGGAGTTAAGAGCTCAGGATTAAACCCAGGAACCTGGAGCTGTGTGGCATCAATTGTTGCTGTCCTGTCCAGTTAAGACTAATTATTCTAGAAAGGAAAAAAAAAAAAAACACTACTCTAAATCTTGACAAAACCCTTTAAACTCTCCAATAAGAGCACCCTATATGACTGCTGCATTTTGATTAGGGATGTGCATCTCCATAACCGAGGTCGAAGCAATTCACATCTCGATGCATAGCTAATAAGATATATTAAAAGATACATATGAAGCAGCTACCGATGCGATACGATTCACTCCATTACGATGCAGTGCGATTCAATTTCCATTTGATTCCACACAACGTGATTCGATGCAACAGGAACAATAGGATGCTCCGCAATTTAATATAATACAGTTTGTTTTACATTTTTGGTCCTGACAGAGAGCAAATCGTCAATTAAATTAAGTGCCTTCTGATTTCTAATGCATGATCCTTTCACAAAATATGCCTTTGTAGTGCAAAAAAATAAAAAATAAAGAAAAATATCAAATATAACCAGATGTTATTTTCCCGTTCTGTCTCCAGGAAGATGCAGCTCTACCTCTGCCATGTTAATCTGTGTTATACGTGACTCTCGGGACACGCCTCGGTCTCTGTAGTGTAGCAGCAGAGGGGCTGGGAGAATGCGCTCGAGAAATGGTTTAGCATGGAGAAATCGATCTATATAGAATCTCGGTCAGTTTCTAAATAATAAAAGTATAGTGAATCTACTAATAATTATATATACAATAAATAAATCATTTTTTTCGCACTTTTAAGCGAATCTGTGAATCTTACCAACCATGAAGTAGACCGGACAGAACTATATGTAGTTTTTGTATGCGAGAGCATTAACAGTTTCTCGAGGCTGAAACGAGAGCCCAAACCTGTTCCACTAAAACAATACCCACAATACCAGACACGGTTTGGATTGTGGTGTGAAGGAACTTGGATAACCTAAACAGAGCTTCGACCCCAATGAACTCCTCACCAATCATCAATGCCCAGAATCACTAATGTCTTTTGTGACCGAATTGGAAAATCTGCGCAGCCACAAAAAAAAAAAAAAAAGAATGAATTATAATGGCAAAAGAGGGGATTAAATCTATATCAATGCTCAAGGTGTGTATTTCAACATCTGGTTGTAATAGTCTAACGTCCACATACTTTTGGGAATTTAATGCTGCTGGCAAATGGATTAATTAACAATGAGGTAATATTATTAACAATATTCTAAAGAAATATTCTTCAATTCATCACTATTCAGATATGATTGTAAAAAAAAATGCTTATAAGGCAACAAAAACTTTCTGAGAATGAGATGATGAGAGCAAGTAGAGGATAAGAACCGAGGAGGACGATGGCACAAGAAAGTCGTCCACGCCGAGAGCATCCAAGGATCTCAACTGTGGGTTCTACAAACTCAGTGTGGTTCCTGCTATAAAAGGAAGATTACCGCAATAAGAGATGGTTCAGTTAATTGTTATGGTACATTTTCCTCTAAACATTTCATGATTTGTAGAACATCAGGTCATGCTCTCGGCCCAAACCACGGTCCATTGACAACCCACATACTTTTAAGTGCATTAAAACAGAGACTCATCAAGAAAATAAACTAGCATTGTTTTTTTTTTTTTGAAAAAAAGGGGGTATCGTAACCCAAAGCCTGAATGCTGGGAATCTATTTCTTTATGTATGGTCAGATGAATGAAATTCGAGGGGGTTGAAAAACGAGAAAGCAAAGAGATTTATAGTGGGGTCAGTTCATGGGTCATTCTGCAGGCTGTGCCGTGCCAGACCTCAGGTGGTGCATCTAACAAGGTCAACTGTCTGTGAAGCTCATTTCCACTGAAAGCGTGCAAAACCTGGAGAGGAAGTGGTACGACGGAGAGTCGACTGGGGAGCGATGGAAATTAAATAAAAGCGAGGGAGTGTAAGCAAGCCAGCCCCTGTGCTCCAGAGTAAACAGAGCCTGTGGAAGGTCAAGAGCGCAGAGCAAAATGGAGGCTTAATCGAAAGCAAATGCGTGAGTTTTATCTTACGAAACATTCGGATAGCACTTCCTTAAAATGAGTTAATGGATGAATGAGGTCTGTGTTATATAACGCAGTTTCACGGCTGCTGATCAGATCTCAGGAAAAATGATTAGATAAGAAACCCAATCAAAGTCACAACTTTTGGGATCTGGCAAAAACTTTTTCTTCGACTACTTTTAAATCTGCTGTTGTCAGTTTATTTCCATTTATTCCTGTTTATTCCCATGGAAAGTTTCCAGTCTTGAAAAAAATTCCTGGAATTTTGCAACCCCATTAGTACATCACGAGGGTGGTGGTAGCTTAGTGGGTAAGGTTTGATTTATGGGTCGTGAGTTCGAATCCCAGTTACACCAAGCTGCCACTCCAGGGCCCCTGAGCAAGGCCCTTGACCTGATAGCTGCTCATTTGTTTGAATGAGATCCAAGTTGCTTTAGATAAGGGGCGTCTTCTAGATGATGTAAACGTAAAGTCAGTGGAGGAATAAGTGAATATAACGAGGTGACGAAAGCATGACTTCAGAATGAAGTTCCAGGAAAGTCCAGGTGTTTCAATCAAACTCCTTTTACCTATGAATTTGCATTCATTGTCCTGAAAATAAGATTTGCTCTCTTTTTTTGTTTGTCATTTAATTATTTTTTTTTTTTTTTAAAGATGCTACTTCTTTGGACCAAAGAACACAATGTCGGGTATTAAAGTTCTCTTCGTGTAGTGTATTTTTTCAAATAAAAACTGGTGCCTTTGAATGTGTGTAGTTTTAAGCAATGACAAGCAACATCTGTTTAAACAGTGAAAAACTGACAATTTGTACTACATGCCTCATATCATTATCTAAATATACTATGCATTATAGTAAAAAAAAAAAAATGCTTTCTGCTTTCAAATGCTATGCTTTCAGATTAGCGGTCACAAGTATTTACAGAGCTGATCAGAGGCAGGCGTTTAAGACCAAGACAGCGTTGGAATGTAGAGGATGGGTTGTTTTTTTTCCCCCCTCTCATCACCAAGAAATACACTACTTAGAATAGAAAGTCATTTTCTCTAAAATGAGATAACAGATGCTCAAGTGAACAACTGCAGCAAGAAGCCAATGGAAGCTGTTAACTGAGACTGTGGACTTCAAACTGACATGCCTGCGGTTTCCTGAGCCCGGTTTTGCAGAGGCAGTTGATTACGGGGCTGTTCCTCAATCTTAAAAAGAAAAAAAAAGAAAAGAAGAGTGCTATATCGAGTAAAGGCTGCTGTAGTGTGGATTCTGTTTTTTTTTTATTTTTTTTATGGAGTTAAATATGTTTGAATATCCAACATATACAAATCAGGGCTTTTCCAGATTCCAATTCCTCAACTATCTTGGTGCTGTCTGGCAAAAAAAACGCAGACGACCACAAGGGCGTCCATACAGAAGTGAGTCTATATTCATTAAATTTGTACAGTAAACACAGAACAGCATCCTGTTTACTGAAAGATGAAAATGTTAATGCTATGTCGTGACAATGCAGCACTAATTACATTACTTACCATGTGAGGTCCAGAGGCGAATGCATAGCTTTTGCTGCCCCCTACTGTTCGCATTATAGTAGTAGAAGCACCATTACATGGTCTCTTCTGATCAGGGAGAACATTATGACCACCTGCCTAATAATTGTGTTGGTTCACCGTTTTTGCTGCTGAAACAGTTCTGACCTGTGGATCATTAAAAGCGTTAACTTCTTCAGCAATTTGAGCTCTGTCGGATCGGACCCGGGTCGGGTCGGATGTCGTCTAGACATCACAATTTGGCCCTGATGATATGATATATATGTTATGATGTCAATGTTATGCCTGATCGGTGTATAGGAAGGCAGACATACTTTATAAAAATCAATAAATAACCATTTATTTATCTTTTTTAGAAGCAGAAGGAAAAAAAAAAACATACAGTAATAAGATTAAGAGTATAAAAGAGCGTCTCTTGTGCAATTTTCAGGTCAAGTCACATACAGACTATAATACAAACAATCCGTTCACAACACAGCAACGGCATCTACCTCCTTTATTCCTTTCTAGTTCTTCGGACCACATGCTGAACTGGGAATCTTACCTTAAGATACTCTACACTGCGTCAAACTACCTCTTTAGTCTGTTTATCACTGCAAGCTCTTTATCATTTCACCAGCTACTTGTTCTCTGGTGGTGGAGTTGCAACTGTCTGGGGATTACAAGCAGCCTCACGCCTTCTGGGAGGATTAAAGGTTTTGCTGACTCGGGGAGAACGGACCATTCCCAGTGGAAGGAGGGGCGCTGGGTTTTGGAGGTGCGACAGGTATTCCAAGCCACGCTTCCTTTTCACACTCCTGGGGTCCTTGGTGTCCGAGTCTTCAGTGGGAGCGGGAGTTCTTTTGGTTACTGGTGTAAAGGGGGAGAAAACCCGGCTCGTCTGAAGGGGTGTTACCTTGGAATAATAACAAAAACGTGTGGAAGTTATTACGGATTTGGCCGACGTTATGAAAATACCAATTTTTTATATAATACATAATTTATAGCGACCCGATAAATAAACTCACGTTATTTCTGACGCTGGTTTTTGGCGCCGATGACGAACCTGGAGTTCTCGGGGAGTTCAGGAAGCCCGTCGGAATCAGGTTCGAGAGCTTCTCTTCGGCGACTATGAAGAAATGCTCATAATTCTGTATGGAAGGCAAAATCAATTTTTTCCAGTTGAGAATAAATCAAGCTTCTTATGATTCCAGGTTACAAAAAAAAATGAGACAAATCGATCTCGAATGATTCGTTTTGGTCGACCGGGTCAAATCTCAACCAGCAAGTTTATAAAAAAAAAACCCACCAAATCCAAAGCCATTTTGACCTGGTAGTTAAACTGAATTTAAACCTAAAACTGCGTAAAAACCAGACTAAGAAGTAAAAACTGCTCTGGTTACCTCGACAAATGTCTTTAGATGAGAAATGTTGTCCTGCAAGTGGGCTTCTTTAGGGTTTGTAGAGAATAGTGCATGTTCTCCAGCATAAAGACTGGGGACTGGGCCAGACTGCTGTCGGAGCTGCAGGTTGCTTACAGCCAGTAGAGCTAATGGCTTTACCAGATCCTCCAGAGTAAGAAGAGCCAGGCTGCTGCAGATCCTCACTGAGACAAAGTCAAACTTTTCATCCACAAAATACAACACGGGAGACGTGCCTGCAAATGGATAAGGAAGAAAAAAAAAATTGATTGGTCATTACGCCGCTTTAATTATTATTTATAAACGGACTACGGTTATATCTTCTGATTAGCATGTGTTATCAGATAAAACATTACAACCTGATATGCGGACAAAACGAGACCAGTTTACCGGGTGAAGTGAAATCACAAGCTTCTACAATCATCGCATTTCAATGCCAAGAAAAACAGACACTGTGAATCTTCTCCTGGTGACTAGACCTCACTGCTTCGCTATGATTTATTCAACATGTCGTTCGTCTCTGAGCAGATAGAATTCGGAGAAGTACCTCTTTAACCTCCAAAAATATGGCGCATCATATTATTTTAAGGGGACTATTATGTGGAATTGATGACGTTTGACAAGAGCCAGTTTCGCTGAACGCGTTGGCGAAAAGCAAACCTTGTCTGTCCAAGATGGAGATTACATATCCCACGACGTCGACCTCTCCGCACGGAGAGCTGAATCCAGGGCTCTGAAGTTCTCTGAATGTTGCTGATTGTCTCACGGGAAAATGGAGATTTAACCATTGTGTGCAGACCTGGGAAGAAGAAAGTAAATTGTGACAACATTAAAAATTTTTTCAAGGACTTCTATATACATGAGACTGATATTAATAACCTCTCCAGATTTACCTCAATGTCCTGAAACTGGGTTTTCTTGGTGGCTGTGAACTGGATGTTAGAAGCGCCAGAGCGTTTCTTGGTCTCTGATGCGGCAAGATGGTAAGCCTTGTATCTGCAGCCCTCTCGCAGTAAAGAGAGCAACTCCGCAGAGGGGCGCCAGATGTTCAGTGTGTATACTAGAAAATACACACATTTATTTGTTTGAATAATAATGCTCTAAAAACCGGATAAATAACATTATAAGCACAACTAAGAACATGCCCAATGAGATATGTTGAGGTGGTAGCTTAGTGGTTAAGAGACTGGATTTCTGATCTGAAGGGCGCGAGTATAAAATATAAGCCACACCAAGCTGCCAATCCTGGGCCCCTGAGGAAGGCCCTTAACCCCATAGCTGCTCTGTGGTATAAATGAGATAAACCTTAGCCACTCTGGATATAAGCGTCTGCCAAATGCCATATGTTCAGCTATTTTTGGCAGAATTTTGCTACAACCAACTTGATTAGAACGTCCAAACAAAATTTTCCACAAGTCACATTCCAAAACGCGCTTGCCCACCATGGCTAAAAACACAACGTGATTTACACGGCATGCTTCCCGTTCCATTGGCTGCGGCTTTACGGAGTTTCAGCTGCTACAGAGATCAGACTATCCCCTCTGAGGGGGTTCCATTTTGACAGCCAAGTATTATGAAGTGTGTTCAGATTCGAAAGTCACATTTAATTTCTTCTGCAATCTGTAATCTGCAGCATCAGAGAACAGGATAATCGCTCACCACGGCTGCTGTGCAAATCGTTGGAGTCAGCGATTGAGAGTTTCCAGACAGGAGTAACGTCTCGGTTAGCGCAGCCTCCCTCGGCCTCCTGTACGGCCTTGTGCACCCGGTCCTGGAGCTCCGCTCTCTTCTTCTCGGTTACAGCTCGTCTGTAGCTGCTCACAGCCTTCACCTGCTGTGTGGTTAGATGGGCCTGTGCAAATATATAAAACATAAAGGAAGAAAAGCTCATAAAGTCGAATAATACACACAAAATATGTAGTCTATAATTAACAACAAAAGAAGGTAAATAATCAGCACTATAATACACTATATTGTCAAAAGTATGCGGACACCCGGTCATAAGTACATGTTTTTTTGAGCATCGCTTTCCACATTTAGTCCTAATTTGCTCTAATAATAATTTCCTGAAGCTGAATCTAATTGGAATAATCATACAAATGTTCCGCTCTGGAGAACTTCTCAATAAAATCACATATGTTGGTTAGTGGTGTACGAGAAGCCGGTGCCAGATTTTCAGGATCTCATAAGATCACTTAATTCAGATTTTATATATTGATTGAATTGAAGCATAATTTAGCTAAATTTTTCTTTTTTTTAAACAAATCCTTTATATTTTCTTCAGTCTACCAGCAAACCAGAGCAGTAGTTCTGAAGAGGTCTATTAAATTCAACAAAGCACTTTACCTCCATTAAAGCTGGATCAATCTCCATTGCTTCATGAAGCTCCTCCCCTTCATGCAGGTTCTTAATCGCTTGAAGGCTGAAGGTTCTGCTTTTCCTGGATTTATTCTTTTCTGTACAGGCACATTTAATAAAACCAGAACAAAAGTGATCCACATTTAGTTATGAATTTCTTCTAAGTAACAACTTTAGAACCAGGCATTTATTTATCCTTAAAGAATGTATTTCTATGCCGAGTCACCATAACAACTGTAATACCTGTTTATATGATTGCATTATAGGAGTGCATTTAGTTACTGCATTTGTAGCTTATGTGATCTGTGATTTTTGTAAACATCTATAAAAGTGCAGTTTGGCAGCCCAGCCTGCTGTGGTCCAAATATCTGCTAATATCATACCCTCTTCCTCTTTCTCGATCTCGCCTTGTATTTTGGAGAACAGGAGCTCCATGGCCTTTTGTTTGGTGCTGTTGTAGCGTGCCGCTTCTCTGTTTTCACCTCGCTCGTTCCGAAACACGAACACTGAACCGGGTTTCTTCTCCATCCACTGTTCATTAAAACAATGTTCACACACACCACAGACCACAAACCCCACCCACAAAAGTACCACTCATTACACTTCAACCAAAAATTTACAAAATAAACCACAATGGAAGGCAAACAAACAAACAAAATACCTGCATTGGGTAACTCCGCACCACGATGATGTCCACACAGCTCACCACTCCACCGTTAGCATACAACGAGGAAAGTAACAGTGAAAAGGGTCGAGGGTCTTTGTAGAAGCCCAGCTTGGTGTCCCAGCGAGCTCGTCTTGTACTGTTTGCTGAAACCTTAAAAAATAAAATAAAAAATACAAATTAAGTGAAAGGCAATCGACGTACGATCACATCCCTACGCCGTGCACGAGGGTCATAGTAACAATGAATAAGAACATTTCCAGGAAGTGTTTCTCGCATAACAGGTTCTTCATAACACTTTTTATTCAGAAAGTAAAACGTTGGCCCACCTTGAGCATGAGTGAATCGGGAGCCTCTAGAGGAGGACAGGCATCCTGAGAGCCAATCAACTCTGCACCGTGGATCAGAAGTTTCACGCCCTCTCTGAGACGGCCCTTTCGCAGCATGGTAGACAGCGGAACGTCCAGCAGAGCTTTAATGGAATACCAGCCATCAGTAAGCCATATAACTGCAGCAGGTGACACAGGTTTTGCATCTGCTGTGTCCGTGGCCTCCTCTGTCCTGGCTGGAACGGGGTCACATTTGGCAATTCCACACATACAGAGCACCATGGTCTTGGCTGGTGCATCATCTCTCTCAATGATCTTCTTTAGGGCTGATCTTCGACTGTGGTCCACCTCGATATCATACCTAAAAATAATGCACGAGTCCCAGTATAGTAAACAGTCATCAATAACTTTTAACATCTACACCACCTGCTGCATAAACCAAGCGTACAGTGTATTTAAAATTGAAACCGAACCTGTGAAAAAACAGAGGTACGTGAATTTTGTGTATACTGAATAATTTAAACTTTAAACTATCATAACTAATACCTGAGTTTGAGCTGAAGAAGCACCTGCTCTGGAGTGAGACAGCGACCGCCCATGACTTCTGGAAAAACTCTTTCCATTGAAGCCCTTTTCCAAACGATCCAGCGATAGTGGTTATACACCCATGCTTCGCTTATCAGTTTGGGGTCAACACCAGGAGTATCACACAAAGCTCTACCAAGAAACAAAAATCCAGCCATGTAACGCAGAAATCGAGAAGATAAATAGAAACAGAGAGTCTCGACTTATACATACCTGTAGAACTCCTCTTTACCCAGCATGCCCTTGTTATCTGGAATGAGCCAGCCTCCATCAGCCAGCTGAATCCCTCCGGATTCCCCGAGAACCTCACGTTTAAAAAAATCATCACAGCTGAACTGAAACAACTCTGCATTCTCGCCGGTTATCTGGGACACTTTGATGGACACTCCATGCTGATAGAGCTTTGTGACAAAGATAATTAGTGAGCAAGACTTCGAATGAGACCAAAAAAAAAAAAAAAGGCTATGTAGCTCACCTGTTCTTCTGTGTAGAGCTCAGGAAGCTTGTATCCTACAGCCTCTTTCAGGGAAACTCTGCTCACCCCGGACGTTTTGGCCAGGTAAAAAGTGCCAGGCAGAGGTCGAACTCTCTGCCGTTTCTTTTTTCTGATCCTCATGTTCTGCATATCTTGTGCCAACTCCAAAGTCTGCTGCCAAACGACTAAAAAAAAAAAAAAAAAAAATTTAGAATAAAAAAAAAAAAAAAAAAGATATTTTATTAATAATTCGGTCAAAATGAATAAACCGTACACAAGCAGGTTTTTGAAATTAACTCTCTGACCTTTCATTTCACACGGGACAGCAGCGCTGCGATTCTCCAAGATTTCATCGGTTCCCGTCACTGCTTTCTGGTCCTCATCTGAGTGATTCCTGCTGTTTTCACATTTAGAGCTTGTGATTGCTGAGGTATCAGAATGTTGTGTTGAACCCTCAACATAAACGCTACCTGACACATGATTCTTTTTAATGGGTGGAACAAACGTGCTGCGAATTTGGGCTGCGGCCGGGGGAACGATGCGTTTTGGCTGCTCGGCCTTTTTGCAAAATGGGGGTATAAAAACTGGGGCCTTGGGGTCTGACTGTCTCTTTTTTTGGGGATCTGGGTTGGCTGAGGTTTGATCCACGACATCCCTGTAAAATCAAAAACAACTGTTCATTTTACTACCATTCACTTTTTAGATACATTAGTTTGTTCCTGAAAAATCAGGTCTACATTACATTGCATACCTGAATGGAGAAGTGATATTGGGCTTCAAGTTATATTTGAATACTCTTCTGTCTTTCAGAGTCCCTAAAAACACACCAAGTGCATATTAGAGGATAGATAAGTAAAAAGAAAAAACACTGTTACAGACGGAATGCTGTTATAGAAATACAAATCAAAGGTAGAGTGGCGTTACGTGGCCCAGCAGGGGCGTAACGGTACATTTATTTTCCAGTCTTTTTTTACACGGCATTTTTAAACAGGTAAAAAAAAAAAAAAAAAAAAAAAAAAAAGTTTATATTCTGCATTTCTTCCTCCAAACTGTACCAATACTGAACCGGACCCTGACATTAAAACCGAGGTACTGTAGGTACCGAGCCGTGAATTTTGTATACCGTTACGCCCATATGGCCCAATGCAAACCACCATCATAAAGTACATAGAGTAGAGGTTTTTTTTCCAGAATCTTCCATTGATATTTATTTGTTCTAACAATTCATTTAAAGTCAGCATTTTCAACGTTTCTTATTAAGTAGAACAAGTGTTTAAAATGACAACGCTAACCGTTGGGGCTGCTTTTCACTGGCGAGCAGACTGCTCGGGCTTCTGAGATCTGATCAAACTCTGACACGTGTCTTCTTTTCGAAGGAGGTTGACCTTAACGCAATCGAAAGCGTACATTACATTGTGTGAAACAGAAATACAAAAATCTGAAACTAAAATGTCAGCTTACCGGTCAAAACCTTGTCTTCCAAAGTCCGTTTTCCTGTTCCTGTGTTCACCTCTAAGCATGTCTCCGGACGTACAGTAGGACTTCCAGTGTCTAACATACTCAACGAACCATTCTCATTGAGCTCATCCTCTAAAAGTGCTTTAGTGCAAGCCATTGCTTCTTGCTCAAAATATCTTTGCTGGGTTACAGTACATCCATCAAAAGTTAAAGAACGGGAAGGGTTATCTTTAGTAATCTGTGGTGGGAGACACGGACTAGCGGCTTTGATCTTTGGTACAACAGGCGTTTTGTTCATATTTGTACCTGGAGCATCATTTCTAATATCACACTGTAAATCAGTAAGTGGTTGTGCATCACAATCTTTGAACACCTCAAGTGCTACCTCGAGGGCCGCTTTCGAAACGTGCACGTCTTTTCCGCTGGCTGTGCTGAAACCAAAATCTCTTGATCCCAAAGCAACAACTTTCAGACCACTATTGCTTATGTTGTAGTTTCTCTGTTCAGATTTCACAGCATTAAATGGCACGCTTTTATTCTCAGCACCGGCATCTTCACTAATATAGCGTTCACTTTGCTGGTCGAATGAAACTCTATCGCAATTAGCAAACGCATCTACGCGTTCGTTCGGCCCCTTTTGTGTCGCGGCGGTGTTTCTGTTAGTGGCGGCGTTGAAAGGTAATCTTATATGCCCGGGTCCTGTTGAAGAGGTCTTTGCTGCTGGCAACTGACAAAGATCAGGTCCTAATACATCCACATTACAGTCAGTAAAAAGACTCTTTGCTTTCTGGAGAGCTTCGTCAGAAACGGCAACTTTTCTTCCACTCGCGGTACTAAAACCACAGGCCTCGTTTTTGGAAATACGCTTTAGTTCTGATATTTCCAATCCCCTTTCACCAGGTGAGGCGGCATTTGAGTCATCCGACATAGCTTTCCCTCTCTGAAGTGCTTCAGCTGAAACGGACACCGCAGCACCGCTTGTACTGAAACCACAGCCAGATGGTGGTTGAAGAGTCTCTGAGGAGGTTTTTGTGAATTTCCTTTGGACATATTTATTCAAATCTGCGGAGTCGTTCTTTAAAGTCTCTTCGTTGAGACGGTCCGTTCCAGGCGATTGCGCCATGTTTCCCGCCTCGAAAACGCAGTCATCCATCACGCTCGTGTCGTCTCCTTTTACTCCTATTGCTTGAGATACATCCACGCAATCAGGATAGCAATTTTTAAAAAGAGCCTTAGCTTTCGTAAGCGCCTTCTCAGAAAATCTCGCTTCTTTCCCGCTTGCCGTCTTAAATCCGTCGATGAGTGCGTGCTGGTCCGTGTCTCCCGCGGGGTCTGGTTTTGCATTCTCTTGTGTCGATTTCATTCTGTCTGAGCTTTTTAGGCGGTCTTCTAGATCTTTGAAAAGGGTTTTCGATCGCTGAATTGCGCTCGCTGAGACAGACGCTTCTTTGCCGCTGGCCGTTTTAAACCCGTTTCTCTCTGCGGATCGAGTGGCCTGTGTTATGTCAGTGCCATTTTCAAATTGGTGCTCGTTCCCACCTTTTGGCACGGATCCAGAGCACATCTTCGAATCATGAAGCGCATCTGCCAACATATTAAAAGAATTATGTCCTGAAATCAGGGCTTTTGTTTTTGCAGGGGATTTGGTTTCTTGGTCGTTCGCAGCTTCGTCGAGAAGTTTCTTAGCATTTCGAAGAGCTTTTTCCGAAATCTTTACATCCTTCCCACCAGCAGTAGTAAATCCTACATTTACCATGTTGCGCTGATTTAAAACTGGATTCTCATCTATGGTTCTTTGTAGTGTTTCCAAATTTACTTTGCTACACCTTTGTTTGCAGGTCGCGGCTTCTTCAGTTGTTGAGCTCTTTCCGTTTCCGTTACATGGATTGAACCTTGGCTTTAGTTCCGACTCAGATTCCGGAGCAGTCTGACGAGGATCATCTTGGTGGTCGCCTGACTGTTTTTCCTGTTTAGCATCATCATCTGTTTTGCCGTCACTCTGGAGACCGTCGGTGTCCTCTATATCCGCGAAAAGGCTTCTCGCCTTGCTTAGACATCTCTCAGAGATCTTCACAGCATTTCCCTTTGCAGTTTTGAAGCCAGGAAAAAAATCTTGCAGATTGTCATCAGCCGTGTCGGTCGCGAGACCAGACTCCACTGCGGCTGCGTTGCTGATGGCCACATCACCGTTCGTCAGACCGTTTGAAACCGAAGCGTGCACGTCCGCCTTTGACCGATGCTTTTTTGACGCCTGCTCTTCAGTTAACTCGGAGTTAAAACTATCGTCGAAGTCGATATCTGCTAGTATCTCCGGATCCCACTCTTTAGCAAACTGCATGCTGTCTGCACGTCTCGAGCCGATTGTGTTATTAAACTGCGTGAACTCGTACTGGCTGCCCACCTCCTCTAACATACTGCACAGCTCGGTCACATCTGCCTTCTGCGAAGCTGTCAGAGATGAACTGCCCTCATCGTTACCGGAGGGGCGTCCTGTAGGTTTCCGACTATTTTTCAACCCGAATTGAGATGGTTGAGCCTCCTTCACATCGCTGACCTGCAACACCTTATTTGACGGACGCAAATCAAATTTCTCTTCTTCCAACTCCATGAAAACGTCTTTAGCCTTCTCCAAATTCTCAGAGGAGACGGTAATACTTTTGTTCGATGCGGTTTTGAAGCCGGACTCGTTTGTTTGGCACAGGAACGTGCTAGGAATGCTCTCTGCCTCAGACCTTAAAACGCTCTCATCACTTTTTCTTCCAGGGTGAGAACTTTCAAAAAGTGGTTTCTCTCCAGCAGGGTTCGCCAGAACGCCTTCATACGGTGTGCGCCGTTTTGTACCGCCGTTTGCCGGATCGGGGGGGCTCGAAGCGTCCTTGTGAGTCATATCCTCTAAGAATTCGTCGAACGATGCTTTGGCTTTCTGTAAAGCTTCAGGAGGCACAACGATAATCTTATTGTTTGCTGTTTTGAAACCAGAAGGAAGAAGTTCGGCGCCACTACATGCTCGAGTTTCCAGACTGAAACCAGAGCAAACTGTAGGACAGCCACTGTCACATACTCTGTTCTCAAGAGACTGTATAAGCGTAGGATTGGGGATTACTGCTGCCTGATGATCGGAATTACCTTCAAGTGGTATCATGAGTTCTTTTTTATCCTGCACTTTGCTTATTTTTATCGGTGCACATGTCGGCGTTGAGCCGCAGTCGACGCCGCTCTGTGCGCGTTTGTGTGGTGATTTGAACGAGTTCGTTTCCTGAGTGAAATCCTCAGAGAACGCTTTACAAAGCTGAGACATATCGAGGTCGTGGTCCACGTTACGGCGTCCAGGATGATCCCTCTTTACGCCGTCTTCTTCTGGCTGATCTCCGTGCGCATCCTCTTTTTGGCACGGAGAAGCTTCTTGGGAGCGTTTTCCGAGCACAGCATCTAAAAAAGATGAAAAAAACAAGAAACAAGCTTATTGCTCTGAACGCGTGATCTATAAAAAGCGCATGTTTCAGAAGAAGACTCGTACCAGTTCCGCTGTGCGTTCTTTTACTTTCTGAATTTTGCACTCGATACACAAACTTTCTGGGTTTTCTCGAGAAGGTAAGCGCTGGAGATGCGTCTAACGGAGCACATCGTCCGTGAGACGGCTCAGGAGAGGATCTCTGTTGCTGAAGACTCGCGAGTTTGCTCGGTGTTTCGAAAACGCCTGCGTGGTTCGTCTTGGGGTCTTGGACGTCGGATAGACTCAGCGGAGTCCACTGGGTTAAATCCTTATTATTGAGCTGACTTGAAAATAAAGGGGACTTGAAACATCCAACAGCAGCCTTCGAAGCTGAAGTACAATCTGTAGTGTGATCTACTGTCACGGGACTCGACTTCACTTCTTTAGACACCCTTTTTTTCCTTTCCTTGGTTTTAACCCTTCGCAGGGCTGAGCCACTGTTTGTGAAGAAGAAGGACAGGACGTCCTCGGCATCATTAAGGACGCTCTCTACGGTGTTCCGAACGTCACCGTCTTTAATCGCGTCCGGCACCGTCTGCCTCCAAACACCTTCCAAGTTGATGGAAGATGAATCGGATTTTTGTTCTTCTGCCTGGTCGTTCGGATCTGTTAATGCATCTGTGGAACAAGGTCCAATAGAGACATTTAGATTAGATCTTAAGGCAAGGAAATACAGTTGGCATCTAACCAAAAGTGCAGTGTAGCAGTGTAAAATATTCACATATGTAAAGGTTAGTAAGACTACGGATATATAATGGATATAAATAACTAATGACAAATGCATGAATAATATGAAATAAATAATAAGAATATAAATAAACAGTACACAGAAAAGTCAAATACACTGAGTACAAAGGTCACGGAAAGCGCAATGTAGGAGATATTGTACAGTGTTTATAAAAATATTTTAGTAATATATTCAAACATTTATTGTAAGTAAAACTTGAGATGGTTCCTCATAATACATCCAAGTTCACAAACATATCGGTCCGTGTATTAATATATACGAGGCTGACCGTTGTGCTGCGCACCGGATGTACATGCAGATGTCGATTCTGAGCATTTTGAGAGGGATGGAAACAGCTTTCGGACAATCTGTATAAAGAGAGAGAGAGCGAGAGAGAGAGAGAAAGAAAGAGAAAGAAAGAGAGAGGGAAAGAGAAAGCTTAGATATAGTATATTGCATATAGTTAGGGTAGGTGGTAGGTCAGTGGTTAAGACTTTGGGTTATTGATCAGAAGGTCAGGGGTTCAAGCCCCAGTATCACCAATCTTGGGCTCTTTAGAAAGACCCTTAACCCTCTGGGCTTTTGAAGAGCTGTATTAAAGCTGACCCTTTGCTCTGACCCCACTGGGATAAGCAAAAGAAAGAATGTGACTGTGTGTAATGTACCTGTGACAAGTAAAAAGTCCCTTTGTACAACTTCTCGAATGCATTAGTTCCTACCCCTAACTAGTTCCTGTTTACCACTGATGTAAATAAGTAAATCGTAGTCTGTCACATCCACTCATTTACCTAGAAAACGTATGAAAGGTAGCAGCAGCAGCTCTGATGAATGTACGTAGTGCAGTTCGTTAGTGTGAACCCACAAACCATATCAAAGGATTATTAGAATGAGACACTTTAAATAAATTTGAACATCAATCACAGACTAAAATGTATTTTATTTTCCACTTACAATGACTTCTTTGTCTCGGAGTAAACTTACTGGTGAAGACTGGCCTTCAGTTTTTGCTGTAAAAGCAGAGATATAAAGTTTTTAATGGAAATACAATAAAAATAAATAAAAGACCACTATTGGCTACACTTACACAATATGATTGTGGGGGTCAGTGCTGATGGCGTGTTAAAGGAACTGCTCCAAGACAGATCAGGATTGATCTGAGCTCCGAGGCTCTCGCAGATGCGCTGTGCAGATGTGGCTTGTGTCTAAGACGATATTTGTTGTACAATTGCGATCAATACGGTTTACTTTATTTTATTTTTTTTATAAAAGATTCAGATTATTGATAGATAATACAAGAGTGTCTCTTACTGTTAAACCTGTTGGTGTGTCTAGCAGACCTGTAACGAGGAACACGCAAATACACAACCAACAGAAAAATAAGAAATACATCAATAAATGTTGGGAACCTAATAGTTTTCTTGTAATTTAAAAATTACGCAGTTTTGATTTGAATAAAACAACAGCGCAGCCTAGTGTGTGTTATTTCCTTTACACCCCCGGAATATTCCACAAAGTACAATTCTGCATTGTAGTGAACACGGCACTTATTCCAGCATACTGCAGATAGATTTAATGATGTGGAACATATGAGAGCTAAATTAGTGCCTGCTGCAACTTTATATGTGATGTTATAGCTACATTAAACTGCTATTCTTCTTCTCCTCCAATTTTTCTTTTTTTTTTCTCCCCCACCGTTTTAATCTTTTTCTCTTTTACCCCCTCTCTAGCTCAAAAAAAAGAGAGACAGTTTCTCATATAACCAAAAACACTGTGTGGTAGATTTTTTATGTCTGGGGAAATATGACAAAGCACCAGGGTTGCTAAAAGCTATTAAAAGGTGTTAGAGTAAAAATCTGCTACAAAAAAAATGAAAACGAACAAAAGTAACAATAACAAACCAACGTTTTAGTTAAATATGCCTTAAAAAAAAATACAAAAAATAAACATTTATTTACAGGGATATATATATATATATATATATATACATACACAC
>MU551576.1:451727-505712 GCA_024362625.1 Silurus asotus | reverse complement strand
GTAGATTCACACTGAAGGCATCAAGAGCTATTTGACCAAGAAGGAGAGTGATGGGGTGCTGCACCAGATGACCTGGCCTCCACAGACACCAGACCTGAACCCAATCGAGATGGTTTAGGGGTGAGCTGGACCGCAGAGTGAAGGCAAAAGGGCCAACAAGTGCCAAGCATCTCTCGGGGAACTCCTTCAAGACTGTTAGAAGATCATTTCAGGTGACTACCTCTTGAAGCTCATCAAGAGAATGCCAAGAGTGTGCAAAGCAGTAATCAAAGCAAAAGGTGGCGACATTGAAGAACCTTGAATATGACATTTTTCAGTTGTTTCACACTTTTTTGTTATGTATATAATTCTATATATAATTCCACATGTGTTCATTCATAGTTTTGATGCCTTCAGTGTGAATCTACAATTTTCATAGTCATGAAAATAAAGAAAACTCTTTGAATGAGAAGGTGTGTCCAAACTTTTGGTCTGTACTGTGTGTACACACACACACACACACACACACACACACACACACACACAGGATGTACAGTGTGTAAGGTGTATATATAGATCTAGTATACAGGATGTACCTGTACAACACTGTTTTCACTGCTATAACCTTTATATTTATTTACTGTACATGTTTACACACAATACTGTACATATACTACATATTTACCTGCACTGTCAGTTTGCATGATTGCTACTATTTGCACTTCTGGTAGATACTAAACTGCATTTAGTCGCTGTGTACCTGCTCTATGCTAAATGACAGACAGACTGACTGACTGACTAACAGACACAAATCCCTTCCTGACAGGAAACTTTCCTCAGGTCTCCTCAGAAGTCTGTTAGCTAGCTGGCTAACTCTTCACCTCGTCCACACACATATGAAGCCTGAGGTAAAAGTGACACTTAAAGTTATAAGTATAATAAAATGTAATTTACCATCAGACAGACACCTCGGTGTGACTCTGTACACCGCCGACATCAGTCCAAATTTTCCCCAATACCTTCCGCGACCATTAAGGTTTATTTATTAGCTTCATGCTACTCAGCGGGGATCCTGGTTTTCCCTATTAAAAGTTGCCGCCTCGGCCAGATTTAATACCTTTATCCCAAATAACGCTGAGCGCCCTACTTAGGCACACTATATTCACTAAAAGTAAAAGACATGCAGTAGGTACTACTTAGTGCCCTTTTATACGTAATACAACACAACCGATACTTCGAGGCGGATATGCTACAACAAGCAATCAAATCAGAGTATTGGTGTAAAGAGGCGGGCTTACACAGAATATGGACCAATCACCTTCAAGCATTGCATCAACGCACACAATGCACTGCTTCCTGAATATAAAAATAGACAACTTTGTCTTATTGTGTAAATGTAATGTTTTACAAATGATAAAATATCAAAATAAGTTTTTTATTGTTTAATTATAAAAAGAAGGAATTTGCAATTGAAAAAAAATTATTATAATAATAATATGCTAATTGCCATTATGAACACTAGAGGGCGCTTTAAATGTGTTATTCAGTAGTAGGGGGTGATGTGGAGAGGGGGAATATAATAGAAAAGAAATGTATAGTGCATACACTACAGATGATTATTAGATATCAAGACAAGATAATTTATGCCAAAAAAATTAGCAATTTCATCTATATTCCATACAAAAAGACATGTTCCTCACCTTTTACAGCATTAGAGAGTATAGGCTGAGCTGAGGTTCTAGCCATACTTGCTACGACAAATCTGTAATTCTGCTTATACTTAAGTATGATTTGTTTGAAGCATTGTACTTGAATCATATAGCTTACTGAGTAAAAATAAATATATTGAAGTAATTAAAGGGGGAATAATCGCGCTTATCACGTCTGTGATCAAGGACAAAAAGCGTGAACATGAAATTCTGCATGAAACTGGGCAAATCTGCCACATACACGTTTGACGTGACATACATTCGACATAAGGCGAACGTATGCTGCGGGTGTTTTGAGTGGCACGCGTGCCTCAAGAGCGGAAGAACATTGCTGGAAGTCGACGAGAGATCAGGAAGGCCTTTGACGAGCTCAACCCCTGAAAATGTCGAAACCATTCGGTAACTTGTGCATGGTGATCATCGGTGAAGAATCCACGGACTTCGCCGTCTTCCCGAAGAAGTTCCGGCTCAAAGGTTTGAGACCAAGCCATTTTGACACCATTGCGGAAATCGCAGAATGTGCCTTACACGCTTTAAAAAGAAGACGTCCAGGACACATTCCAGAAGTGGCCTGAACGCTGGGAGCACTGTATTGTTGTGCAAAACTGTTTTGAAGGTGATAGTGTGTAAACATAGATAAATGAAGTACCTTCTTGCTAGTCTCAAAAGCTTTTAATACCGCCTCGTAGCTGTTCTTGGAAATGCGTGGCGAGATATTGTGAGCATCAGATCAATCACAGCCTGGAGGGAACTCCAGATACCTTCAACCACTGTGGCTTTTGAATATTGCCACCACACACTCCAACTCCCAAACCACACACACTCTTTGTGACCTTTATAACTTATAGTGTAGTTCAGAGTTCATATCCTGTTTCTGACTTGTTCGACTTCTCACATCACAAGACTTCCGTCTGGTTTTGACTACGTTTTTTGCAATAATTTTAAATTGAACTGCTTGGATTAATAAACAATGTCTGTTTTGACTGCATTTGCATCTGATCATGTGACCTCAATAAACTATTTATGAAGAATTATAAGAATGATGCCCTGTATTTTCCCTTAAATATTCAGCTTTCTTGACATCTCTGGTTTCGTGATGGATTAGCTAACCTTAAAATACACACAAACAAGATCCACAGTACCCTGCAACAGTATTAGTCAGGTGTGAAAAAATGCTAAAAGTGTTAATAGTTTGTTTTTTAAATTAATTTTAATTTTTATCAGTCAACAAAAAGTTAACGAACAGGACAGAAATCCGACCAAATCAATGTTTGGTGCGATAGATCTTCTGTGGATGCAGGCTGCCTCAGATCTTTCTGTCTCTTCATGTAATCCCAGAGTGACTTGATGATGTTGAGATCAGGGCTCTGTGGAAGCCAAAACCTTTACCTCCAGTGCTCTTTGTTTTTCTCTATTCTGTAGATAGATTCTAAATGACATTGGCTCTATGTTTGGGATCGTTGTCCTGCTGCAGAATAAATCTGGGGTCAATTAAATGCCTTCCTGATGTTATTGAATAAAGGATAAGAATCTGCCGATATTTCTCAGCATTAAGAGCATTATTAATCCTGACCAGATCTTCAGCTTGGTTTGCAGAAATGCAGCGGGAAACTTGTGAAGAACCTCCACAATGTTTCACTGTCGCCTGCAGGCACTCATTATTGTACTGCTCTTCAGCCCTTCAGTAAACAAACCACCTGGGTGTATCTTAGGCCCACTGTCTTTCTGTTTGTCTGTTTGTCTATCTATCTATCTATCTATTTATCTATCTATCTATCTATCTATCTATCTATCTATCTATCTATCTATCTATCTATCTATCTTACTTTTCTCATACTGACCACTGGATGTTCAACATGGCACCTCATGGTAAAGACTCTCTGAGGATTTAAGATTTAGAATTGTTGGTCCACAAAGATGGCCTCAGCTATTAAAAAAACACCCTGAAACTGAGTTACAGTACAGTGAACAGGTCATACAAAGATTTTCCAAAATGGGTTCCACTCAGAACAGACCTCACAAGTGTCCATCAGAGAAGTTCAGACCTCGTGCTGTGCATCAGGTGCAGAAGCTGCTTTAAAAAACAGATGCATGAGTGCTGCAGCATTGCATTAGAAGTTGCAGAGGCAGAAGGTCCGCTTTTCAGTGCTCAGACGAAGCTGAAGATAAAGGTGATGGAGTGGACAAGTAGACCTGAAACCTATTGAGCACCTGTGGGGCTCCTCAAGCGCAAAGTGGAGATAAGCCCTATGTGTTTAACATCCAGAAGCTTGGTGATGTCATTATGGAGGAGGGGAAGAGGATCCCAGCAACAACCTGTGCAGCTCTGGTGAATTCCATGTCCAGGAGTATTAAGGCAGTGCTACATAACAATGGTGCTCTCACATAATATTGACAGTTTTGACATGTTCACTGAGGGTATACTTAGTTTTGTTGCCAGTTATTTAGACAATAATGGTTGTATGTTGTTATTTTTAGAGGACAGTAAATCTGAACTGCTACAAGCTGCACATTGATACTCTAAAATATATTCAAGTTTCATTTTTATATTATTGTCTCTTAAGAACACTAAAACGGTTGCTGAAATGTGAGGGGTGTACTTACTTTTGCGAGATACCGTACATACAAATTTCTTCACACTTCCCTAAACACAGTACTGCACATTGTCTATAGTCACTCATGGTAACGTGATTTTATTTGCTTATGTTAAAACTTTTTCAATCATCAGGTCCGACTACAAGAGTTTGTGCATTGACTCGTAATTCATTTACGTTTATTCTCCAGCAGAGCTTTAAAGAACACAACTGAAAGCACAAAAACAGTATTTACAATTTAAACAAATCGTAGCATGTCCGTGTCGTCGCTTTCGAAGCGCACAGGTCTGCTGAGTCATTACATACCATAAGCTGAATAAAATAGGAAGCAGGAAAAAAAGAGAAAAAACTCATACATACAACTACTATTACAGTATATACACACGCAATTGTGATTTAAAATAGTTTCCTATAGTTCATAAATATCTCTGTTCTCTTCCTATGGGGCATACATTTGCATGCCAGGTTTCCTTCTATAAAACTATACCATCCAAAGCATGTGGATGTCTTGGGAATATAAATAAACCTATTTTTATGCATCAGTAGAAACCAAAAAAAAAAAACCCCAAAACAACGGATCTTCATTAAGTAGTGTCATTCAGACAGTAGCACTGCAGCAACATAGCTCTGAGTTGGTGTATGTGTGTGTGTATAGCGTGTGTGTTGTGAGTGTGTTATGTGTGTAGTCTTGATATCGAGGTGCTTCATGGTCATTTTTCCCACATGGGAAAAAAATAAAACGTCTTCATTACTGATTATGAAGAGAAAAAAATACAGCATTTATCCTGCGACAGTATTTAAGTAGCCTGAATACAATAAAAATAAAAACAATCTTTCATAAGCAATACAGTAAGTCTTTTTAAAGCATTGCACATTTTCCCTTTTGCTTTACAATGGTAGACATGAGCCAAACACTGGCGTTCAGGAAGCTTTGGTTTTGCCAGCTGGCAAAAAAAAAAAACAACAACACAAAAACATGACCCTGTGACTTCATACAGTATGTACTAATTTTAGTGCAATACTCAAGGCCAAGTTTTAAGCCTATACCAGATTGTCACACAGTCCAACATGGACAGATGATAGTCGGTTCAGCAGCGTCTGTGGATCTCCAGTGGAAAAGCAGCACCTCAGAGGCTGATCCCAGTGACACTGGAGTCGGGCAGGAAGGCCGTGATGGCGCTGTAGCCTTGCGCCCGACGGATCATGTCCCTGATCTCGCGGTTAAGCTCGGTGAGACGTAAACAGGCCTCAGACAAGTCTTGCTTACAGCCCACCAGAGCGAACGTGCCCGTCTGGCCAAGCGTCTGGTGCCGGAAGTAGATGTTCAGAAGAGTTTGGGTCTCGTTCTCCGAATTGGTGCCGAAGATGTCGCTCGGCCACAGCCTCCTGTCGAGTCATACATTTAATTCAATTCAATTTATTTCTATGGCACGTCTCACAATGGACATTGTCTCAAAGCAGCTTTACAGAATGTAAAAATTATAGAACAAAATTTTATTACGCTTCATTACCGAAAGTTTGTGGACATAAGTCATAAGTATAATATGTGATTTTTGAGCATTGCATTTCACATTTAGTCCAAATTTGCTTTTATAATTTCCTTCACACTTCTGGGAAGATTTTCCACTAGATTTTGGATATTTGTGTTCTTCAGCCACAAGGGTATTCTAAAAAGCAGGTACTGATGTAGATGTCCATGAGGAGACCTGGGGTGCATTCAGCGTTCACATTCATCCCAAAGGTGTTCAGTAGGTATCAGATCAGGGTTTTACTGCAGTCACTCAAGAGCTTCCTCTCCAAAGCATAAAAACCATCCAAAGGCATACTATACGAACTCTGGGCCTCCAGCTTTGGAGAAGAACCACATACTGTACTTTTGTCTGTATACTGTATATTTAAATGTATGTGTGTTTTTTACTGATGATGAAGCCTGGGGCAACATAACAAGGGAAAACTCCCTTTTATGTAATTAGAAAGGAACCTTGAGAGGAACCAGACTCAAAAGAGGAACCCATCCTCATTTGGGTGACAGTAAGAGTGTCGTTATAATCCATTAAAACATGACAAACACTATACAGTTAAAAATATCCTGAGCACCAGAGTGTGTGATTACAATTAAAGATCTTTCCAACAGTCAGTTGGAGTTGTGGAACCAGGAGCTCCGGAGCAACTCATAAATTAGCACAACATCTTAGATCTTTTTAGATTTACACTCACAATTCAGCAAATCTGCTAAGTAAAAGGTCTTTTTTTGTATAATTTTTAAAAAATATATTTTTCTTTCACGAGGTTACAAAGAAATGTAACCAATGCTCAATATTGTTTTTGGATTTGCTTTGGCTAAAGAAAGCAGAAATACTTATACCATACCGGCACTCCTGAATGTAAAGGATGGCTGTGGAGAACTCTTTGTTCCTCAGGCTCTCTAAGATGGCCTGCACAGCCGCCTCAGACGAGCTGAACGAGGGATCAGGGGATGTGTTGGAAGCGTCTTGCACTGCATGCTCTCCTGCTACCGAAGCTGCCGCTGCTCGCAGTTTACTCTTAAGTTCATCCAGCTCCTTGGACATGTTTACCAGCTAGAGAAGAAAAAATATAACCCAAAACCCTCCATTAATTCATATAAACCCCTTTTGTTTAAGGATCAAAGCTGTTGATTCCTTTTACATCCACACTGTTCATTGTTTAACCCTCCTGTTAACATACAATCTGATACAAAAGCAGAGTAAAATTGTAATATTTTGAATATTATACTGAATAAATATAGTTGTAGAGGATATCGTAAAATTATAGCATGTTATAGTGGCATCAATATCACACAAAACAAGCAAAAGTGTGTAAAATCTTGATATTTTCTTATAAGGAACACAGATGCTACCAAATGTGTAGGGCATTAAAAATATGTATATTTTTTTATTTTATGTTTACTGAGTTGTCCACAGGAAATTAGGAAAAGTCATTCAATTAGAAGCAAAAAAAATGTGAATCATATATTTACAGATGTTGAACTAGGGGATAATAGGAGGGTTAACCATGTCCTTTCATAAAATAAATAAATGTATAATATATGATAATCAAAGCAAATACTGTGGTAAACTTATATATTGCTTTAGAAAAAAAGAAATAAAAAAACAAGGTTTCAGCTTCAATAGGAATCTTTGACTCCTGGCAATGGACATAATTTATTTTGTAAGTGTGTAAATGTTTTCCACCGATTTGCCACAATTTCCCAATTCCAAACATGTAGTATTCTTAAAAATACAGGTCAGTTTTGCAAATTATTTGTCACCGGCAAAAATCTATACCAATAGTTTTTCCGGGTTGCGTTATTTACGTACAAGCATGGCCTCTAGAGGTGAATCACTGATATTACACGCTATTTAGTTGAAGTGGCTTATTTTTAAGCATTTTGGATGTAACTGTTTGTATTTATTTAAAGGGTATATTTTTGGTTTCAGTTTGAATGTCTTATATTTTCCTCAATATTTATTAGTATATTTAACATATTTATATGAATTAAGCACATTTAGAAATTAGCACAGTTTCATGATTCATTAATAGTTTTTTTTTATTTTTGTGTTTAGTACTATTTTTCATAGAGTGTTTTTTAATATTTTTTATTAAGTATCTATTTTAAAATCTATCAGTTGATTAATTGTATCAGCGAATACGATCCGTCCTAGCTATCAGCATCTGTAAAATCCACTATCGGTCGACCTCTACTAGAAAATACATTCTACGTAGCAAACCATGTAAGATAGAAGCTTGAATCAGCACGTGTCCTTTTAATGAAGGTCGTACCTCTGGGACGGAGCTGATCGCGTAGACTTCGCTGATCAGTTTACAGTAAGACTGAAAAAGCAGGAGCAGTTGAAAGTGGAGTTTGTACAGTCTTTGACACAGCTCCAGTTGCTAAAATTATGATAAAAAAAAAAAAAAAACACACAATTAGTGTTTGCTTCAATGAATACACACAACATTCAAAAAACCAATTTATTTTATCATGCTTTTAACTACAGCCATTTTTTTAAAGGTATGTGTGTATAGACAGAAATGGTGACAATATGGAAAAAAATTACTTGTACAAATCAAAATGGCTAATCCAGAGCTGGAATAGGGTTATAGAAAAGTTTTTGTGAGACTTACTGCAAGAGTTTCCATTTGCTACAAAGCAGGTCGTTTATAAGGGGAAAAGTTGAAAGTTCAGGAGAGAGAAAGTTTAAGATCGAAAAAAACAAAAAAAAAACAAAAAAAAAAACCATGCAGCCATCCAGACAAGGCAAGATTAAGCAAGAGCTCGGTTCGATTGACACTACAAAGCAGGTCGTTTATAAGGGGAAAAGTTGAAAGTTCAGGAGAGAGAAAGTTTAAGATCGAAAAAAACAAAAAAAAAACAAAAAAAAAAACCATGCAGCCATCCAGACAAGGCAAGATTAAGCAAGAGCTCGTTTCGATTGACACATGCATGGGCAGAAGACGACGGAGCTGACAGGACGGCCAAACAAAGATGAAATATGAGGCAACACTACCGCTCTCGTATTTCAAGCCAAGCACAGAAGCAGCACTGCCCTCTCATAGAGACTCTACTGGGACAGCAAGACCTGTTACAGCTAGCTTGTACTTCTTGGCTAATATGTGTTTGCATGATGACACACACAATAGAGGGGTAAACTGACTGCTCACTGACAGGCTGAAACCTGCTGTGCATGAGCTAGCGTTCAAGAGAGAGCCAATTGGTTCGGGAAGTGAGGTGTGCCAAGTTGAGTACCAGGAAAGGGAAATGTTGTGAGGGGTTTTTAGCGTAGTAGTGTAAAGACATTATTGTGGCGTAGGGCTATAACAAGCAAAAAAGCATCAGTGAACTGCTGATGTACACGTTCAGTTTATTTCATATGGTATATTAATTTACTGAATATATAAATACACTCTATGGACAAAAGTATTGGGACACCTGATTTTTCCAGCTGTGTGTGATTCTTCCACCAAACTGTTACCACAAGATGCACAAATGTCTTTGGGTTTCGTTTGTGATAGACAAATGTGTAAAACACGTCTCAAAACTCCGCACTCAATGGGTAAAAGCAATAAAAAAAGGTATGGTCTGCAGAAAGTAGAAACAGATAGAGATCAATTTTTCCACTACATATTACATATTCCCTTCACTTCACTTCACTTCACTTCACTTCACTTCACTTCACTTCACTTCACTTCACATCACTTCACTAGGAGACAAGCTCTGTGAAGATGTGCTTTACATGGGTTGCAGTGAAAGATCTTCTGCTCTAGAGCTCTAACCTCCTTACCTCACCTACATTAATCATTTGTGGTGAAGTAGAGCATCATTCGGTGAAATATGACTCCAGCAAAAGTAAAAAGTGCTCGATTTAAAACAAAAGTAGTAAACTATTTGCATTGAGTATCTGAAGCACTGTAACTTATTATGGCTATGCTCCTATTTTTAGCACAAACACTCGTTGCTTAATCAACTCCAGGAGTTTATGAAAAGACACTAATGTGTCTCTCAGCACAACAATCTTTGAATACAATGAAAATTAATGAGGAGACACTGATTGTGATTTATTTAAATGATCATGAGCCCAAAACCTTCTTTTGAACAATATATATGTATAAAAAAAAGGCACAAATACGGACACGGGCGTTAAGGCGAGTTTCAGTACGGAGATTTCTCTATCATTTATTCTTTTCAAAATGCTGTTGAACTGATGCTGATCTGATCGTTCTTGCTAAGTAGATACATGATACCACCAGGGGGCGATCAAAACACGTTCAAAACGGAGCGTAAGTTTTTACGCAATATTGAATGAAAAAGAGCGAAATGTGGTGAAGTCCATCCAAATGGAAATACTTCAGTAATGTACAGATACACAAAAAAGCTAACGTAATTTCCGGACTATAAAGCGCACCCATATATAAGCCGAATTTTACAAAGATTTTTATTTTGAACATAAATAAGCCGCACCTGTCTATGAGCCTCTACACTGAACCTAATGAACTTTACACAGGCTTTAACGAAAGACAGTGTCTGTTACACGGTGTAACAGGTGAAATATGTTGTGGCTCCTTCAAGAGCAGAGCGGCATTTTTCCGGTATTACTGCATGTGTGCAAGACCGAGGAATATGTCCTTATTATTTTCTGATGCTCATTTCTAAGTTTCTATAACTAACCCGTAACGCTGTTGCCAAGAATAATAAAAAAAGCACCAGTTTTGGAAACCTGTCTGTGCTTATATGATTTCTGTTGCAACTGGAGTTAGCGAGCTCTCCCATGACCCAGACTCAACGCGCTAAAACGGCTTGTATCTAAACAGTAACCTACCAAGAAAGTCATTGTTCACTGTCTTCCTCCTTCCTTTCACAACTATTTCTCTCGAGAGTTTATCTTTTGGCATCGTCATGCGTTTAAAAGTTTTTCTAACAATGTCGTGCAGCTCAGAACACAGGTTTGGAAATTTAATTGGTCTAATGTTATGGGGTTCAGTTTTTTGGCTTGAAGTTTGTGAAAATGGGAAAAACTCAGGAAAAATCCATAAATTAGCCGCTTCATGTTTAAAAAAGTAGCGGCTTATAGTCCGAAAAACACGGTACTTAAGTCCAACAGCGAATTACAGTTACTTCGTTACTGTCCATCAGTGTCAATACCTGACTTTACTAATACCCTTATAGCTGAATGAAACACAAAAATCTAGACAAACTCCAAAATCTAGTTAAACATTTACTTAGAAGAGTGGAGGTTATTGTAACACCAAATGGGGAATGTGATGTTCAGAAAGCACATGAATCCTTTGGTCAGGTGACCACAAAATTTTTGTCTATATAGTGTAAGTAGGATTGTGTTAGTTGGCAGGGAGGATTCCCAACAGTAGCTCTCCAACATGGCATCTTAAATTCTCTTACATTTTCTATCTTTTTTTACTTTACTTTTTTTGAAAAAGTTCTAAGAATGATTGGATTCTATGGAATAGTTTTTCCCCCTCGATGCCAGGTTGGTTTACGGTACGTAGGTTGTATGCAGCGTTATGAGAACTACCCGTAGGTGATTCCAGGTATTTAATGACATCCTGAAATGCGATTGATTCCAGATGTGTAAATACGAGGAAGCAATGATTATACAGTAATGCGTTCAAGCGTAAGATCTTCCTGCATAAATCACGTCTTTTTAAGCTCTTCTGCCCCAGCAGAGTTTTCCAGAACAATGAGAGTTTTTTCTATTTTCTTTCCAAACTTCCAAGGCTGCCCTGAAAACAGGCTGAAAGGTCAAGAGTCAGAGGACAAGACAGTGAGTTCACTCACAGAACTACCGCAGAACAACCGACAGGCAGGAAACATGAGAGATAGATTAGGACGAAAGATGAAATTAATCTGGTCATATCTATACAGACAGGTGAGAATAAATACCGTGCAACACAGTTATGCAGCTACATGACACATTTACTGTACATCGCCCACTCGTTACCATGGAAACAAAGTCTTACGTCAATACATACATAACAGTATGGAGATCAGTGACAACGTACAACATGGAATTCTGGATTAAATAACAGGAAGTGGGCAGCAGGCAAGCCTACAAAGATTTACTTTATCGATTTGGTACATTCCAGATCACATTACGAGATGATTAGAGTCTGTGATGATTATTATGACACGTCGACATGGATTTGTACCTTCTCTTCAACCTCGGAATTGTGGTGCGTGACGATCCCGTCTGCTGAACCTTTCGGAAAAGTAGTCTTGCAGTTGCGCAGCCACTGAAAGGCATCAAAAGTGAGATGTTAGGAGAAGATCGGGTGGCGGGTTTGAGAATGAGGGATGAAGAAAAATGGCTACACCTACTGAAATGGCTGCTTCCTTCTTGTTGTTGTAGGTGTCCAGGTATTCCTGAAGCTCTAATACACTGAACTTCATTTTTTCCAGAAGTCCGTAGGAGACAATCTGAGATGCAGAGAAGGTTTTAGGTCATAAGGTGTAAAGAAGAGTACGGAAATATATAATAAAGCAGGAAAAAAGATCAGATCTATTTCTAAAAAGAATAAACAATGTACATTGTTTGTATGGTGTTCCTTTCCTTGATCTCATCTATTCTTCCTCTGTTTCTGAATCGTTTCTCGTTCCGGCCATTTGTTCCTTTCTCTGTTTCTTCTTTCTTTTCTTCATTCCCTTCTACCTTCTCTATTCCTTTTCCTTCCTATCTCTTCTCCTTCCTTTTTTTGTTCCTTCCCTTCCTTCCTTCATTCCCCTTACATTCTTGCTCTCTTCTATTCTATCTTTCTTCCTCCCTCCTTCCTCCATCCCGTGTTCCTGCCTTCCTCTGTTCCTTCTTTCCTTTATACCTTCTGTGGTTATTTTTTCTTCCCTTCTCTATTCCTTTCTTCCTATGTTACTTCATTGCTTTCTACATTCTGTTCCTTTTTCTCCCTGTCTCTATTCCTTCCTTCTTCCATTCCTTCCTTCATTCCCCTTCCATCCCCTGTTCCTTTCTTGCTCTCTTCTGTTCTTCCTCCCTCCCTCCCTCGTTTCTGCTTTCCTCTGTTCCTTCATTCCTTTTTACCTTCTCTGTTCCTTTTTCTTCCTTTCTCCATTCCATCGTTCCTTCTTCCGTTCCTTCCTTTATTTCCCTTCCATCCTCAGTTGCTTTTTTTGCTCTCTTCTATTCCTCCTTTCTTCCTCCTACCCTCTTTCGTCCCTCGTTCCTGCCTTCCTCTGTTCTTTTGTTCCTTTCTCCATTCCTTTCTACCCTCTTCATACAGTTTTCTTCCTTTCTCTATTTCTTCCTTCTTCAGTTTTTCCCATCCTTCCTTCCTCCATTTTCCTCCCTCCCTTCCTTCCTTCGATAATCACAGGAAATCCTCTTCAGATGTGTTTGCATCACGTAAGTGGATGATTCTTGCTTAATCACATCTTAGAAATTAAAACCACATCGCAAACATCACAGATCTTCATCTAAAGTATTATATCCTAAATAAGCTCAATGATTATTCATCTGCTCTCAGCAATACCTTCAGTGGGTTTGTGTTTGTGTTCGTGTGGCTGTAACACTCGTATAGTTTTAGCGTTACTCACTGTATCGGCGTCTATGAACAGAGTGGGACACTTGAAGCACGACGTTAACATCTGCGACGACCTGACGAACTTCGCTCCTATGCCACGGAGTCCGTCGCTGAGGAAGCCGGCAGCGTCACACGTCAGGGCACAGAATTTGGTCTGGATACTCTAAAAAAAAGTCACAGCACACACCCAGGTCTGTCAGCTGTAGGAAATGAAGCACAGCTAACTGGATTCATGAATAAAGCACAGATTGGAAGATGGAATGAAACCAACAGCATCCAGATTTCCCAGAAACGCATTTTAGAACCATCCTGATTACAAACCCAGACGTGTTTCAAGATTTTCTGCAGATACACACCTCGCAACAAAGCGCATTATTACCTGGAAGAGCGAAGAAAAGACGTGGAAGGTGTAAATGGCGCAGGAGCCGTCGGTGTCGGCCACTAGCTGGTTAAGGTGACAGCGCCAGGCCTCCTCAGCATCGTCACACACCACCGGCTGAAAGGCAGCCAGAATGGCAGAAAAGAAAGGAGATGGAGGGGGGGAGGAGGAACGAGAGTCAAGCAGGAGATCCTCTCTGTCTTCTTCAACCATCGCTCCAGGACTGTGCTGATCCCCAAAGCGACTAAAAGTTAAAGAAGAAAAAGAGCATCGGATGTGTTATAGGGTCTTTATATAAAGATGATTACATTTACGAAATTTATCTGAAGCCCTTATCCAGAGCGACGTAGAAAAGTGCTTTCAAGTCTCTATTGATGAATACAGCAATACTGGTTTAACTACAGTTGGTTACAGACTTATACTACCAGCCTAAAACTCTGTTGGGAGTTTTTTTAATACTTAAATAGAGAAAAATAAGTGCTAATTTAGGTGATTCCAGAAGAGGCAGATTTTAACGATTGAAGCCAGCAACTTATTAATAGTTATAGCTATATATTTATAGTGACATAGCAATAAAGAACAAAGAACAAAGAAAAAAGTAAAAACCAAAAAAAATTGAGACCAAAATAAAATAATAAATGTAATAAAAATGCATAGCTTTCATTTTATTTTGGTCTCAATTATATATACTGTATGTATATATATATATTAGGGTTGTAGAATTTATTTTAACAACACAGATTTTTATTTTTAGTAAAAATATAAATACATTTATATAAAAGAGGCGAAAGTAAAAACTTTAACACAACACACTTTTTTTTTACAACATGCTTTCTTTACTTAGATATAATAAACAGATATTTATCTCCACCCAAATTTTTTTTTTTTTAATG
Organism: Silurus asotus; assembly: GCA_024362625.1. NCBI lineage: Eukaryota > Metazoa > Chordata > Actinopteri > Siluriformes > Siluridae > Silurus > Silurus asotus. Next base: position 491,092 of record MU551576.1, on the reverse strand, counting down.
AATAAATATTTGTTTCCCTGAAGTCTCAAAAATGCGTCATGATGCGCACATGCGTCAGTTAAAACCATCCGTGTGGAAAAAGGTTCCGTTTTGATGGTTTACGTAATTTAAAACACCATAATTAAATTAATACATATATAATATAAAATATAATCCCAGTCACAAATTGTTTAACCTCCATCCATCAAGAAGGAGATACAGGAACATACGTACAAGAACCAGCAGGTTCAGGGTCAGCTTATTTCCATCCACCATCATCCTACTGAACTTTACACTACACCGTTCAAACGCTTTATAACACTGTATAAACACTGTGTATAACTTCTGTACAGTTGTACATACCATAGCCTTTTAATTTATTTTCTGTACATATATTTCCATATATATATTACAGGATGTGCATATACTTGCATATCTATCTATCTATCTATCTATCTATCTATCTATCTATCTATCTATCTATCTATCTATCTATCTATCAGAAATGTATACATTTACTATCTCAAAATATCATATAGTCATAAAAAAAGAAAATTATTCATAAATCATATTCAATATTGAAGCTCTTTAATGCCCAGACCTTCTTGGTGGACAGCTGGGCCTCCCATCATCTTTTTTCTCCCCATGAGCATCCAGAGACACACTGTCAGAGCGGTCAAAGCCACCGGGAAGCTCGGTAATGCAGAGGGAGATCTCATCCTCATGGAGGCTCGTGTCCTCGTCCTCTGCCGACAGCTCGGTCTAATAATCAAACACGATGAAAAGCTGTGTAAGTTACTGTAAGCTGTAAAAAACGCCCCACACACTGGTCTTCTATTGGACAAGTAAACACTGATAACTGGAAAAGAAAACAGTGTGTGCCAGCAGTGTATAACTGAATTATGCATAAGCACTCAAGCAAACACTCATGCATGTTTACTGTGCGTTTGTGGTTGTCCTTTTATGTGGTACGAACATTTATCTTAATTGAAAACAAAACGAGAAATATGCACAATTATATAGAATTTTACCCTCAGTGTCATTAAAGGCATGTTCAATGTTGCATACGTTTGCATAAGTCTGGTATATAAGGTACTGTATGATGTACAGAATTTAATAAAAATAATCATCATAACTAATATATTATTTTACTATTTTAGCTGCATTATGTATTAATGACGACTGTAACATGGCCACTAAAAAAAACAAAAAAACACCTTATTCTTTTTAACCTTTATTTGTGTTTATTGTCCGCAAATTGTTAATATAAATGCATGATTCCGAATTCAGAAAAACAAAGCTTCTGCCCCTCCCACAGGTACTATTGTAAGTACAATTACTATTCCGACTATATGCAAATCAATTGTAATTTATTTATATAGTACTTAGTACTATAGTACAATTAGCATTATCTATAGGTTTGCAGAATTAATCATAAATTAAACCTTTTCCGCTTATCGGTTTTTCCAAGCCAGTGGTAACAGTATAGAAAAATCTCTCTGAGAAAATATACGAAGAAACTTTAAGAGGAACCAGATTTTATGTACATCAATTTTATGTAAATTAAGTTAATATAAGGTTGTTGTTGTTGTTGAAAATGACATTCACATTTTAACAGCAGAATATTAGGAAAAATATATATCTAATTTATTGAAAAAAAAAATATGGATCTTTGCTGATTTGTAAAAAATATATATACAAATATATAAAAATAAATAATAAATAAATGATAAAAAAAAGTGAGATTGGCAAAACTAAACAATGTTATCTGAAGCAACTTTATAAAAATCCTGAAAAGCAGTATATTAGGAATAATGTAGATATATAAATTAGAAAAGCTGGCTTTCTGTGGATTAAAGAATAAATAAATTATAAATCAATAAATAAAAGTGAGATTGACGAAATGGAACAATGTCGTCCTAAGCAACTTTATAAAGAGTCGGTCTTCCATATATAGAAGATATAAAAGAAAAGAAAAGATTTGGATTACTTGTCAATCACCTGTAGATTGGCTACTATTTTACTAGTTAAAGTTTGTCTAACCAAGCCATTACATTAAGCGAACAAAATTTTAAAAACAAAAGGTGTTCATTGCAAAATTTCTACAAACATAGAGGAATAAATTATGGATACACTGACCTTTTTAGACTAAGCTTCTTCCTGTTGGGTTTCTGTTTTCTTTAGGGTATTTATTATGCTCAAATCATTGAGAAATGTGTGAAAAACATTGAAAGACTAAGACCCGGTGATCTTGTTTAATATATGAGGCCACAGGCAATGTGTACGCTTTCTTCCTTTACAGCACCAAGCTTTTATTAACATGCAGAGAAGCCCCCGAGCCCGTCCACCCCAGCGAGAAGACGTACACATTGCCGTAGTGGCAGAGGAAAAGTCGCTTCTACTTTATTCAAACCCAAAGCAATGCTAATTAATGCAGCCAGATGAAACCTTAAAGCCATTAAGATCATATAGAATGATAAAGTTTGCTGATTTTCATGCAGCTATGTAAAGAGAAATCCCAAATCCTGCCATGATCTTTAAAAGAGTCAGGCTGTTAAAAACCAAAACTGTACAGCATCAACCATAAGGCTGTTAGATGTTAAACCTCAACCATGTGCAAAGCGAAAAGTAGAATCAATTCCCGAAAGTGAAGGCAGAAAGTGAGTTTAATCAGCAGGGTTAGTGAAAAACTCAAGAATGGAGGTGCGGTAGGAGTAGGAGTGACTCGGCCCCCAGAAGTCAGCCGTTCTGAAGGCCTTATTCACCCGTGGGGTCGAGTCCTCGGGCGTGGAGGTGTGAAGATCAGGCACTGATGGGGGCAGAGAGAGGGGATTGGCTGGCACAGGCTCCAGTAAGGAAGGAAGTGAGTCCATGTGGTTCACCTTCTCAGTGGGGGACATCATGACATTCTGGAAAGAGAAACAGAGATTTACCTGCAAATGCTTTAGTGACAAAGGAAATAGAAGAAACTTTGATTATGCTGATGGGGCAATTATTTATTTATTATTTAAATGTGTAAATTATTTGCTATTTCCTTTAGGGATGGAAAGATTCAATGATTCGCATTGGTGCATCGACATAAATCCTGAATTCAGAACATGCAGTTGTATCAGGAAACATCGTTTTTAACACATTTTATAACATTTTATCAAAACAATGGAGACAGAGCCGTGTCCTGAGAGACACATAGAATGTAGATTAACATGGCAGAGGTAGAGCTGCAATGGTAGACTTTTTGTTTTTGTTGTTTTGTCTTTTTTTGCACTGCAAAGGCTTGTTTGTAAAAGGGCCATGAGTAAGAAGTCAGAAGGCACTTAAGAAAATATGTAATTTGCTATCGGCCTGAACCAAAGCAATAAAAGTTAACCATCTGTACCATATTGCAGTTCATAGCATCCTATTTTTTCCATTGTATTGATTTATTTTTTTATATAAAAGTGAAATGACAATGTATCGAATCATTAGCTATGCAACAGCCTCAGGTTATGGAGATACACATCCCTAATGGCCTTGAATCAGTGGAACAGTGCTCTTTAACACTTTCCTTAAAACACCAATTGGTGGAATATTAAATAGATGAATATTTTTTTTTTAACTTAAATCTATTCCAAAAACTTGAAGTATTGCTGACAAGGAGCAAGACAGCAGTTTTGGTTCCTCACCTTCCTTAACCAAGACCTTACTAACATGTTTTAATTCTACCCATCTAAAGGTTCTAGAGCAAGTTAATTTGATCCACTTTGTTTTATTCAAAGACATGACCCCAAAACAAACAAATCCAATGAGAGTACCAGAAAGTACAACATCTAAAAGTAGTGAAAGGAATAAAATCTGGAATTTACATGGATCCTGTTTTAATTTCCTTTACATTTATGGAATTTTGGCCATTTTTTTCCAGAGTCACTTTGAGAGTGACAATTCTCAATTTTACAACTGAGGAGTTGAGGGTTTCTGGCCTTGCTCAATGGACCAGCAGTGACATCTTGGTAATGGGATTTGAACTCATGAACTTCTGATCAGAAATCCAACATTTTAACCATAAATCTGCCACTTTCAAACATTGAGATTAAATAAAATGTGGTCAGCACTTAATATGTGAAAAAATAGCACCACATAGACACCAAAGCAGCGTGATTGATTTAAACTCACAAGCTGTGAGGAGGCCAGGATCTGACTGACAGTAAGAGAGTCTTCTTCTGAGGACTCATCAGAGTCATGGCGGATGATCGGTCTGAGGCCGGGTGAGCTGCCTGACTGTTGACTCTCATCTTCCTCTAGAATGCGTTGCTCCACACGGTCCAGACTGTCTATAGAACGCCTCCTTGCCCCCCAGTTAAAACTGTCCACCGTCTCCCCCTGGCACAGACACACACAAAAGCAGATTGGGGAACAGATTCATGTTTTCATAAACATTCTCATACACATAATTTCAAACACACTTTCAAAAAGCAAGCAGTGTCATGCTCGTCCATACATCTACCCTAAACCATGTGTGTAAATCAGACTGTCCAACAAAAGAATCCTGGAATGAATAGAGGACAAAAAGGTGCATTAGTGAACCCAGAATCGCATGCACTCCTGTGCTGAGGTCGCAAAAACCCTCCAGAGGAATGGAAGAAAAACCTCCGTCTTTGGTATGAGCACTAAATCAACCATCGCTGTATTTTACTCATCATAAGCCTCATCATTTATCAATTATCAATTTAGTGCTCAAAAACCATATCAAACCATGCACAGGAGGAATAACACCATGCACAACCCTGCAAGCACACATTCTTCAGAACTGCTTAATACTGTACACATCATTGTACTGCACACAACCAGAGCTTACCTGTAGCTCCTTCATAGTACAGACATACACAAAAAGAGAGGGAACCATTGGATAAAATGTTAGAGACAAACGTTTTGTCATGTTGTTTTCAATGCAATAACATCATATTCAAGGTGTGACAAATGTTCAGGCTGGGAATTGTGGTAGAACATTATTGTGTGCAGCGAAGGGAAATCTGAGCAGATCATTCATAATTCCTAAAATTAGCATACAGTGGAAAATTGTTTAACTTCTTAGATTGATGGGGGATCATATAGTTAACATATGCATAAGCCATAGAGACCCGAGACAACACTAGGGGTCGATGATTATTTAACGTATAGGCATTGGACATTTGGATTGTGCTGCAAATTAGGCAGATTTATACGCAGGCGCATCTGAGAGCAGATTCCACTGGCAGAACCCTGCGATCTTCCACTTTGCTTGATAGCTTTTTGGAGAGAACTACGTGGTAGCTTTCTAAGAAAAACGCTCAGACTTACGTTTGTATCCTTCGTTCTTAAACCAGCCTCAAATATATCATTGCTTATATTAGATGCTACACTTGGACAGAAAATGAGAAAGACATTCTAAAGGAAAATGAGAGGAACTTTTTGGAACTTTATTGTTCCTTCAACCAGCTGTAGTTTAGGCTACATGTAGGCAAAGGGGACTAAAACCTGCTAAGAAGCACACTGATTGAAGAGGCTTGTGTTGTTCAGTTAATGTCTAATTTAAGCAATTTTCAGTATCACTGAATTTTATGAGATGATAAGGAAGAAAAAAGAAAATTTGCCAAACATATCGGTCATCGGCTGCACTGATTTCTGCCCGTCATCAATAAAAGTTGCTAAACTCTAACACTTAAACAAAGATGGCTGAAGTCCAACTCTTTGTATAACAAACTGGAAGAAATCTGCTGAAGGAAAACTATTTCTGACATTTAACCTTGCTGTGACCTTGATTCTTTTCGGATCAATCGCAAAATCTATTCAGATCATCTGCTATTTGCGAAGAAAGTTCCACATAAATCCTACAAACATTCAATCATCCTTAGAGATATCACACAATAGGGAAACATGGATGGACAGAGGAGATAAACTTTTATGTTTCTGTTCGGTTGGAAGTAAAAAGGTGTCACACCTCTCCATCCTCCAACTCTACGTCCAAGAAGTCAAAGTCACGGAAGACACGGAACTGCTGTTCAGAGGTCGTGTCATCCATGTTGTCTGGATCCCGGATCCCGTCCTCTGAAGACACCAGACTTGGCTGGTGATCAATCAAATCTAGTTCTCCACAGGATGAGAAGATCACCTGGAGATTCAAATGAGGGTTCGTTATAAATGTGTTTTATTTTACAGTATTGTTATTATTATTTTATTTTTTCAGTTTTACTGACTGAAGGGTTTTTGCTCAGCCCCACTTCCTGTCCACACAGAGTCAACACGTTCACCAGCTTCTCCCTTGTTCTTTTCTACAGAAGGAGAAAAAGGAAATCAAATTAATGTAAAAAAAGAAAATAGAAATGCAAAAACACCACTGTTTAAACAAACACCAACATTTCTATGAACTATATATTTGCTAAGAAAGAATTTCACTGTGTTATAATGTACAGGTGACAAGTAAAAATCCCCCTTAAGCCCCCTTAAGCTATAATAATGTGTTATGAATAAGTCCTTGATGACTTTCAATCACTACGTTATAAACTTTGCGAACTATATATCAAACAATGACTTTTAAAATGTCTATTTCTAATTATATAAAACCATTTCCAGATATGTTATGAGTATAATATACTTAATATATACATATATATATATATATTCCATTTATTGTTATAATTTTTTTTAATACTGTATAAATAGCTGTGTTTCTGCATAAATGTGTTTAAAACACACCTGAGATGACTGCGGCCGTTTCCAGCTGACGGGAACCAGCACGTGGTTCGTGTTGTTGGATCCAGAGGAGGTAGAAGAGGTGCTGCGGGTCACGACCACCACACCTCCAACCTTCTCATCCCTACCTGGAGAGCCGTGCAGTTCGTCATAGCGCCGGCCAATTAACGGAGTCTGGAGAGAAACAAAACAAGCACACACACAAACTCAAATCCATTCATCCATCCATCTATTTATTTGTACAAGTTTAATTATATAGTTATTTTCACAATGGACATTAACTCTTTACAGAACGTGAGATATAAGTCTGTCTGTCTGTCTGTCTGTCTGTTAGTTAGTTAGTTAGTTAAAGAGATTTCCCAAAAGCAGGAGTCCCCAAACTACGGCCCGTGTGCCAAACACAGAAAATAAAGATATTTAGCTAATTTAATTTTGAATATATACTTTCTTTCGGCTTCTCCCGTTAGGGGTCACTACAGCAGATCCTCCGCATGTTTGATTTGGCACATGTTTTACACTGGATGCCCTTCCTAACGCAACCCTCCCCAATTTAGCCGGGTTCGGGACCGGCACTGAGAGTGGCTGGGGATAGTTCCCTGACCAGGAATCGAACCCAGGTCGCAGCGGTGAGAGCGCTGCATCTTAACCACTAAACCACCAGGGGACCTTTAATTTGAATATATGTTTTACTCATATCATATCTGTATTTGATAATAAAGGTTGGCTTTCAAACTAAAATTTCCCCCTAATTATTTTTAAAGGTTGAAGCACCGATAGTTGATTGCTGGAACTAAATAGCAAAAATCCATACCGAGGCTTCCGGTCCGCTATTTTTACGAGAGCGGCCTCTAGAGGCAAATCACTAACACCACGTGCAGTTTGTTTTTACACACGAGAGGTCAGACAGGAGTCTCAGTGGACTGTGATGTTTGTGGATTATATTGTTATTTGTGTTAAAAGTAGGAAACAGGTTTAGAAGAGCGTAGAGGTACACGCTGGAGTGAAGGGGAATGAAAGTCAGTAGGAGTAAGACAGAGTACATGTGTGTGAATGAGAGGGAGGGCAGTGGAGTGGTGCAGTTGCAGGGAGAAAAGGTGGAGAAGGTGGAGGAGTTCAGGTACCTGGGGTCAACAATGCAAAGTAATGGAGAGTGTGTTAGAGAAGTGAAAAAAAGAGTGCAGGCAGGGTGGAGTGGGTGGAGAAGAGTGATAGCAGGAGTGATTTGTGATAGAAGAGTATCTGTGAGAGTGAAAGGGAAAGTTTATAGGACTGTTGTGGGACCTGAGATGTTGTATGGATTAGAGACTGTGGTATTGAGTAAAAGACAGGAGGTGGAGCTGGAGGTAGCAGAGCTGAAGATGATGAGCTGAGATGTTTATAACTTATTAATTATATAATATTTATTAATCAACATACCCATTAACATACCAATAATACTTGTAGTCACTCTGGCCAAAGTTATTTTCAGTTACAGACCAACCCAAAACCCCATTAAAGAAAGAAACAAATGATATGGCCCTCAAAGTAAAAAAGTTTTGGGATCCCTTGACCTAAAGCTATATAAACTATATAATTATATGAAATATATAGCTACATACAAATACAATTAAATACAATACACAATTAAACAAAACGATCACAATCACTTTTCTTCTCAGTACATAGAAAGACATTAAATCCAGTGCCTTTGTTAATCAGTCACACACTGCACGTGTTGGAGCACGTTTCTCTCCAGCTCTGCTCGTGTGTGCTCAGTAGCTTGGTTTAGAAATCGTTTATCAGTTTCGGCGCCAAGACGGATCAAACTCGACAGGCTCGGTTAGGATCCAACTCCTTTTGGATTTCTGAGTTAGCTTTGTTTTTGTCTCTCATGCTTCCATGAGGCTGAATAGTCTGCACTCTGTATCTGACAGAGAGTTGAGATCTGTTTCGAGCCTCTCAATGAGCGATGTGGGACTCTCACTCTCGATGCGGGGCACCGAAAACCGGACTGACATCATTTCCTGGAATTCATGCAGCACACAAACAGTTCAGTGTTTGGTTCCCATACAGCGACAGAGCTGGGCTTTCCCACACAACACCCAGTGCCTCGAAGCCAATGCTGCACTGCCTGCTTTCTTTTGAAGTGTGAAGTAAAAAGGAAGAAAAAAAAACAGCTCCCTGACAGCAAGGCTACAGATATACGGCAGAGGAATACGATCAAGACCCCGCCTAGGAACATTTGGGAACTCTGGGCAAGCATGCCAGGACTGGGTGGTCTCCTTTTCGGAAGAAAAAAAAAATCCACACACGTTCTCAGAAAGCGCACAAGAAAAAAAAGAGACGAGGAAAACGTCAAGGACATGACAGACTAAGAGGAAACGAAGAGAAAGCATACTCACCTCTGAGATGTCAAAGTGGAAATCGAGCGTTTTTCCGGGAAGCGATTTGGATGCCGCGTCCCACACGCGACTCACGTCCACATGCGAGACTCTGCTGCTGGAAGGAGACGAGGGAAGAACCAGACTGGCAGATCGAGACACAACTAACTTCAGAATGTTCAAAGCTTCCTTCCAGTGCGCCGTCTGGAATGCACACACACACACACACACACACACACACACACACACACACACACACACACACACGCAAATAAACAAACATCCAAAGAACACGTGCAGGTATGCAAACAAATACAAACATTGCATGGGTGCGCGCACGCACACACACACACACACACACACAAACACACACACAAACACACACACACACACACAATCAATCCAGACATAATAAAATAAAATAAAACACAGAAACATTAACATTAATACAAAGCAACCAGGGAGCCTCCTTGCAAGCACCTAAGTCTCCTTCTGTGTGTGTGGTGTGTGTGTGTGTGTGTGTGTGTGTGTGTGTGTGTGTGTGGGCCTCAGTTATGTGGAGACTAGCCAAGAGGGCAGAGTGTTTACAGAGACTTTCTGGGTGTGTCTCTAAATTTACTGCCCAAAAGCATGGAAAAGGCTGAAAGACAGGAAAAGATAAGCAGAGCATTCTGGGAAATGAATTAGCACAATTTCAAAATCAAACAAGATAATAGAAACAAGGTGAGCTAAAAAAAAAACAGCTAATCCCATTACATTAAAAGCTCACAGATCATGACAGCTGGTCACGATTTTGAAACATAAATAGACACAAAAATCTGTCTATGTCGGACCCTAGTTATGCCCCGAGCTACGTTGGTCCACTTGGACAAAACCCAAGACCCACAATTTTTGATAGATCAGGGTTCAGTATAGGTGACATTTACATGCGTCAAAGGGGCATAATAAAAGGAAACATTTGACATCCTCCTCACCATCCTAAAGTAAAGAAAATAAACGTTTTCTATTAATTTATTATGTATAAGCCATAAAATGACAAAAATAAACAAAAGAATGTGAAACCTGCTAAAATCTACACTATATGGACAAAATTATTGGGAAACCTGACTATTCCACCCATATTTAGTTCTTCCATAAACTCTTACAACAAAGCACACAACTGTATACGACATCTTTGTAGATGTTACATTTTTCCTTCACTTGAACTTGGAGACCCCAAATGTGATCCATCATGTGCACAAAACCAGCTCCAGGAAGATATGGTTTATATGGGCTGGAGTAAAAGATCTTAAGTGACCTTTATAGAGCTCTGATCTGAACCCTACTGGACACCTAAGGGGTGAATTGAAACAGGCCTCCTCAACCTTCAAGCAGTTCAACATCTGGTGCAACATCTTCTCAGAAGAGTGGAGGTTATTGTGACAACTAAATGGTCTAAATGTGAAATGGTATGTTTAAAAAGCTCATATCAAACTTGTGGCCAGATGTCCATACTGTCTGTCTGTCTGTCTGTCTGTCTGTCTGTCTGTCTGTCTGTCTGTCTATCTATCTATCTATCTATCTATCTATCTATCTATCTATCTATCTATCTAGCTATCTATACATCCATCTATCTATCTATCTATAATACACTGCAGAGTGTTGGAAAAGGATTAAGAAAGACTAAGTAACAGATTTCTTCAAACCTGAACAAACTTCTCGATGGTGTTGAGAACATCAGTGTTGAAGCTCCTGGCCTGGATGCCACTAAGCTCCATGTGTGTAAGCAGACTGTAGATAATCTGAAGGAGGCTCTGCTGCATGCTTGGAAGACCTTTCTCCAACAACTGCAACACATTGCATCACACCAGCATTACATTACACCTTCAACTAGAACAGCATTTATATAAAACATCTGTCTTGTACTCATACTGTTTGAAAGTAGTTCAGAAAACTGCTAAATATTATACACACATTTTAAAGACAATTGGGGAATAAAAATAAAAAAATAAAATGAATAAATAATCAACCCTACAAAAAAATAAAAATAAATATATATATAATTTTTTATTCGTTTTTTTTTTTTTTTTTTTCGTATGGATGATTATTTATTCATTTCATTTTATTTTTTATTATTTCCCCCTAATTCTCTTTAAAATTGTTTTTACAATTTAGAAATCTCCTAAAAATTAATTTTTTACAAAAATGTACTATTTTAGGAAGAAAATAGGTAAATAAATACATAAATAAATAAATACATGAATAAATACATTAACAAATGTCCCTAATTTTGTTTTTTAATTATGTTTGTAATTATATAAATCTTTTTTTAATTAATTTAATGCCATTCGATTTGGATTGTATTTGCGTTTAACCCATTTAATTATAGTTACTAAAAATAACATTGAAACAAAAAGTGCCGTTTACCTCAGCCATGTAGGTCACCGTGCACAGAGTGTTTTCACTGAAGGCTTCATGCAGGTAGCGACACACCACATTGACCCAGGACAGGCAGTCACGTGTGTACGAGTGTGTTTTGTATAGCATCATCACGTGGGCCAGGTTAGAGAGCTTTGAGTTCTTCTCATCGAGGCAGACCTGAAAATGAAAACAAGAAATAATTAAAGAAAAATCTCAACGCTCTATTTAGTAGATCGCTGTAATGGTGTTGGTGTTCAGCAGAGCAGACCTGAGCTATCCTCTCAGCCACGTCTTTACAGAACTGAGTGGGACAGTCGAAGTGCTGGACCAGGTGAGGGAGGAGACAGAGGATGTTCAAAGGGAAACCTGGAAACAGCAACAGGACAATAGTCGAGTCATTATACAAAATAAAATAGCTTTTCAGGCTATCTGCATCGTTAAAGTATTACTGCGTTTGCGTTCAACCGCCTTTCAGACTTCCTTTTGTACAGCAATTTACAATAATATCATTTATACGCCTGAGCAGTTGAAGGTTAAGGGCCTTACTCAAGGGCCAAAAGGGCCGGTTTGGTGGTGCTGGCATTTGAATTCATAACCTTCTTCAATTTCAAATACCAACCACTAAGATACCACAGTATTACATAATTAACATGATATTACCTCTAATATTTTATTAAAAAGGTACATGATTAATATTAATAGATCGAATTAAAATTTCATTGGTTCATGTACGTGATCGCTATTACCCATTTATAGCTATTATTATTATTACTTTTGGAAGCATAATTAGGAACACGAAACCATGTGACACCATTGTAAATACTACTAGATTACAGTTACTTTACTTTATTTTTTAATGCATAGACTTCATATATAATGCAACATTACTCGCTAAAGCTATGCTAAATGCTACTTCATTCAAGCTAATACCTCATACTGAAAATTACATTTTCTAGAAAATATGAATCAAAATAAATAAATATGCTACAGAACTAATTAAGCAAGTTGTAGTCTACATTTTCCAAGTAAGCACGCAAACTGCACACCTATAGACTGGGTGGTGTCCACTACAGGCAGACGGGAGATGGGCGTGAGCTGGCAGAAAAGCTGCAGCGTGAGCTCTGTGGTTGAAGCCGACGTGAATCCCTTGAGCAGAAGCTGTTGGAGCCCGGAGAATCCAATCCACCTTAGCTGGCTCTGGATCTTCTCCAGCTTTTCAAGGTACTCTTGCTTCTCCTGAGAGATGTGGGTGAGTAGCTTGCTCAGCAAGCGCAGCGCCATTTGGTACTCAAACTCAAAATCCGACTCCATGAGGGACACGGCTGCCCAGAAGATGGTGGCGAGGAGGTTACGAGGATGGTTGGCGTTGGTTGGGTTGAGAGAGAGTGCGTCGTCAGTGCAGGAGGTGGAGGAGTGGGAGTGAAGCTTGGTCAGGTTGCCCGGTCGCCGATGAGCGTGGGCATGGAGACGGTCCAGGGTTGCACTGCGAGGGACTTCAGAGGATCGATCCACCTCACCAAAACGCTTGGGCACAGAGTAGCTTCGCTGGTGGCGGATTCGCTCTGATGTCGTTCCGGAGCCAGGAACCAAATCCAGTTGACTGGTGCTCTTTCTGTTCATTGTTAGCTTCCCATCAGCGGGAAGGTCTGGAGAAGGAGCCCTGGTAAAATATATTTAATATTTACATAAGTAATTAAGTTAGCTTTCAACAGCATTAAAGATAAAAATATAAAGAAATTATGGTGTGCTTTAAATAAATAGAAAAACATGCTAGTGTTGAGAAATAGCTATAATATATTAGAAATAACGTTTCACTAAATGCTGAAATTATGCTTTATCACATCTACCTACTGTATTATTGATTATTTTACCATATCACCAAATGTTCTTTAATTATTAATCAGTGGTGTAAAGTATTAAAGTAAATGCACTTTGTTATAAGTCTAATTTCTACTTTTACTAAATGTCAAATATATGAGCAACTTTTGCTCTCTAGTAAACTACATTTATGATTAATATATGTACTGTTCAGTCCACTATATTTTATTTGGCATTGACCGCTACTATTTTGCATACCATTCGTGGCTAATTCATTCTGCAGAAGTGGCGACATCGCTATCGCTATAACAGTTCTTCTACTTTGTAACATAAAACTGTAATTTTATTTGTTAATTGAACATAAGTTTTTTTTCTAAGATTGCTTTAATACTTTGTTTTTGAACGACTTGTTTGATCTTTGGTTCATTCTGGCACTTTGATGAGGCTGATGTGTTGATCTCGGTGAATGAATTGCTCAGGTGTTCAATTTGATTTGTATTTTAGGAAATAAAACCTCACAAATCAACTGTTTTTGGCTTTTTATTAACAATGTGACTTCGTGTTAAAGACAATGCATCTGTGAGTAAAAGTAAAATACTTAAGTACTGTTCAAATCATAAATCTTTTACTCGAGTCATATTAAAATTATATTTTAACACTTTTATATTTATTTTATTTATTTTTACGTCATTGTATTTTTTATGTTTAGAAGTTGGACAGTCATAAAAAGCATTTCACTATATGTCAAACTCTATGAATGTGTATGTGACAAATAAAATTTTTTAATTTGTCTTTGAAATTTGAATTTGAAATTTAATTTTGAATTTGAATTTGAAATTTAAAATTTGAATTTGTAATTTAAAATTTGAATTTGAAATTTGAAATTTGAATTTGAAATTTGAATTTGAAATTTGAATTTGAAATTTGAATTTAAAATTTGAATTTAAAATTTGAATTTAAAATTAAAAATTTAAATTTGAATTAGAAATTTAAATTGTTGGCTGATCACCTGATTATTTACCTGCACTGCTATGAACAAAACATGAAGCTTAAACTAAAAGGTCTGTGCCTCTTACCTTGTAAGAACGGTCATTAAATCATTGTTCTTCAGGCACTCCGCGAGGTTGTCCACTACGGATTCGAGCGTTAGGAGAAGCTCCATGACATAACCCTGAGAAAAACAGAAACATGAATTAGCATCACTGTTACCAGCTTTGGCTAGACAAATCAAATTACAAGAATTTATAAAAATCTAGAGATTTATCCGCCTCACCTGCACCTCCTCTCCATGTTCCCCCACCACCTCAACAAGGCGAGAGAGCAGGTCAGACACGGCCAGAGCTGAAAGCGGTTGCCTCAGAGCACGAAACAGCTGGAAGGAACGGCCGGCGTAATGTCTGGAGGAGCTGCAGAGAGCGGTCTGCAGAGCGATTTCACTCAGCTGTTGCTCTAAACATGAACCTGAATGCAAAGACACACATACAAGCCACAAACGCTATTTTAGTAAATCAAGTATATTTATTTTATTCCAATCGATTGTAATATTAATACATTATAGTAATTATCATTTTTATTTGAAGCACTTGCCTGATTTGGATTCTTTAAACACAGAAATGACATGATGCAGGAAGTTGGTGAGCTGCTCTGTGCTTTTTGAGTGCTGGTTCTTAGGACTGATGTCTTCATGACACCACAACGGACCAAACGGCCTGAAAAAAATATGGAATAAATATTGTAATGAACGTGAGCTCTATATTATGGCTTCAGCAAAATAAAGGGATATGAAATCTATTGTTTGTAAAATTCTAGCTTATGATCAAAAAAATGTAATGCTGTTGGGTCAGAAAGTGCTGGATTATTTCTGTAACTTAACAACTAACACAGGGACAAATAATGCGAATGTTTAACACTTACAAATAAAAAAAATGTCCAAACAATATGGAGGCCCATTTCCACCACATGATCAAAAAGTTTGCGTGACTTTTTTTTCAAAATTTTCTCCCATTTCCGACTTTATTTCTCACGATTCCAAATAAGTTTCTCACTAATTTAACTGTCAGAATTGTTAAAAAAAAAAAAAAAAAGTAAGAATGAACAGAAATAACGTCAGAATTGGCAGAAAAAAAGAGAGTCGCAAAAGTTATTTTGTCCAAATTGCCAGAAAAAGTCAGAATTGTGAAAAAAAAAACAATTGTGAGAATTAGAAGCGTAATTGCAAGAAATATAGTCGGAATCGAAAAAAAAAAGTCAATATTGTGAGAAAAAAAAAATCGGATTGCAGCGAATAATCGAAATCATAAAAAATTCTGACAGAATTGTGAAAAAAAGTCAGATTTGTGAGAATTGTAAGAATTACACTGTGTATGTATATATATATACACACACACACACACACACACACACACACACACACACACACACACACACACACACACACACACACACACGCTTTTCAAGAAAAGCATAGCTTTGTTCCAATCGCTTGCACTGTTTACAGGTAACCACTTGGTGTCAGCCAAAGCCAAATGTCGAGAGTTTACCGGGTGCTGAGGAACTCCACGAGCTTGCTGCTCTTCTCATCTGTGTCAGTGCTGCTCTCCAGAGTCTCCGACTCTTCAGTGGAGTAGTGTGGCAGGTTGCTGCTGCTGCTTCCCAGACTCAGACTCGAGGAAGTAGACGAGGAGCTTAATCCAGAGTCTGGCACCGGAGACGCCTGGGCATCCCTCAGGAAATCCACGCCACCTAATAACATGATATGTGTGGTTTAGGGGATTGGGGTGATTTATTAAAGCAGGCTTGGGCTTAATGCATATATGGTCCACCATTAAACACTTTTAAAAAGGGCAGTTATGTAAATGAGGAATGTAAATTATGTAAATTATGTAAATTTAAGAATCTAAAGCGTAACATCAGGATATTATAATGTCATTTTACATGCAGGAAATAAACAAATGTAATAAATTATTATGAAGCAAAATGGATAATAAATGATATCAAAATGTATCAATGTAATATATGAGGTAGGTGAGGTGGTAGATTAGTTGTTAAGGTATTGGACTTTGTATTCGGAGGTTGTGAGTTCAAATTCTAGCCACACCACACTGCCACTCCTGGGCCCCTCAGCAAGGCCCTTAACCACATAGCTGCTCAGTTGTATGAATGAAATTAGATTTAAGTCAGTCTAAAAAAAGGGCATCTGCCAAATGCCATAAATGTAAACGATATCTGACGTCTTATCTGGCATTTAATTATGCGTACAAAAGTTTTGATAAAAGCTAGACTTTTTGAAACCCTGTCCCAAATTCATAGTTCATGCAAGGACAGAGTGTGTGTGGTGTGTATTTCTAACTGTGTATGTTTACGTAAAAAGGTTGAAACTCAGCAGATGAAATGACTCTGATTCAGCTGGTTATTTTGACATAACAAGACATAACCGGAGGCAAAGTGATTTGGCAGCCATGACGCGAGTATTAATCTCAGTCACAGTGTTATGACAGCGTACAGTGAATAATATATGATCGGTGTCAGTTTGGCTCAGACCAGGCATGCTCAACTGAGCGACAAATTCAAGACCTGGTCTTTCTTTCTCACACACACACACACACACACACACACACACACACACACACACACACACACACACCAGCCTTTTAGGGCAGGAAGATAAAAACAGAGCGTTGGAATGCTCTAATCAGGGCTCTAATCAAGACTCCCCATACATGTGATTGTTTTTGGCTTGGCATTCATTTTCGTCGGATAAGCATGTCCTCATTTCTCCATCGAGACGGATTAGAATAGCAGTGCTGTATTCTGCTTTGAGAAGTATGTTAAGTCTGTAAAAAGGCTTCCTTTAAAAAATAATGTACGAGGGTGCCGTTATTAGGAGGTCAACCGAAGGTCAACGGTCAGCCTACAAACCATTATAGGGGCAACATTTACAATGATTTTGTTTTTGAGAATCCTGAAATAATCTCAGCTGTCAAATTCTTAGACTTAAACGTCCTAACTGTCATTTCCACCCTTCCTATCTGTCAAACTAATGATTGAAAATATACCAGAGGGCACAATCTAGTATGTAACACTGACGCACCTGTGTAGAAGAACTCAGTTTGGTAGTTGGGTCGGGTGCCAAGACTTTTGCTGTGCATCAGCATGGAGGAGACCAGAGGAAAACTCCTGCTGCAGGAGAGCGTGAAGAGCAAGTGCAGGAGGAGATGCTTGCAGTGCTCGAACACCTCGGGCCGACAGTGGTCCATTCCTGAGTCCAGCATCAATAAGTTAATATTTGGAAATATTCAGTGGGTTTAATATATATAACATTTTTTACATACTTATTTCCGAATTATAAAAATAAGAGGCAAAACACTTAATAAAAGCCCTTTTAGGCTTCATCTTCAACTGAGATTATTGGCTCATTTACCATAATAAAATATCTGCAAGACAATCAGTGAGAAATCGCGAAGCATACACAACTACATGATGGAAAACAATAACCTGTAATAAAAAGCTAATGTAATAATGTAATGCCTTATTAAAGTTTTAGAACTATCGTTGAAAGCGCTCATACGTCATTGCGTTCACAGGACGTAAAACAACTTTTTTTTTTAAATACAGGATATTTGTTCAAATGGCAATGTTCGCATTTATTCCAAATACCTTTTAGAACACTAACAGTATACACAGCGACTAGGCATAAAATTATGACTTTATTACATTAAGACCAGTGAAGTGAATAAAACTGATTATCTCTTCATCATGGCACCTGTTAGTCGATAGGAAACACAGTATTAGATGGCTACTAAACATTCTGTCCTGTCAAGTTGATGTGTTAGAAGCTTGTAAATTTCGCAATCGTAAGGATTCAAGTGAGTTTGATAAATTGCCTAGACAACTGGGTCAGAGCATCTCCAAAACTGCAGCTCTTGTGGGGTGTCCCTGGTCTGCAGGGGTCAGTATCTATCGTAAGTCATCACTGTCATGAGATAACTAATCCCCCATTTTTATTTGTTCTAAATTAATAAATTAATACAAATGTATGTTTAATATATATATATTAAACATACAGGTGAAGGTGAAGGTGGGACTGCATCAAGGAGCGGCTCTGAGCCCTTTCCTGTTTGCAGTGGTGATGGACAGGTTGACAGACGAGAACGACAGCGCATGTAGGACTTTTTGGAGACAAGGTGAGGGGAGGGAGATTGAGATGGTTTGGACATGTGCAGAGGAGGGATATGGGGTATAACAGCAGGAGAATGCTAAGGATGGAGTCACCAGGAAAGGGGAAAAGAGGAAGGCAAAGGAGGAGGTTTATGGATGTGGTATATATATATATATATCGACTTTCTGCCTTTCTTACCTTGGCCATGTCTCTGAGTATTGCACACCTTGTGCTTTTGGGCACTCCAGTGATGTTGCAGCTCTGAAATATGGCCAAACTGGTGGCAAGTGGCATCTTGGCAGCTGCACGCTTGACTTTTCTCAGTTCACGGGCAGTTATTTTGCGCCTTGGTTTTTCCACATGCTTCTTGCGACCCTGTTGACTATTTTGAATGAAACGCTTGATTGTTTGATGATCACGCTTCAGAAGCTTGGCTATTTTAAGACTGCTGCATCCCTCTGCAATATATCTCACTATTTTTGACTTTTCTGAGCCTGTCAAGTTCTTCTTTTGACCCATTTTGCCAAAGGAAAGGAAGTTGCCTAATAATTATGCACACCTGATATAGGGTGTTGATGTCATTAGACCACACCCCTTCTCATTACAGAGATGCACATCACCTAATATGCTTAATTGGTAGTAGGCTTTCCAGCCTATACAGCTTGGAGTAAGACAACATGCATAACGAGGATGATGTGGTCAAAATACTCATTTGCCTAATAATTCTGCACTCCCTGTATAACTAAATCATAGTGCCATTATTTTCTGAATAACTGGCAACAAAAGTGAGTACACCATTATTGAACATTTCAGAGTTGTGTCTAAATTGTCAATATTTTGTATGAACACCATTGTTATCCAGCACTTACATGCTTGACTGTACGCAACACATAATTGTCTTGGTACATCTCACCAGAGCATCATCACACATGCTGGACACCATCTGAGCCAAACAAGTTTCTTAGGCTTATTAGACCACAGGATGGCTCCAGTAATTCATGCTTTTGGACAGGTTGCTTTCAGCAAAGTTTTTGTGGGATTTCTTGTGCTGCAGCACTCATGCTTGTGTTTTTTGAAGCAACTTTTATACCTGACACACAGCACATGGACTCAAATTCTTTGATCGACCTTTGGAGGGCTGTTCTGAGTGAAACAAGTCTTGGAAAACCTCTGTATGACCCTGGCCACTGTACTGTAACTCAGTTTCAGGGTGTTACCGATCTTTGCACATCGACTTCTCTAAAATATATCCAAGTTTCATTTCTCTAGTATTGTTTCTTGAGTTGCTGAAATGGGAGGGGTAAACTTACTGTATATCTCTAGGAATTTGGAATGGAATGGTTTGCCTTTTATGTACATCAAGAGTTCCATTAAAATATGAGAGCAGACACTTAATGAGCCTTCAGTTTCTAAAATTAAGACATTTGGTGAATACTGACAGAGAAAAAACTAGCATGGTAATCATAACAGTATCTGAATAAAATTCCATTATACGGATATATCTCAAAAGATATTTCACCAAGAACAAATCAGGCACAAAGGAACACTTTCACTAAATAGAGTCATTTTAAAGCTCCATCTGATGAGTATGACTTTTGCAAAGAATCAAAACAGTTTGAAAAAATACGTACATATTTTTTACAACATCCAGTATGAAATCAATTCTGTTCCCAAAAACATAAACATTTGAAGAAAAGAAAAAAACAGACATGATATTATGTCTTACCCAGAAACAGAGCATGCAACAGCAGAGGCAGGTGAACACTCCAGTCCTCTTTCACACTGTGATCCACCACCAGCTCCGTCATAAAGATCACAGCTATATTACTCCTAAAGAACCGATGCAGAAACTGGTTTAAAGATCTACACAAATCTGTGTACACACATCTGTGCTGATTCTGATCATGAGTATTTGTAAAACGAAACTTAAAAATTGCATAAAAACAATAAACTCTCATGCAAACAACATCAAAAACTGAACATATGAAATTTGTGTATTTTCCTAAACAATTAAACAAAAAACTTTAAAACTTTTTCAAGATATTTAGACTTTAAAAAAAAGGCAGTCCCCAACATATTGTTGGACCAGTTTAAGATTAGAGACAAACCTTACTGGCTTCCTGTTGCAATTGTGGAAATGATGTTTTCTCAACTCATGCCGTATGTACATTTGGATAGTGGTTTATCAACACCTAATAAATAATACATTGTGAAATCTATATTCCTTTTCCCCTGAATGCTCTTTTGTCTCGACCCGGTGGTTGTTGACCTACAATATACGCTATGTGGTGTGAAATGTACAATTTTCGATAAAATATGGATTATTTATTCATCAATCGATTTATGGATCGTCCCCATTTGATAATTCAAACAATGATTTTAGCCATTCTACATGTCATTGTTTGATGAGGTGCATCAAGACTTGTAATATGAGACGTCTTTATACAACATGCCAAATCTGACACGTTTGCTCATCATTCCATACAATATATATATCCGCTGTCGTAAACAAGTGTGACTCAGCAGCAGCTATTGCTTCAAATTTAATTACAATGTAAATAAACATTTCACGATTACATCACGTGAAAATCTGACCTGTGCAATGGACCGCGCAGGGTCACCGTTTCAGGCAGGAAGTCGACCAGAGGGGCCCAGCAACCTCCGTTAGCAGGCATGGGTAAAGGCAGCGGCTGATTGGTTTCCAGGACATTCATCAGCCAACCAGCATATGGTGGGAGGGGCTCATCTACATTTCAGGAAACATTTTATTTTACTATATACTGTATATCTAACAGAAATGTATTTGATGTATCATTTTCAACCTTAATTTTCTAATTTGCCAGGTGGTCCATATGAAGGGGTTTTGAAAGTAAATTCATGGTTTAAATTTCATGGTTGTAAATAAGGTTACATGATCACACCAGATCTTTGCGTAGTGCAAGAGGTACATGAGAACGTTTATTGGATTTATTTCAGAGTGTTCATCATCCTCTTCCTTTTGTCCATAATCCCTCTATCCTTCACAATGCAAATATGCATTAACACAAAAAATCTAGAAGCCACTCTCCGAGCCTGAGGATATAGCACAGAGCAGCACGGTTCACTAAAGTTCACTCACTCTTTTCCTCGTCGTACGAGCCTCCGGAGCTGTTGCTGTATCGAGACTCAAGACGGATATGAGCCCTCATCATATTTTTCAGCCTATGACAAAAAAAACCACAACATACACACAAAACACAGACCTGCCTGTCAAGAACTTGCCACACATTACGGCAATTAAAATGTCTGAAATAATTCTAGAGGGTGGGATTGTCCTCAAGTTGTTCCACTCCAGTAGCAGTGGGAGATATTTTAAGTGTAGGTGCGTGCTTGTGATAAGGTAGCCGTTGTTACTGTACCTGTCCTCACTTTCTTTTGCCATTTTTGGGTCTTCGCTGTCAGACATGTTGTCCTGGATAGCGATAACCGTATTGCTGCTGGATGTCGTACCTGTCCAGACGTTGTAAGAATCTGGGAGTAAGAATTTTATGGTTGTGTCTGGGGATTTCTAATGGGTATGACATTTTTATTTAAAGACAGCAGCAATTGATGGTGTGTGTTTTTACCAGAAGTGGCAATGGATATTTTGCTGGTGGCTGAGAAGCGATAGAACGGGGGATTGTCACAGTGTACAACCATGGGATTGACCGGGTCTGTCTGCTGGAGATCAAACAGCAGCTCTTCCATTGTCTGCGTGGTGTTGTTCCGACAAAGATAGATAACCACTTTCTTAATCTGAAAACAGACGGAAGGACAGAATAATAAGAGATATGCACTGCATGGCCCTATTTATTGTGATGATCAGGATGATTTGTGAAATTCAAGGTTTGGTAGGCAATGAAGATTTGAACAATATATGATCTTTAATCAGGCAGAACATTATGACCACCTGCCTAATATTTTGTTGGTCCCCCTTAAGCTGACAAAACAGTTCTGACCTGTCAACCATTAACAGAATTAACTTCTGCAGCAGTTTGAGCTACAAGAGCTGAGCAGATGATGATTAGTGGACATGCTCAAAGGAACATGTTTGGTCCTCTGCGTTCCAGAGAAGGTAAATTGTAATACTAGAGCCATCTGAGACGTTCTTTAGAACCGAATATCTCTAGAACACAAACTGTACACATTTGCACCTTTGTCTGCTTCCTTGCTTTGGTATTCGGTATCTTCTAGCCTGCTTGCATTGTCCTTTCCTGTGCTCTGATTACTGCCTAATTACCAACTTGTCCAGAATGCCCTGGGAGAAACGAGATCTAGATAACTGTCCAATCAGAGTACAAATGACACAAATAGACTAAATGCTTCACCAGCGACGTGGCATTTACACTCTATAGCTAAATGTTTGTGGGGATCCGATAATCACACCCATTAAAGGACCATCCACAAAACTTTCGCAACAGCTCTAGAAGCATATAATAATTTTACTTAATTAATTAGTATTGCTAGATTGTTGTTGTTGTTTTTGGCGTTAGATGCAAATGTAATCTTTTAGCCGTTTAATAAAATATCAACGCTAGAGGTTGGGAAGTAAAAGTGCTGATGTATCCTTATTATGTTAGAACTAGGAATAAGTGGGTTGTTAGAAACAGGACAAGGCTTTTAGTCGAGGTTTAAAGTCAATATAATACAGCATTAGCATTGGCTCTTGATTAAAATTCAAACATGAGAAGGGAAAAATGATGAGAATGGGTTTCAGAATGCCACTACAGCCTCCGCATTGTGCTCCATTTCACATCATCTAATCAGGCGCTGTAATTTCTGCTTATTAAAATAGCAACTGGTGAGAACAGGAAACAATTCGGTTCAACCACCAGCTATACACAGCAAATGATAATAGACCCACGTTGTTGCTTGACATGTTTCGGATTGTTGCGTTTGCCGCTCGAGCGCCTCAGGGCTGCCTGTTCTAATAACAGGTGTTGTCGAACAAGAGCTTTCACAGCCTATTTATCATTTTCAAATGACAATCATCCTCACCTCCACCCTTCAACTGTGACAATAGCTTCCTTAACAAACTGCCCAAGTCCAAATACAAACCGATGCACGATTCCAGTAGGTAGAAGTAAAAGTATGCATGCAGTTAAAGCAGGACTGATATTTCCTGATGGTGTTGTTCCACAAGACTCACATGTGGCAGGAGAAGGGTATCACTGCTGACACCACACAGGCTGATCAGGAACTGCAAGGTCGTACGGAGGTTACTGCTCCATTTCTCATTAGAGACCACGGCGTTCCAGGCTTGCTCCATCTCCGGGCCTGGCACATCATCGCCGTACTGAAACACATCAGGATAATAGAAATGTGCTGTTTTTATAATTTTTTAATTTTTACATACTTGACATAACTGATGCGACCGTGGTTATTTAAATCCAATAACAACAAAAAAGAAATAAAGCATTGGGAAATAAATACTTTTATCTAAAATAGATATAAGGAGAAGGATACAATTCCAAGATAACTATCAATAACTTAAATATAAAGTAGATATACATTTTTATAGATGAAGGCACGATTTAAATGCAATCTTCACCTTCAGATTTGACCTTATTTACTAAAACTTGACTAAAAACTAATGTTTCCTTAAGGAGTTTTTCATATAATCATTATATAAGCCTCCTAAAGAGGCTCTGGTTCAAGTTATTTTGCTTTAATGTCGTTGTATTGTTGTATTGTACATAATTGTACAGTTGTTAATGTAGTTTGGAACAATTATAAATTATAGGGTTTTACATAGAAAAACCTTTAAGATTCAGTTAGGATACATTCAGATGAGCGTTGAACCGGAAATGTTATGTTTTTTTAAATATGCTGTGTCTAAATTTGTTTTCTATTCACCATTCAATTTTAGAAACAGGGTCTTCAAGGGGTCCTAAGTATCATTACAGATTAGTCACATTAGTAAGCAGTTTGGTTCTATCATTAAAACTAAAGGAATTATAGGAATGTAAGGTTGGGGGTTCAGATTTCAACAACACCAAGCAGCCACTTATTATTATTATAATTATTGCCTCTATTTTAAAACAATGCCATGGATTACCTTGGCGGTCATGAACATAAGGTTGTTGAGGACGAGTGAAGTTGCTTGTGCCGAGCCCCAACCGGTACCATGGAGGTGTGATGAAGGTGGGGCTACACAGAGACCCCGCCTTCTCTTCTCCTCTATTGGGTGGGCAGGGCTGGAGGTAATTGGCAGAACACCACCATCCACTAGCTCAATATTTCTGAGCCATGGCAGCAAGTAGGTCAACATTACCTGCCTCCCGTTGGCATGCGTAGAGGGAAACCTTTGGCTGACCTCTGATGACAGATCATGACAAAAAAAAAAAGGAAGTTTGCATGTGATATTTTCATCTTGTGTATTAACACCACAGTAATCACTCACCTGAAAACAGGGGCAGGGTGAGTTCTGGGTACATCCTGGCAAGCTGGGCAGAAAGCTGGCCCACGGAGAGGCTGTAGAGTGGGGGAAGGGGTCTGTGAGTTCCATACAGAATCCCGCTACTCCTTTCTTCCACTATCCTCTTGGAGTAAACACACAGCTTAGACTCCAAAATCTGCTGATGCAACACAATACAGAAACATGCACAAATACACAATATATTATTTCAAGACAGTTAAAAAAAAAAAGTTTTAGGTTGATGAAAATTTTGCATTCATAATCACCTGCATTAACTGCATCGAAATCTCATAGATCTCTCTGCTGTTGTTTGATGCTTTGAAGAGAATTAGGTTCAGCAAGGTTACGATGTCACATGGGTAATTTCTGCACCGAAAAAACCCAAAAAGAATGCGTTAAAATGAGACCAACAATTCTATGCATGTGGACAACATGATACACATTAGAGAAGGAAGTGTCATAGGGTGCATTCCATTTCACCTAATCTAGCCATCCTAATCAGATCCCTAAGGTTATAATGAGTGGGTTCCGGATTATAGTGTAATGAAAAACGCTTCCAAAGGGTACATGGATAGTCTACTATATTTGTGAGAATTTTGACATTTGGCGCTGTGAGCCATTTTTTTTCTAATATTGCCCACAATTTTTTCAAACGAGAGGACGAGTTTGCTTTACAGGGTTCAATCTGCAATCTTGGTGTATGGGTGTAACAATGGGTGTGCTTGTTTACAATGACAATGTGCATAACTAGGCAACATTACACAATGTATTTAATCAACATTACACAATGTAGTTAATGCTCCAGCACTTGCATTTATATCTGCTGACAAAGCATAAATTTATGCCTAATATCATGATAAAACCGTCCTGACCCGTCGTGCAATAACAGCATTTACTTCTTCAGCAGTTTGTGCTACTGGAGCTGGTCTGTTGGATCGGACCACATGGCCCAGCCTTCGCTCCTAACATACTTCAATGAGCCTCGGTCGTCCATGACCCTGTCACCGGCTCACCACTGTTTTTCCCTTAGACCACTTTTGAGCACCGGAACATCCCGGTCTGCAGTTTTGGAGATGCTCTGACCCAGTCGTCTAGACATCACAATTCGGCCCTTTTTAAACTCACTCAAATCTTTACACTTGCCCATTTTTCCTGCTTTTAACACATCAACTATGAGGGCAAAATGTTCACTTGCTGGCTAATATTTCCCACCCACTAACAGGTGCCATGATAAAAAGATGAATATATATATATATATACACACACACACACACACACACACACACACACACACACACACACACATATATATGGGATGTAACAGTAACGGTACATGTATTGGTTCCAAATTTTCCCATACAGGGCTTTCGGGTTCGGTACACATGTCAAAGTAGTGAATGAATAAATGATGGAAACAAATAAGGCATTTGTTAAAGTATACTGAAATAGGAAGAACAGTTCAGTAGATCATATCTTTAGAAAATTCTATTTAAAAGTAAAACCCACACACTTATATACACATAATAACAGTGTAACAAATGTAAACTATTTAATTTAATATTTTCATTAATTCAGTTATATTTGATTAATTAAATTTGTGCTGATTAAACCAATTGATTGATTACCCAATTGATTCATTGATTGCATTCATTTGATTTATTTTATTTCATTTTTAAAAATATTATAAAATATTATTTTGTATAGTAATCACCAAAGCAGGCATTTTATTTGAAATTGTTTAGAAAATGTAAACTGTTCCAATGTTGATGAGCACAAATTTTAAACTTCTTTAATAAAAACAACAATTGTAACTCAGCAAAAGTCTCCGCCCAAAGCTTTTAATTACAGACACACCCCCTATTGATGCTAAGGGTACACACAGTGACTAAATGCTCATCCTTTATGTGAAAGTATGCAAAATGCCACAACAACCAGAAATACATGGTTCAAGCAAACTGTGAAGAAGGAGGTTCCCTAATAATGTGAGAATACTTGCAAAGCCCTGTCTTGCATAGGCATTTTAAGCTGTATGTCCAAAAAATATAGAGGTAAAATTACCTATTTATCTTTTATAAATTATTTAAATATATGCGAAAAAATTAATAATGGAAAGTAGTATAACTAAGGATTTTTTTTTTCATTTCTGATTTCCATCATAAGTTGGATTAGAAGACAAAGAACATTTTATAACTTTTAGATATCATGTCTATTTTGAAATTCCAGAATCCTTAGTGAGCCACAGCCCAGCAAAGCAACCACAAATGCTAAATCTCGAAAATTAGTGTCTAAAAAAGTCACATGACTCTAAACAAGTCACATTTCCCTTCGAAGTCTCATGATTACTTATTACAAAATAGATTGCTTAATTGTCCTGTTTACAATGTCTGGAAAATCTGTCTATAAAACTGTGGTTTTTCACGTTATCACGTTTTTGAGTTGTACTGAAGCATTTACACAAACACGGAGCTCTGTATACTGTAGGATTCTGCTGTAGGACATAAAGATGTTTTCCAATCTAACTGGATTAACATATCTTGTGTAAACACTTTTAAAACAATAACTCTGTTGATTTCCCAAAGCGCACAGTGTACCGTCATTATCACGATCATGCTTTGAATGCTGCTACACCATGCAAAATTTTGTTTTGCATAACAAACACATTAGACCTGGTTTCCATTTAAGAGCTGAAGGTGTTCAAATGTGCTTTCAATTCAGGCACATAAATGCATCTTAAAAACACCCTGAGCACATGGCTTGATGAGAAAATTGTAACCATAAAAACACTACATATGCCTGTCAAGTGTGTATGATGCATTCAGAATGTTACCATACTGTATACTACATACAACTCATTAGCCGCAAATCTATTTTATCTTAATATACTGTATATGCACTGTATTTACCAAAGAAATATTCTCACCTGCTTCCACAGACAGTGGCGATGGCTTTGAAGCAGCCCGAGGCGAGCTGGTACGAGCTGGTGTAGCAGCGATCCATGGCCCAGTTGAACAGATTGACCTGATCCGGGTTCAGCTCCAGCAGGAGAACCACCACCTCACAACCCAACTGATGAACCTGCAGGAAACATCACATTTCTAAATCATTTGGATTGATGCTCATTATCTTTTAAATCATTTCCTAGAATTGATTTTAAATGATTGTGGAAGGAACGTATTTTCAGTGTGAAACTTAGCTTTGTTTAAAACACACACAAAAATTGCTAAATAAATACTTTAAATGTCTAAAAGAAAATGTTTTTTATAAACTAGATGTAGAGAAACATTTCCTTTTGACTATTTCATTCAATTGTTTCCTTTTTAAATGGCCTAGTTTAAAAGGAAACTCATTGCTGAGTAAAAAAAACTGAACAATTTTTACAACATAAGATTGATTTAATATAAAGCTCATTTAATGCTGTAGAACGTTTTTTTTTTTACTCATACTTTCATTTCAATTTAGTTTAGTTTACAGAAAACGACTTTTTGTTCTGTTCTGTTCTCAGCACAGAGGAAAGTTTGCTCACAGCAATCATATGATTCATAGAAATGTTTAATAATTTCCCCAACTTGATACTAACTGCATTACTATTATACAAGACTTTCCAAAAAAAATGCATGTTTCTGCTTAATAGAGTGTGTCCATTCGCAGTTACGATGATTCGACTTTCGATCTTACGATGACGATAGGACGATACGACAAAATTGTAAATATGTTTAAAATTTTACGTGGCAGGCAAATGTAGTAGTGTATGCTCCGGCCTTCACTCACAAATCGGAGCTCATCCACGTACCTGCTGCCACATACATATATACTGTATAGTTTATTATTTATGGTATTGTAAATTGCTCCTATTTTTATTATTTAGTATGTATTAAATAATTAACAAATTAGTCCACTACCCCAAACTGATCAGCATTGTTTAAGACCCCTGGGTAGGCTAGACCATGTCTCGACTTGTTTTCAAGCTATAATGGGGTCATTAGAAAACATCTCCATCCTAAATCGGGGACTTCCTGTATACGTTTTAACCAAACAAAGGAGTCAGTGAAGATGTGCAGGCAAGAACTTGAATACATAGCAAAGGCATGTCTTGATGTATTCCCTATATGCACTGATATGCGCCTATTTGAGACTCCATAGCAGCACAATAATATACCCACAGACTTCCCACTGACAGATTAAATGAGCATTGTAATTGTAAATGTTTAAAAACAGTATTGGGATGAATGCTAGGCAGTGTACCCGCAGATCCTGGCAGGCTAAGATGTTATCCAGCCACTTGTAGAGGTAGCCGTCTGGAGAGAGACCCACGTTGTCAAACACAGGGCCGCAACATAGCACAGACGACATGGCCTGAGGGAAAAAAGACGTGCAGCATTTAATCATATTACTCCGTCTACACTGTTCGACTGGAAACCAAAGTGCAAAATAAATGTTCATCATTTTTATATAGGATAGTATTAACTTTAGGGCTGCTTGTGGGTTCATGTAGGACCAGTGTCAGATATACTTTTAGGTACAAGAAAGGTAATAAGTAGTATTACCTGAAGTAGTATTAGTAAAGGTAGGAATATTAGTACTAATATAGTTAATAGTAATAGTATTAGTATTAGTAATGTGGTCAGTAGTGTGAGGGGGCGGAGCATTAGTTATAGCAGTATTAGTAATGGTCATAATACAGTCTTACTTCTGGATGTAAATAAAGAAAAGAGCAAAAAGAAGAGTATTTTTAGGATTAGTATTAGTGATACTATCAGAAGTAGTGTTATTTGTAAAAAAAAAGTATTATGAGTCAATGTGTTAGTAGTTGTGGGCGTATTAGTAGTATATCAGTATTGTAAAAGCAGAAGTAGTAAAAGGAGGAGAACTGATAGCAGTTGTATTAGCAGTAACACACACACACACACACACACACACATCCTGAATACATCACACTTGGAAACGCACAATGGCATCTATCCTGAAGGGGGATCGGCTTTATAGCTGTGTGTGGCAGAAACGAAGTACCTCACAACCTAAAAGGCAGAACCTTTAGGACTTTATGCACTCATATAATGTTCCAGTTTACATATTCAGACGGGCAAACGTTCTCCGATTACATGCTTCTGGTAACAGCGACCGATCGGCACAAGATCGTTTTACATCCATTGCACTGTTATTGAATAGAGGTTAAAGCAGCTCCATAAAACTTAAAACGCAGACACACACACACACACACACACACACACATTCACAAATATGTATGCCAAATTGTGTAGCTGTGGTTGTGCATCTTGTCCAGCTGCAGTTACCCAAAGCTATTGTCCAAACACAAGCCTCGTATTATATGTATTATGAATAAACCCAGGTTGAGTGTATTTATTAAAGAAAACACACTTGAGAAGTGTACTAAGTATTTAATCAGTATTTATAGTTAGAGTCAATATAAATGGTTACTAAAGTAAAAATGTGCATGTTACAGATTATTGGTTGCCATATTACTTCCTTTCATTTTCTCTATAACTTATTTACAGTTCGAAAAGACATTCAGAGCTTTTATGTGCATTACATTGGACTTGTGGGTTCAACTCAAATGAGCAAAACTGAACAGAAAAATCGAGCGGGCTCAATGTTACGTTACCTTCAGGGCACAATACTGATATCGAGTGATCTGATGGTTCCGGTCGCTGTATCGGTCCAGGGGAGTGAACATGATGCTGAAAGGACCGGCCCATTGGCTAAAGAGGATAAAGAGGTGATGTCGTAGGCTTTGCTGAGGAAACAGGAAGCGCCGATGGTGCACTGAAGACGGAAAAAGACTTTATTATAAATCGGCCTTTCGAATAAAGCTTTTATCATGGACTAGCCTTTTTTCAGTATTTACCTAACAGCCTGAAAGTAAACTCTAAATGTCAGATTCAGACAAGGCGTGGTATTGTGACTCAAACATAACATTTGGTATTGATTATGAAATCCGGTCTCTGAATGGTCTCCTCTGTCTCTTTATGAGGAGGTCTGAAATAGCTGAGAATCCCTCGTCATTTCGCCCCTGACATCATTCTAATCGCTGCTATTTTGGGAATTACAAAGAGACTTTTAACCACTATCAGTGCAATGATTATGTTTGGCATATTATTAGGAAAAAACTTGGAGAAAAGCATGTGCCATGCTTATGCTTCATCCTGGAATGTTTTGGTTCATGAACAGAAGAACATTGTTCTCATTTAGAAACATCTGGGTTCTAGACTGGAGGAACTGTTTTATTTTGGTCTTTACCAGGGACACATTGTATGAGGTTGGCCACCATGGAGCTAAAGTGGGAGCGGATGTCTCGGAGGATCTCCACGTCTTTATCGTTCTCAGCCTCCAGAAGCATCCTGGTCAGATCCACATACTCGAGAAAGAGAGCGCCGAGAGCCAGAGTGTCACGTTCCAGCGCTCCGTTAGTACTAAGAAGAAAAAAGAATGAAAGAATAGAGAAGGAGGGATAGAGAAAAATGGAAAAATCCAATGAAATTGTAGTTATAATCATATAATAGAGGGTGTCAGAAGATAGATAGGTCACTATATTCACCCCAAATTGAAATTCTCAAAAAGGCCCATCTTAAGAGGTGTAGTATAAATTCAGTCCTGGAATGGAGCAGCTTTTGTTTGCAATAAGCTGTTTCAAAAATTCTCTTTAATTACAAACAGATTACCAATGACAAAAACACTACCATATAGTGCATTATGTTGGTAATATATCGCTTTTATGCCATGCCTTATTTTCCTGTAATATGAGAACAGGCGGGTACAGAGCTTTTAATACCTACAACAAATCCAAATCAAAACTATGTGCAACAAAATAACCAGGCGAAGTTCATGCAATGTAGAAACGTATTAAAGATGGACACATTGTAATAAACAAGATTAATATGGCATGGAAAAGTCAAGGGAAGACACAGTCACAATGAGAGTGTACTATGTAGTATTTTTATGAATGAAGGTCCATGAGTGTGTGAATGTGTGTGTGCATAATTATACACACTTGAGCTTAAACAGTAGCAGAGAAAGATTGAGTGGGAAAGTATGGCATAACCAGAATATTGAAAAATAAGTTCTATTTAAACATTAGAATAAGTTCAGGTCCAAACAAGGAAGGACTTCACTTATATTTAAATGTATGTGTATTTATCTCTGATGAGCAGCCTGGGGTGACTGCGGCAGGGAAAAACTCCCTTTAGATGGTATGAGGAAGAAATCTTGAAAGGAACCAGACTGAAAAGGGAAACCCATCCTTATTTTGGTGACAAATGAAAATTTCTTTGAGGAATTTTTTAAAGATCGAACTAATACTCCAGATCAGGTATAACCAAACTGAACAAGGTGAGGCACGGAACCATGAGTGTGTGAATGTGTGTGTGCATAATTATACACACTTGAGCTTAAACAGTAGCAGAGAAAGATTGAGTGGGAAAGTATGGCATAACCAGAATATTGAAAAATAAGTTCTATTTAAACATTAGAATAAGTTCAGGTCCAAACAAGGAAGGACTTCACTTATATTTAAATGTATGTGTATTTATCTCTGATGAGCAGCCTGGGGTGACTGCGGCAAGGAAAAACTCCCTTTAGATGGTATGAGGAAGAAATCTTGAAAGGAACCAGACTGAAAAGGGAAACCTATCCTTATTTTGGTGACAAATCAAAATATCTTTGAGGAATTTTTTAAAGATCGAACTAATACTCCAGATCAGGTATAACCAAACTGAACAAGGTGAGGCACGGAACAGGTGACCACATTAGGGTAATCAGGCAATATAGTGAGGCAGGTCTAAACTAAAACAAATCCATATGTCAACTAAAACCATGAGTAAAGACTGGAACCACTTGTACACAGAGAGCGGAAACATATCTTTTATATATATATATATATACATAAAACAAACATGCATACAGTCAAATACAGATGACCAAATCCTTTTACCTGTCACTGATAACCCCAGAATCGGCCAGCAGCTCGAAAATCCTTAACAGTTGGAGTCGCAGCAGATCCCTTCTTTCTCTCCGCTTCTTATTCTGAGGCATATCAAGTTCAAGTTTTCAAATTTATATCAAAGCTTGGTCATTGTGAATTTCATCCTTCCAACCTTCAAACTTACAATGACAAATAGCTGTCAACAGAAGGTCATAAACACTGTATGATAGGTATTCTAAGGCAGTATCTTTGCTTAGGCATGTCCTGATGAATTTATATGATAAAGAGATTTGACATAGAACAGGCGAACGCATTGGAATAATCAACCAATGGCATGAGAGTGAAAGGTGACAGGACTAAAACCGAAAGTTAAGCACGTATCGTAACTGAAAAAAAAAAAACTGAGTTAGAACTTAAAACTGCACAGCAGCACCTTGTACTGCGTATTTGAGTTGTGCATTTGAGTAAATGTACTTCATTGTATTTAAGTACATTGAAGTGAGGTATCTATACTTTTACTCAAGTATGATGTTCAGGAACTCTTTACACCTCTGCTGTATATGTTCTGTATAACCTAAACTCATTCTAAACCTAATTCATAGGGAATGTTACCCAACTTGCTTCCAATGTGCCAGGGTAAGAGTTGGTCTTATGCAATATTCAAAATTCTATATTATACCTCCGGCCTCTTTTCCAGAGCTTCTTTCATCAAAGGGTGAAGTTCTTCGATCAGTTCTCTAAATGAAACACACCAACATATGGTGTTATTTTATATTTTAATAACATATTACAAACATGTCCAGTCAAACAAATTAGGCCAGAATTTTACTCTTTGTATGTTATAAACAGCACTTTTACCGCATTTCATTAACAAATAAGGAAGAAAATAGCATTAAAATTTCTTTCCAAACCTGAAAATAAGTGAGTTTGTGCGGCCGAAGCCCAGCACCAGTGCCTCTGTGATCTCAATGCTCTCGGAACGCATCAGTGGAACGAGCTGCTTTAATAGCCACGCTACTGACGGCGTCCCCACCACCTGATACACAAAACACACACAGAAACAAATATTATACTCTAATGGGTACAAAAAAGTACAACCAAATGAATCAGCTAGCTATTGTTCATTAATGGCTTTAAGACTGAGTTCTCACCTTGTAATCATGGCTACTGTTCTCACTAGCCGGGGTCATGATCTCTGGAGTAGAAGCTCGGAGATGGCCAGGGCTCATGATGCTCGGCTTGGCCACACCAAAGCACAGGATCAGATAGTTCCTCCACAGAGCCACATAGTTGTCACCTGAACCCACTGCACTCATCCTTTTAGTATTTGCTGGGTTGCTAATAAAGGATTTAACCAAAATGTTATTTGAAACACTTATTTATTAGGAATTGATCCTATTATTCAGCAAGGTCAAGAAAGCCTGCTATGAAACGGTCAGTCAGCTGTGTCTCACCTGGGATCAATCACTGGCATGAGCAGCTGCAGGCGAGTGAAGGCATAGGGCCATGCGTAGCTCAGTGCTGTAGGACACTGCTTGGGCAGATGCTCCTGCTTCAGCAGGCTGAACAGGCAAAGAGCCCAGGGGTCTCGTGCCCACTGTGCCACCACCCAGACGGACGACGGACTG
This sequence comes from Silurus asotus, assembly GCA_024362625.1. Lineage (NCBI taxonomy): Eukaryota > Metazoa > Chordata > Actinopteri > Siluriformes > Siluridae > Silurus > Silurus asotus. Next base: position 456,672 of record MU551576.1, on the reverse strand, counting down.
CACACGTCATACTGGCTGCTGAGGAGATTCCCACTCCAGTCCACCAACCACTGCAGGTCCACCTGGTGTCCTGAGGGAACTGATGTCTGAAACACACACATACACTTTTTTAAAGGAAACTTTTAAATGTAAATTACAAGCAAATCAATAAATCGAATATAAATCATTATCTTGATTTATATAAGCAAAATTTTGTAAACAAAATATATTTTTCTACATTTTAATCCTTAACATAAATTATTTTTAGTACACCTTGGTACACCTTTATAACATACTTATAAACGTTTTTTTTTTTTTCATTTGCATGCATGCATGCCTGTATGTGCATTAATCCTATTATTTCTAATTGATACAAAGCACTGACTCTGAAGACTCCTTCTAAAAATGACCGCTTAATTCTTAATTTCAATGATTTGATTATTAGATTAAATTGTATGGACTGATATATTAATATAAACCTCTGATGCAGCCGTAATCAACACGTGACCGATCAGAGAATTTGAGAATTCGATCCTAAAGGAGTAAAAGTACTTTTAAAGAAGCATTTTTTAGACACAAAGTAGGACTTTGGGACCGTGTGGTAAGCGTCAGCAAGGTGAACACAAAGGTTCTGTCCAGTCCACATTAATCCCCAGTATTAATCAATAAGCAGAGGGCAGACAGACAGACCAAACTCATTTGAATGAGTGTGAGAACAGAGGTGACTTTGTGGCTGTACAGAGGCTGCTTCTGTGCAGAAGGCTGAGTTTAACCACACACACACACACACACACACACACACACACACACACACACACACACACTTACAGAGTCGCTCAGCACATGTGTAAAGCTCTCCAGCACCACCGCACTCGCCTGGTCCAGTACATCCAGCATGGGCCGCTCATCATCCTGTTCAACACACATATACACCCCACACTTGGGCTCATAAATGCTTCCAAATTTCATTTTATTATTATTATTTTTTGTGTGTGTGCATTAGGTTTATAGCATTTTCCTTGGCTGGTGCATTTCATATTAAACCATAAATCAGGAAAATGTATAGCGTATTTTTTTTTATTTTTATGCCAAATTGTTAGCGTTTTTATGACCGTCATAAAAACTCCACCTTCACATTTTCCCTCATATGGTCTGATGCTCAATGTGGTAAATGACCAATACTTTAACCGTAGATTAGATTCCCTATTCAGATTGCATATTTGTGGGGTGTTTGTGAATTTGTAATCTCTGAATACATCATATCATTATGTACATATGTATTCTTATTATTATATAAAGTTATTATATATTATGACATATATTGTGTGTACATTTTCTCTTAAGAATTAACCTTAGGTAATTATAGCATATGATCCATCTTTCTAATTTGACCTAAAAATGTGTCTTTTAATGCCATGTGTAAGCTCTGACCTCAGTGTGCGAGACCGTGAGGAGAAGGAGGCGGAGCTCTCGGAGTACAGACACGGCTAGTTTGCGTGTAGCAGTGTGACAGGAGCAGAGCAAGACGAGAGCGAGACCCTCGAGAGCTCGCAACACGGCCGAGAAAGGAGCAGCTTCAGCACGGGGTCTGGATCCTGACACACCCTGTAGTAACTACATACACAAACACACACAAGCAGATATGATATACACATAGATACCGTACATACACATGTACATGCATTGGCGGATAAATACGGATTAATGTGCACACACACACACACACTCACGCTGACACGGCATGAAAACACATTACACCATTTGTTTTAGATTATGGAAAGATAGAGTATGAGAAAAATGTGAATCATCTTCACAACACCCTGACACCACCTAATCTGCAACTCCACCTTACCCTCAAGTCACTGGTCACAATCGTATAATTTCCCACTCGAATCAAGCATCAGTATGGATAAATCTGTTGCTGAGGGTTGATGTGTTACCTCAGAGGAGCAGATGTTGGCGCTCTCTGTGCTCCTGTTGGATGTGAGGAGAGCGAGCCTCCACTGTGTAAGAAGCTGGAGGAGCAGTTTGATTGAGGAGTGGAGAAGGCTCTGCTGGGTGTCCTGAACCTCCCGAAGAAGGAAACCACTGTATCCAAGGAGCACTTCCTCCCGCCAGTCTGAGAAGTCCAGCAGGAGACTCTGCAGTGAATTCTGTGCTATCAGGCGCAGCTCGTCGTCCATGTGGATGGTCAACCTACTCACAAAGCACACTGAGTTAAGCATAGGACATAAGACCATAACTTAAACTACGAGACTCAAACCTGTTCCAGCACGTCAATTAATATTATCTTTTATTTTATTTTATTTATTATTCAGTCAAGAAAGCACTGTGTAATGTTAAAATCATGTGAATGGGAAATTTCCATTAAATTAGAAATAAAAATGATTGAGAAATCTGCTAATGTGCGAGATCTTAAAATTCTTGGGAGGACCATACAGTGGTTCGCTATGTTTATACATAGCACACTGAGTCAAGCATAGGACATAAGACCATAAAATACACTCCATCGCCTAAGTATTGGGACACCTGACTTCCCTAGCCATGTGTGTTATCACAAAGTTGGAGGCACACATTTGTATAGAATGTCTTTGGATATGGTAGCATTCAATTTGCCCAAACCTGTTCCAGCATGACAATGCCAGCTCTGTGGAACATCTCAAATGGCCTGCTATAGAACCTGATGCTTTAAACGTGAGCAATTACACCCAATTACAGCAGTTCACCTCTTCGCTAAGACGTTTAATTCAGCCAGCAATCAGGAACAGATCAATTTACCCAGGAGTCTCTGAGAAACCAGATCAACAGTGCAATTACTGAGCTTTGGTACTTGATTTTCTTGTTCTTAATGTGGCTAAATCCCTACAGAGGATTCTCTAGATGTAAACTTAAAATAGTTTTGGTTGACTGATCAGCCATAACATCAAAACAACCTGCATGACACTGTCAAAGTTGTGCGGTCTAAACCGCTCTGAGGCAACAAAAAAATAGACCTCTGACGTTGAACTGTGGTATCTGGCAACAAGACATTAGCAGTAGGATCCTTAAAAACTGACAATCCTGCAAGTACAGTACTGGCGTTTTGGACATGCTCTGACCCAGTCGTCTAGCCAGTACTAAATATAGAATAGAATATAGATTAACATGGCAGAGGTAGAGCTGCATCTTTCTGAAGAATGACAAGATCCACATCCACTATCCACTAGACCCAATTCTAGAGCCATGTGATAGAAGTCAGGTGACATTTAAGTTTATTATAATATATAATCATTTATGATTCACTGTTTGTCTGAACCAAAAAAATGATTTTATATATATTTTACATATATATTTATGTATCACACATTATATTACCTACAGTCTATACAGCTATATTTGACATAATGACTCACCAATCATCATCATCATCATCATAGCAGTATAGTAGCAAATATTATTTATTCACTCTTGATCATTTAAAAACTTTCCGAGCTGCATTCTTTAAACCAGCGCTGTAATTGTCAGTAAGAACAGAGAAGGTTCTTTCTTCAGTTTTTTTTTTTTAACATGACGAATTGCGTTCTCTTTTTATTATTACCTCATGAGAAACAAGAAAAGACAAGCGGGTGATGCAATGACTATAAATTGTTTTCAAGAAGTAACTGTTCTCAGCATAAAACGGAACCAAGACCAGTATAAAACCATGATGATGTGTTCATTAAGAAATGAGGAAATTGTAATTATTGATATCATTTCTAATAATATTCCAGATTATTCTGTTAAAGGAAAAGAGTCAACTTTGAGGTGGTAATAGAAGATCCACTTTTTATTAAGAGCTCATTGCATAGCTTTCATCATCTGCCTCGAACACACACATGCACAAAAACCACCAACACTCACCGAGCCAGCAGGTCGACGAGCTCAGGCTTGGTCATGCCATCAGGCAGGATGCGAGGGATGGCGGCTACACAAGTCCTAAACAAATCAATCTTGGGCTTCCTCTCCCCTCTGCCTCACAAACACAGGCAGAAATAAAAGAGAGTTATATATCACCATTAATCCGCCAGCACAGCAAAACTACATCATGTATAATTTTACACTATGTAGACAAAACTTATTGGGAAATTGAACATTTCCAGTCATTTGTGGTTCCTCCCCAAACTGCTACCACAATGTTCCATATTTATGCTACCATAAATGTTGGAGGCTTACGATTGTATAGGATGCAGCGGCATTTAATCTTCTTTACTTAAACTACGAGACTCAAACCTGTTCCAGCACGTCAATTAATATTATCATTCATTTAATTTTATTTATTATTCAGTCAAGAAAGCACTGTGTAATGTCAAAATCTTGTGAATGGGAAATTTCCATTAAATTAGAAATAGAAATGATTGAGAAATCCGCTAATGTGCGAGATCTTAAAATTTTTGGGAGGACCATACAGTGGTTTGCTATGTTTATACTCAGCTTACAGTTATTTATAAGGTTGGTCATTTTGTGTAAGTCTGGCGTGATGTGTCATACTCACGTGATCATGTCTTCTGGTTCCTTGTTAAGCATCTGCGCATTAGTGAGCATCATACAGCGGCCCACTTCTTTATCCAAATGTCTTAGGATGTTGTCCATGGCTTTCCGGATTTGGGAATAGTAGAGGAACATTCCTACATGACAAAACACATAGAATTAAAAATAATTTCACCTAACAAAATCTATCTATCTATCTATCTATCTATCTATCTATCTATCTATCTATCTATCTATCTATCCATCCATCTATCCATCTATCTATCTATCCATCCATCCATCCATCCCTCTATCCATCTATCCATCTATCCATCTATCTATCTATCCATCCATCCATCCATCCATCCATCCATCCATCCATCTATCCATCCATCCATCCATCCATCCATCCATCCATCCATCCATCCATCCATCCATCCATCCATCCATCCATCCATCCATCCATCCATCCCTCCCTCCC
>MU551576.1:403264-451569 GCA_024362625.1 Silurus asotus | reverse complement strand
TCTATCTATCTATCTATCTATCTATCTATCTATCTATCTATCTATCTATCTACACACTTGTTTTTTTACTTTTGTCCTCTGTACTTTATGGTTTCAATCACCTATAAGTTTTGCCTCCTCCTCAGTCAATGCTTTGCTCAGGTACGTCTTTTTGACCCGCAGCGTGTTCCCAGACGGAAGAGTGACCCCCGTGTTGGGCATCGGCGGCTCTCCATCTTTCTGCTGCAGCTTATCGGCGATGACGAGGAATGCACGCAGTCCAATATTCATCCTCTAAAGTATACACAGAGAAATTAGAAAAACTAGGAGGATATGCAATGGCTGCATTCTGTACTGGAACCATCGTGGCATGAACAAACCAGTGCAGGATTAGAATTACTTCATTATTTATGTACCTCTGGATTAAGACTAAAGGCTTTTGCGGGTTTCCCGACACATAGCAGGTCAAAGATGACTTCTTTCATGGCGAAATCAAGCCTTTCCTGAAAAAACAAAGAAAGAAACTAACATTTTTTTGCTTCTAAATTTATAATTTTAACTCTTAATATTTTTTGCTTTTGCTTTTAAAGCCATATTACTTTACATATTTGTTGCTCATCCTTTAACGTTGTGTATTATTACTGACATGACATATTCAAACACTGTGAGAGGAGGGGACTAATGTGTAAATCAGTGATGTTGTGATGTCACGTGCTCGTTAACCAATTAGCTTACGCGATTGCAAAGGATGTGGTGACATGCGTGTGTAAGATGTCAAAACACTCAGCACAGATGGGAGAGTCTGTGTCTAGGTACCATACTGACATCATGTAAAGAGTTAACCAAAGAAAAATCCGAAATTTAAAACTACAAAAAAAACGGAGATGCCATCAGAAAGTGGGGAAAGCTGATTGGTGGATAGTGTGGAGATCTTACATTACATGATGTCATTGACTCCACCCCCTCAGAAAATAATGACAAACCTTGACATGTGACACACCAAAACTATTAACTATTTAATTGTCATTTAATTCATTATATATATCAAACTTTTGCATACAGTTATGTTATGTTTTTGCAAAATCAATTATAAAAATTTAAAATTATCAAAGGATTCCAATGCGGTATATTATTACTCAATGTTTGCTTGTGTGTGTGTGTGTGTGTGTGTGTGTGTGTGTGTGTGTGGTGTGTGTGTGTGTGTGTGCAAGGTGTTTCTTTACCTGTGCAATAAACTGAATGATCTTAACAAAGATATTGAGCGGCATGTCTTTTGGGACCACACTCCGAGACCCTTTCGGGAACAGCGTAGTGATGATATTGTTAAGACGTCTGTGTGTGTGGTGTGTGTGTGTGTGTGTGCAAGGTGTTTCTTTACCTGTGCAATAAACTGAATGATCTTAACAAAGATATTGAGCGGCATGTCTTTTGGGACCACACTCCGAGACCCTTTCGGGAACAGCGTAGTGATGATATTGTTAAGACGTCTGTTTGAAAAAGTAAAAGAAAATCAGTAAACAATCAATTTAATATAACCAGTCAATCAATCTTACCACCTGACATACACTAGGTTTACTGAGGGCATCGACTGTCACAGGATCACCTGCTATTTTAATTAGTGTAATTAGTGCATGGCATGTACCCAATACACTAGCTTTATTTGAGGTCATGCCATGAACGGGGTGTGTGTGGAAGACGGACAGCTTTCAAGTGGCCGAGGTGACGTGTGACCTGCAACGTGCTAATTCCAGTTCATATATTTACAAGCTGCCAAAGAGACTTCTGTATGCGAGAGGTTAGCTGAGGTAAACATAGACTCCTGTATCCTGGAACTACAGACTCAAAGACCAGTTAAACAACCACCAACCATAATGGAAGAGACAACCAAGTAAGCCCATACTTACATACTGTAAAATAATAATAATATACATAAAATAAAAGCGTACGTAAAATAATAATGCAACACAATGCACATTAATAGGATTTATTAACTGCACTAGAATGGTTGCCATAAAAATTAAGAAATATATATTTATTATATTATATTATAATATTATCCAAACCACCTAAAATCATCGGAGTGAACCAAAGGTAATAAATGAATAACCATGATAAAAAATTTAGTTAAATCTACACTATATTGCCAAAAGTATTGGGTCACCTGGTCATTAGTACGCTGTGTGATTTTTGAGCATCGCATTCCACATCTAGTCCCAATTTGCTCTTATAATTATCTTATGAAGACGTTCCACTAGATTTTGGAGTGTGATTATGGATATTTGTGTACATCAGCCACAAGGGGAGTATGAAAGTCAGGTACTGATGTAGGTGAGGAGACCTGGGGTGAATTCAGAGTTTCAATTCATACCAAAGGTGTTCAGTAGGGATTCTTTCTTTAATACCACAGCGATATACAGACAATGAATTATTTTTTTTACATATTAAACAACACCAACACTTTTTACCCATTTATAGTTACATGTTGAGAACATCATGAAGACATGTCAGTTCAATCATAGTAACTGTTGCTTTCTGAGCAGCCTTGTTTTGTTTTTTTTTGAAAAAAAAAAAAAACAGAGCACAAGCAAGGCAGTAACTGTGCCATGAGAACTTTTTAATAGTTAAAACTCTACCAACTGTTCCAAAGCACTGAGACTGGAGACTCCTTCCATAAAGTTTGCATTAATATCTCCTTAAAGAACCATCTTTATCAGTTACTCCCCATCTTAGATCAAATACGCACACATTCTGATTACTTAGTAAAATATTGTATGGCATTTCTTGAAGTGCATTAATAGAAACCTATGATTTGAAATACAGCTAGAAGAGCTTCCAATATGGAACATGATAATCAGATTAACCTTGAAATTCAATTAGATTTGACATTTTAAACAGTGCTGTGCTGTAAAATCGCGCAAGCAAAATATGAAATTTGCTTTTTCATAACTAATGGAAAAATAATAGTCTTTAATAGGCTAGTGGCTCAGTCCAACTTAATAAAAATATCTACTGCAGTTATAGGGGTTTGGCATTCGGACCAATGTAACACCCAAAAGCTCAAACTGCATTCACTGAGTTATTTTTGTAAACTGTATAAATCACCAGCTAAAAAAGGTCCAAACACATGTCTAGGTTCCAAAATGGTGCTATTCATTGTTTGTATTCAAGCCCACAGCCAAATAAGGCTGTCATCCAAGTTCCCAGAGTTTTCCTCTTTCTGTCCTCCACCCGCTCCTGGCCCTCCTTCACTAATTACGGCAAGGCTGTGTGTGCTTTTATTCTCCTCACACACACACACACACACACACACACACACACACACACACACACACACACACAGAGTGACGCCACTGGGTGGGGTACAGAACGTGTGTTATTTATTTCCCTGCTCCTGCCTGCCCATAATCCACCAAGAAAGATGGCATTGATGGAGCAGGCATGATGACGTAAACACCACTTCCTGTGGCTCTGCCCAGGTCTGGCTCTCAGTGGGTCTTTAACTACACGAGTCCTACACAACATGGGTACACACTCACCCCTGTGTCGCAGTGTTGCTTTCACACTTGATGCGAATCATGTACACCCAGAGAAGACGGTACAGAGACTCCAGTGCTACACGAGCCATCTTCGGGTCTTTGTTCTGTAGATATGTCCATTTTAATACATTGATCAATAATTATTTATAGAGATTAGCTTTATTAGATTTAGCATAAGTATAGAGATCATATATAGCAAACGACATGCTTTTTTGCGGAACCTTTTAAATGTAGACTGGAAGATCCTAATAATAATAATTCAGTAATTATCAATAGTTCTATGAAAATAGAAACGATTTATCCGAAATGTCAGTTTAATGCAGTGAGGGAAATTTCCACTACCTTCAGGTTTGAGAGGCAGTTGCTGAGGAAGACACTCCATCTGTTGAGGAAGAACTGTTTCTGACTGACGCACAGCAAACATGTGACGAGTGGGTAAAGAGCCTGAGTACAAAGACAGACAAATGATCAGGGTTTTAAAAAATGTACAAAGCTCAGTTAAAATGTTCAAAGCTCAGTTTACCACCGAAACAATGATTTGTCTCACACACACATGCATACAAACTAGGCATGGTAAGATTCACATATTTGCATCAGTGACTCAGCATAAAAGTTAGCGATGTGATGCGTCCTTTAAAAAAGTAATTATAAGTAGATTATTTAGAAAGTAACCAATAAATTGTGACCGATGTTTACAGTATATGTAGATTTGATTTCTCATCGTTTCTAAAGGACGTTCTCTCAGCACCACTGCTGCTACGTAAACATGACGCATCACAACACTACGGAGACAGAGGCGTGCCTTGAGAGTCACATAGAATACAGATTAACATGGCAGAGGTAGATCTGTTACTTCCTGAAAGCATAACGGGAAACGTACATCTGTTTTTTGTTTTTTTTTGCACTGCGAAGGCCTGTTTGTGAGGGTCATGTGTTAGAATTCAGAAGGCACTTAAGATTGATTGATTTCTGTGATAACCAAAGAAATAGGTGAACTATTTGCACCCTATTGAATTTCATAGCATCATATTTTTTTCCTGCATCGCATTGCATTGAACTGTTAAAAGTATGAATGTTGAATGCGCATAGCATCGGCCTCAGTTATGAAGATGCTAATCGCTAATTCACACACATCCGTACACACATCTTTCTTTATTCTAAACAATTACTAAACATAATTAGAAATTTGGCGTGACTACTTTTAATAATATTGCTCACATTGATAACATTGTATTACGGTATATTAGGTGCTATTAAACTCAGTTGACCTACACTATGTAAAGGCAACAAACATTTCTAATTAATGAATACAAGAGGAGGTTTTTAACAGCACTTTTGAAGCAGAAAGAGAGTCTTAAGGTAGCATCTGACCAGAGAGTGTTTCTTTCTAGAAGACAGATCCAGCGTTGAATCATATAAACTTTCCACAAAGTTCCTTAGACAAGGAACATTGACTTCATTCTTCACAGCCTGCCATTAAAACAAGTGAACAATAGACAATTGAACTTAGATCAGCCAGAGAAATAAATATAATATAGTCAATGTTTTAGCTTTTGTACATATCACGACTTCCTTAAATGTACAGCAAATAATAAATGAAATAATAAATGACTAAATAATACACTATAAATGATTTGAACAAAAACATGCATATACATGCTTAACCCCCTGTTTACTACAAGTATTTCATTTGTTTCCACCTGTACAACATCTGGTCAAGCTAGAACTGAAAATAATCTAAAAACGTACTTTTTATATTTATAAAAATAAATAAAGATATACTCATTTAAATGATGCATGCATAAAGGAAAGTATTAAGGATGGCATTATTTGGATTAAGAATTAAAAGCCAATTATCAATTAAATAAAAACAATTTCTAAAAAGTAAAATAGGATTTTTGTTCATTTAAAGGTTTTGTAGTGTTTAAAATACCGAAATAATTTCATTGTTAATTTTCAGGGAAAAGCCGAAACCCATAATGGTTCCAAATTTGACTTATTTGCCAAGAATATACTTGATTTACATTTATTTAGCCTTTTTTAAGACATCCTTATCCTTAATGACTTAAAAAAGTACAAATTAGACCGTATACATGCATGTTTGTCAGTTTGTTTGTTTTTTCAGATCCTGAGCCAATACTTTTTCACTCACTGATGCAACAGGCACCAAAATCTCCACAAAGAGACCAGCCAGAGCCTGCTTGATATCCTTGTCTTTCACTTCCAGGAAATACTGTGCACACTCCTGTAACAGAGAACATGGTGAGCTTTCAGACGCCGGCTCTGAGCCATCATAATGACTCCACCCACACCATTAACTCGACAAGAACGTAAAGAGACTCCATTGTGCATGATTTATATGGATTTTACTTTCTGGAATACAAATATATTATTCCATTATTAGATGCATAGACTGTTTATGCTTTTGGAAGGAAGTACAAAAAAGAACATAGATGAAGAGGACACAAATCTAATAATTTTTTACCAGTCTTGTTGGAATAAGCCACACACACAAACACACACACACCCACTCTTAAAAATATTATTTTAATATAATCAAAAGATGAAATAACCAAAAACTCCATACAGGACACTGTACTTCAACTATATATTGAATGAACAAAATATTCGGGGCTTCTGACTTTTCCAGCCGTATGTTTTTCCCCCCAAACTGTTCCCACATAGTCGGAGGCACACAACTGTATAGGATGTGGTAATATTACATTTCCCCATCACTTGAATTACAAAACTCAAACCTTTTCCAGCATTTAAATGCTCCTGTGCACCAGCTTCATGAACATACATTACATTGGTTGCAGTGGAAGATCTCCATCTATAGAGCTCTGAGAACATTTGGGATTAACTGGAACTCTGACTACACTGCAGGCTTCCTCACGTCACCTACATCAGTACTTTACTAACACCCTTGTGGCTGAATGAATTTTACAAATCTCCACAAGCACATTTTAAAATCTAGTGAAACATCTTCCCGAAAGAGTGGAGGTTATTATAACAGCAAATGGAGACTAAATGTGGAAAATAGGATGTTGAACAAACTTTTGAGATTATATTGTACTGTATGTGTGAGATTATTTTGTGCTGTTGGAGCTTTTGGCACGTAAGTTTTAATACTCTGTAATTATTTGAATAAGAGGTCACGTGAAGTTTGTTTCAGGTATGTTAAGTAGGTTTCATGTTACTATTACATTATAATATTTATTTGATCAGTTAGACAATATAACTCGATATACTTATTTTTTGCGCAAACCAATTCAATGCACTGATCTCACATCTTGTTTCTTTTTTTTCATGTGGCTCATGAACACAAAAATAGAACTCACACTTCCCCAATAATGATACTTTTAAGGAAGTGTGTCAATCATTTAAACACCCATGATGTAATAAACCAGTGCTGATTTTTCTTTCTACAGGTATTTTTCAACTGAACGAACTGGTTAATAACTTGCCAAATTGAGCTGAACATTGACCTGAACAATGCAAAAGAAGAAATCTTAAAAAATTTATTATCTAAACAGAATCATCTAAAGCAAACTTACATATCCTTACAGTTGAACTCTTATATAACAAAGTCACTGTGCTAAATTTAGCCTGCTACTGATTTCATAACTGCAGTTAAACTACATACATTGCGTAACTTACAGGAAACTCTGCGACTTTCTTATCACTTCACAATACCTGCATGAATTGAAAAGAGGCCTCAAAGTCCTCTACAGGATACATCTTCACTCTGAAGAACTTCAGACCCATGATGAGACTGATGGTGCTCTGGATCACGCAGGGGTTCTGCTCCTTTTGACGGAGCTCCTTCAGATCGCTCAGGAACTTTTTCTTCACAGCAGGAAACCTGAGACAGGGCAAAGTAAAGGAACAGATTTTCAGCTTGAATTTTAGTTCACTTGTGACAAATCATTTAGTGACAAATAAACCAACAAGCATTATGAACTTTACAAGTCAAGTAGGATAAAATTTTTTTGTAGGATTATGAAAATGACAAATTTTCATAATTACATAATTATAACATATATTTTACATATTATATTATTTACATAATTATTTTATTTTGGGTGAAAAATAAACATTGACACTGCAAAGACTCCAAAAGAAAGAATAGAAAACAAACAACTAGGAATTTGGTGTATGAACAAGAAAAGCAAACAACACATTGCATAACACAGTGCAAACCTGTAGCTAATTAAATATATTGTGCAGAGCAAAAGTAGATTAAAATACATTTAGTAAATAATCAATTACATTTCATTACAGTTACTTGGTTTCTTGTGTATTATACTTTTCAAAGTAGTTGTTAAAACAACGTCTGTTTGAAGTATTGTACTTTTTGTGCCTCTGCTTGTTTTATATTCATGGTAATTGTTATGTTTCTTGCTTCACAGTTTTGGTTCTTAGTTGGTTACTCAATCAAATGTGCACTAGCATTAGCCATCTTCAGAATGATGTGATACTGAGACTAGATTGTAGTGATTACAATGAAATTTTAATTCCAAACGTCAATTTTAACATACAATTCTAATGTTTTCTTTAAAGTGCAGTCAGGAGCTTTGTGAATTTTACCCCTGAAATTCAAAAATTGGAACTTTTAATAAAAACTTTCTGTTTCAAGTTTCTTATCAAACGGATTGAGAAGAAAAAACACTTTATCTGGAGTAATATTTTAAAATATAAACAATGTGGAGTATATAAGTATATTTTATTAAAAATGTTTATAATTTTGCCTTTATTTAAAATTAAAGAGTTTGTAAGAGTAACTTGTGAAATATCTGAATATCTCGAAAGTTCGGAGTAACATTTAAAAACAGAGTTTGTACTAATAAATTACCTAAAAATGTTTAAACAACTATTTTATCATTGTTTTATTCATTTAAAGTAGAAAATAAAACATTTATGACAAGTAATTAGCAATTTTTATTGAGTTTACACTACAGTACATGTACCTTGAAAAAAGAACCACCTAAAGGAGAGTCAAAACCTGTAATTGCAATGTATGCATGTGTGTGTGTGTGTGTGTGTGTATATATATATATATTTGCATACATTGTTTTATTACATTTTTATTGTGTGTGTGTATGTATGATCTACTCACTTTGCCTGAGCCAAGACCCCGATTACTTCTGCATATAAATCTGCTACAATGTGCATATTGGCCATGTTAGGACCGTTGTACCTATTAAAAAATAAATAACAACAACATTTTTTATGTTATAGCTGAGTAAAACCGGAAGTGTATGAAGTGCTTGTAGTGGCTGGAGGATGAACTGAATTACCCTTCCTTGTATTTAAAGTGCTTAAAAGCCAGGTCAATGACTTCCTGGACCGAAGTGTCGAGGACAGGGTGGAGAGGCATCTAATCATTGAGGGAGAGAGAAATGATGATTAGAAAGCTTATTTTTAACTCATTACTTGTTTTGTCTATGATTTATGTTATAGAACCTGAACATTGCAGCAGTTGTGGGTGAATTTCAAACTCTAAATGTTTTCTAAATCTGCTCATCAAGAACAAATCAAGAGACTTTCAAGGAATAAAAATTTAGTGTCTTAATTCTATCAGTCATCTTGAGGCTGAAATATTTAGATTGGGTTATTATGAATTTTAAAATGTAAGGTTGTAGCAGTATGTGTAGGTTTAGGGTGTAGGGTAGAAGTTGAGGTGTATGTTTAGGGTGTAGGTTAGTAGTCATTGCTGTAGGAAAAGGATATCCAAATTCATAGGTTCTCCATTCGTCGATCTTAAACTGAGTTATATTTAGACTTTAAATCAGCTATTGTTTTATTATCTTTAAACAATTTTCTAAACTAAGACCACTTTTATTCAGACATCATTCCATGTGCTTTACTCTGTGGTAATGTCTGATGGAATAAATACGGGGTAAATGTAAAGCTTGTGGTTTTCTCTGAAAAATATCTATATGCTAGATTATGACGTGATATAACGCATGTGTTGGTTTGATTGAGATAAGACTGTATCAAGTACCTGTTTGAGAACTTCTATAAGAACAAGAGAGAAGATAAAGTCAATGGCCAGATCTCTCCTCTCCAGGAGATAATCTCTCTGCTGCTCATCACTGAAAGAGAGAGAGAGAAAGAAAGAAAGAAAGAAAGAAAGAAAGAAAGAAAGAAAGAAAGAAAGAAAGAAAGAAAGAAAGAAAGAGATCAAAAATCCTCATTCAGAGATTTAAATATTATTCTGCAGTAATGAAACTCAGCTCTTCAAGACTCAGTGCTGGACATGTGATGTCACTGGGCTATTTTGGCACCAATGAATCAATCTATCCAGTCGGGCCTGAATGCGAACATTTTAATGGTCTATTATAGTGTATTTCTGCTAGGTCAGGGATTTTTATCCGTAGACATGTCATACACCCTATGGCAGAGAAAATACACCCACCCAGATACACCCAAATACAAAATTGTATACTAAATTGAATAAAATTCAACAACAACAATCAGCATTCATTTATCATTAATTATCATTATTAATCTCAAGAAAGAAGGTACTTACTTTTTGGACTTTGTGCTGGAACGTGGCCGGTACTCGTGGGATTCATCGTCCACACCATTCTGCCTCCTGTACCAATCGAACAGCGTGCGAAGGATAGAGGGCAGGCAGTACTCTGCCAGAGAACTCATAGTACTGATCAGCTGGAAGACATTTAATTTATACAGTGAAATATGCAGTGTAACGTTTATGTTATTTTAATGCAATGTTTATGTTATGCACAATTACCCTGAAGAAAAAAAAGAAACAGATATGGGATTAAGGGTCCAATTATGTCTGTTAGGTATGAACTCATGACTGAACCATTGTCCAATGCCTTAACCACTAAGCTACCCCCTCCCCAACTAGCTAGCTAGAGAGCACAAAGACAGACAGATAAACAGGTCGATAGTAAAACCACTAATAATCATACATTCTTAATAAAGAAAAAGGAATAACACATACAATAATAGTAGTAGCTGTAAAAGATCTCACAGTACTTACTGAATAAAATAAAATAAACACATTTTTACATGTATAATATATGTAGTCCCATTTGCACTTTATGTGCACTTTTATCCCAGTCAATCAAAATATTTCAGTCAAAATATATAATAAAACTGGAGAAAAGCAAGAAAGAGACATAAACCCACAGTAAGGCAGGTGTATATGAGTCAGTGGGTGAAAGGAGAAGCAAGGTGTGGAACAGCAAGGTTTTGGGGATGGGGAGTTTTACGCTTTAGTGTACTGTATATTGTGTAATAAATTGCCTGAGGGTTCTGTACCGCCACTTTAGGTATTTTCAGTGCCAATCAAAAAAATCAGTTTTAATTAAAATTAATTTAGACAAAACAATACGTGCAGTTTTCACTATGACTGGGACATGAAGGAACGTCTCTAGGTTAAGTATGTAACCTTAGTTCCCTGAGGGGACGGCACGCTGCATCAAAACGCTTTGGGAATGCGCCCGAGTGTTCACGCTCTGAAATAATGTGTGTAATCCGTCAAAAATTTGACGCTGCCCGTCGACGGTGGTGTGACGTCATGACCAGGAAGTATAAAATGCATATCAAGTGAAGGCAGCGGCAGCTTCTGTATAAGAGAAGGAAGTGCTGCAGGGATGCCAGAGGTGTGGCATAGAGATGTAACCTAGAGACATTCCCTTTCAGGAACTCGAGCTGCGTCGAAATGCTTTGGGAACGAGTGTCCAATCACGCCAGTCTGACCAGTTACTGCCAAGTGTGTGTCTGTCGACTCAGCTAAAGGAGGACTGAGGGGCCAGGAGTGGCACTACGGTCTACGTTATAGAACCGCACAAAGGTCAGCGGGGTGGACCAACCTGAAGCGTTACATATGTCTTGGAGGGGAACTCCAGAGAACCAAGATTTTGAGGCAGCCACACTCTGGGTGAAGTGAGCTCTGACCCCGGAGGAGAAAATGAGGCGGAGCTAATGCTCTTATCGCAGGGGGAAGAAACCGCCAAACGGTGTGCTTCCGAGCCTGTGAGCAAGTGCTGGACCAAGCAGGTGAGGTTTAAGAAAGGGACAAGCCCATCTCAAAACCCTTTGCAAGGTCCATTTGCGAGCCCCAGGAACTGCCGCGCCACTCCAGACATCAGTCAGCTTGGTTTGAAGTTTTACTGGTAGGAAAGTTGTTGTTTAGTAGAGATTTAGCCATTGCAGGCTAGTTTGTTGTTTAAATGAAGAAGTAAATTACCTCATTTGTTAAACACTTTATTTGTCTACATTCCATACCAGTGTAGCAAACTAGTTTTGTACTATTTGATCTGTCCCAGGTGTGACCAAAAGCAAAATCCTTGGTGGACAAGGTAAACGTTTTAGTTTTTTTCATGCTAACTGCTTAATGCTAGTTATACCGAGTGGTGGTGGATGAAGTATTCAAAACCATGTAGTTGAGTAAAAGTAGAGAGACAGTAGGTAAATGAGTTACTCCAGTAAAAAGGTCCCTTTATACTTTTACTTGAGTACATAAAGGTGGTGCCTTGACCTACGAGTGCATTAATGTACGAGTTTTCCGAGGTACGAGCGGTCACGCTGTCGATTTTTTGTTTTGTTTTTTGCTATCTAGACGCCGCTGCTAGATGGCGAAGCGAGGCCAGAAAGCGAAGACTGTGAGGAAAATTAAGATAAGCAAAGAAGAAAAAGTAAAAATTGAAAGGTTTAGGCATACGTAATGTACAGGAGTGATAGTAAAAAACTAGTTTTCCCTTCCGCCTCTGCTTATCGCCCCTACCCTCATTACTACAATATTACTTTTGTCACAAGACGCTTTCTTAATTAAGTCAATTATGTGTTAAGACTCTGATGTGACTCTCAGCACAACAATCTATTAATAGAATGAGAATAATGACTCAAACACTGATTGATATCTATTAAAATTATAATGAGCCCAAAACCTTTTTAACTACTTAAAAAAATCACGTAATTGAGGTCACGGGTTTTGTGGCGAATTCGAGTCAGGAGTTACTTCCATCATTTATTCCTTTAAAAATGTTCTGCTTGCTGTTGAACTGACGCTGAACTGTATGTTCGTGATAAGTAGATACCATCAAGCGGCAATCAAAACAAGTTCAAAACAAAGAACACGTTCGAACCTGATTGCTGGCTTGTTGCGTACTTGACCTGTTATGTTTTTATCCAATAAAAAATCAAAAGGAACGACTGATTTTCCAAAATGGAGTTGAGTAAACTGTAAGATCTTTAACTTTGAAATGTAGTGAAGTTAAAATCTCCCCAAGTGGAAATTCTTCAGTTAAGTAAAGATATACAAAAAAGCTACTTAAATACAGTAATGAAATACATTTACTTAATTACTGTTCATACTGAGACTATTATTTTAAAGTAATATTTAATTGCCTTAAGACAGCTGGCAAATTTGCAGCCACATGATACTGTGATCATAAACTGAAAAAGAGAAGCAATTGCCCATATTTTCAGACTGAAATACCTGATTGGCTCTTAAAATAAGGACAAATTTTACATTTCAAGCAACATATTATTTAACAGAATATTTTCTTCCCCAATTATTGGAATTAATAAAATCTATTTATTCTTCTCCAAAGATTTGATACTACAAAATATGGGTTTTAAAGTGTGTTTAAATTGTCATTACAAAAATAGAAGGGGCTGAAGACAATCTGAGGAAATGGACAGACCCAGTGAATGAGAACATCCAAGAAACGCATCAGGTACAGGAATAGAACATGCAGAAATAGAAAAAGAGTTTAAAGGGTGAAAAATAAAATTAAATATGGGCAGGTATGTACAGTAAATAGTTAGGACGGGAGGACATGGAAGAAGTAGAGAGAGAAAATAAAAAAAGAAGAAAGGATAAGAAAGGAAAGTAAGATTCGTGGCTCCACGAGAACACAGAACTGTTCATCCTGAAAGAAGAATAATCTCACTGTGTGTCAGCTGAAAGACCAAGAACCACACACACACACACACACACACACACACACACACAAGCATTCATGCGCACACACACGCACGTACACGACCCTCTAAACCCTGAAAGAGCCTGCTATCTACCTGGGACACACACACACACACACACAAACACACACACACACACACACACAAACACACACACACACACACACACACACACACACACACACACACACACACACACACACACACACACAAACACACACACACGCATACCTGAACTTAAAAATACAACGAATTGCATTTAAATGTTTTTTTTTATTTTTTATTTTTATGCGCCAACAAAGCAGGTTCTATTCAACATTAATACATCTAATAATAAAGAAAAATTATTAAATCCATTATCCAGTCATTTCTTATAGATCAGAATTATGAATGTATAAATTTTTTTATTTTTATTTTTATTTTTTTGAATTTATTCATCAAAACGTATACTTAGAAGAAGCTCAGTGGTTCTAGGTTACTGATGAGAAGGCTGGGGGTTCAAGCCCCACTATTGACAAGCTGCCACTCTTGGGCAATTGAGCAAGGCCCTTAACCTTTAGTGCACCAGGGGGTGCTTTATCATGTCTGACCCAAGCTTCCTAACATTTCACTGTGCTATAATGTACATGTCACAAGTATTGAGTAACTTGCTTTGCCTTTTCTCTTTAAACATACATTAAACAAAGTGAAAGACACAGAAACTAAACAAATATGCCTTCATACAAAACAGAACTAAACCTTAATCCCATGCTTGGCATTTTATTTATTATTTATAAATAATCTCCACATCTACACTGTCGAGGGTCAGAGCGATCCATTAGCCTTAATAAAATACAGTTTAAAGCCTGCTTTGGCTGAGCAGCTCAGGTTAAAAGTTTCCCATCGGCAGGAGCTGACATTTGGGTCTTTCTCGGATATCACACTTGGGTGTATTTGTTTGTCTGTGTATGTAGAATCTCATCTTTAAATATATATAATAATAAGTCTAGGGATCAGTTCAGCTTAGTACACTTACTTGGTCAAACTGTGGATCCTCACCCCTTTGCAATGATTTAGTTAAAGGCTTTTCCTGGAAAAAAAAAAACACGAGACATTTATTACACATGAAGAACAGTCATAAACGTGTGTATTCTATTGCACACATTATTATGCATGTTTTTGTGTTCGGCCTGCTCATGTAACTCTTAAAACAATCCATCTTAAACATTATTATCAAAAAAAAAACATTTTTAAACATTCAAGCTATGAAAATGTGGCATTTATACTTTAATATAGACTCAATATTAATATTTCATTCTAACATATTTATATTAAATAAATATTCATATATTCCCTGGTTGACAAAGGCTGCGTGTCGCTCTTAACTTGCTTAGAGTATTTTTTACCATCAAATTTGCAATAACACAAACTTTGACTAGCATTCTTGCCCACAATATTGGAATATTCTGATCATTTATTATGTTTTTTCTCTTTATTCATAATTTACTTTTAATCTCTTGAATATGGAAAACAGGGTTGTACTTTCAAAGTGAAACTGTTAGGTCATCACAATGTCAATAAGAAAAAAAAATAAAAGTTTTTTGAATCTGTGACTTTATATTTGGAATACTCCAAATATTTTACAGGAGTGGACATGTTCATGCAGCAGAGTTGAGCAAATGTTATGGATAAGGAAAAGCTTAAAGCATGAGATATATTAAAAAAAGCTTTTTTAAAGTGATAGCATAGTTTCATTAATATTTGAAGATACTTATCTGAAGCACCTTTGCCTTATATAGCCATATATGACTTCTCAAAAATTGTAGCTACAAGATTAACATAAAATGCAAGAATATGTATTGAAGGCACACTGTCTGGGTTTTGATATTACCAGTCAGACAAGCCATACTTTTTACATGAGTTATTCAATGACATAAAAAACACATCCCAAGTTGGCCTTCCAACAGGCGAATCGAACATTTCATCGGCTTTAACAGTAAACACTGCGGTCAAGAGCAAAGGAGAAAAAAACAGTGCTAAATACAGTAAGTCCATAGGGCCAGACAGACTAGGGCACTGAGGGCAATTCAGTTTATGCTGATTCAGCTCAATAGCCAAGCCTTTTAGTTTTGGGGTTGATAAATATTTTAGCTGTTCTGGAGCAAAAATTGATTAAGCATATGTTTATTGAAAGTGCAATGCTCTTTTTTAAAAGCGAATGCCTTTTTGAATAAGCTTAATGCAGTCATCGATCCGTTTTTATGCCGCTCATAACAAAATAACAAGCTCCGGTTACTAGATTACTCATCAGACATGCTTGTATTCAGTTTATTTAAAATGCAAACAACCGTCTCGGTATTAGTAAAAACGACTGGGAGGAAGCAGCCTGTCTCATCTTGAAATAAATCAACAGTTTTTATAAGACGCAGTAACCTGTTCAGACATTCACTGCTCAGTCCACACATTACTCAGTACAACTTACACAACCTCTATTTACTCAGCATGTTGCAGGTCTTGTGATTGTATGAATAAATAAAAATATATACTACATTTACTATCCTCTTAAAAATACCTCTGCACCTCAAGGATCCAAATACTCAAAAATGTGCTAGCATGAAAACTAGCACCTCTGTGTTAGCATACAATTAGAAAAAGTCTACAGGACATGGCTACTATGGCACTTACATGCCAAACAGTTCTAAATCCTTGAGACAAAACTTACAGACATTAAATACTAACCAGATATACCATCATGCAGATGTTTACTAGCCTATGAAATCAATGCTAACAGTCAAGATTGATGAGAATTTTGCCTTAAATGATTTGCACTGGACTTTTTTCTTGACCGATGACATCATGGTACCAAACTGTAAGATACTGTATATGGGGGAGGTGGAAGCTCAGTGGTTAAGACACTGGACCCTTGTTTGGAAGGTCACATGTTCAAATCTCAACACCAGCATAAACAATGATATTTTTAACTGCCATATTAAAAGCTAAAGGTTCTCAGAAATATTAACACGGTTTTTATGTTCCATGAAATTTTACTCAATCACAAAAAACTACACAATAAGAACACAAAAAACTTGGTGAGCATGCTCTACACACTTTATCTTTCAATGTTTTTCTGAGCACAGGGTAGCAGGTGCTAGTGCCTGTGGTTGACGTATCTGGAACCATTCTCTAATATCCGTTCACCTTAACTTGACCCTGTCATACATCTGTTTTTATTCCTTGGCCTTCTTCCTGGCTTGTCTTTACGCCATACCACTTTCACGCCAGTGACCACGTAAGTAAAGACATGTGATCTGATCTACTGGAATGATGGAACGAGATAAATGTTGTTTTGGGTTTCCTACTGTTGCACCATTCCAGACACACTTTATTTTTTTTACAGTTCTCCACCAATCTTTATCCCAAAGGTATTCTTAATGAAAAAATAAATGTTTACTGGAAATATTACCACCTCAAAAGCTAATATAAGCAAGTATTTACTAGAGGAAAATGTCCTACAAACTCCTGGTATCTTATGGATTAGGATTTGAGCTTCTTGGAATTCATTCTTCATGTAAAAATTTCTTTAAAAAAGCAGCACAACACACGTTACTCAGAAATTAGGAACGTGCTCATAAAACAGGCTCATTTAAAGCCACAGAAAACGGAATTGCATAAGGGTATAAAATGTCTTGGTATGCTGTAACATTAGAATTTTCCTTCACTTCCTGCACAGAGCTCTGACCTCAACCCCACTGAACATCTCTAGGATAAACTGGAACCCTGGCGCTCCATCAAACCTCCTTACCCAACATAATGCCTGACCTCACTAACACTCCTGTGACTGAATGTACAAATCAGCACAGTGACGTATCAAAAGATCTAGTAAAAAGCCTTCCCAGATGAATGAAGGCTAATGTACAACAAATGCTGTGCATGGTTTTGAAATTGGAGGTTTAACAAGCACATATGGGTGTATTGATCAACATATCTTTGGCCATTGAATAGTCATGTTTGAACAAAATGTGTATCCGCTATTACTGTCAGCACTTATTCTTGTATCAGATGGTCCCTGAGTTACGATGATTCGACTCATGATATTTGATCTTAAGATAATGATAGCAATGTGACAAGTTTGTACAAATTTTTTAAGTTTCGCATGGCAGGCAAACGTATGCTCAAGATTTTATGTGTTCTAAAGGGACAATACAATAGACATTAAATATAAAAACCTAAATATATTTTACAGTAGTCAATGAGCAGCTTGTAGTAGTACAGATTTTCTGTCCTCAAAAAATAACAACATACAGTTATTATTGTCAAAATAACTCGCAACCAAAGTAAGTATACGCTAAGTCAAAACTGTGCCCAAAGTGTCAATATTTTATGAGAGCACTATTGTTATTTAGCACTGCCTAAATACTCCTGGATATGGACTTCACCAGAGCTGCACAGGTTGTTGCTTGGATCCTCTTCCGTTCCTCCATAATAACATCACAGAGATGCTGAATGTTATACACATGTCACTTCTTCACCTTTCGCTTAAAGAACCCCACTGGTGTTTAATAGGTTTCGGGTCTGGAGACATACTTGGCCACTTCATCACCTTTATATATATATATATATTCCACATTTAGTCCCAATTTGTTCTTGAAATTTTCTCCACTTTTCTGTGAAGACGTTCCAATAGATTTTGGAGTGTGCTTGTGAACATTTATATTAATCAGTCACAAGGCTGTAGTAAAGTCAGGTACTGATGTGGGTGAGGAGGCACTAACTGCTAGTGTTAATGTTTTTTTGCAAAGGTGTTCAGTAGGGATAAAATAAAAACTTTATAGCAGGCCACTCAAGATCTTCCTCTCCAAACCATGCAAACCAGATCTTCGTGGAGCTCGCTTTGTGCACAGGGGCATTGCCATGCTGGAATAAGTTTGGGTTGCCAAGTTCAAAGGAATGCTAAATGGTACATTTAAGTGCCTCCAGCTGTGTGGTAACAGTTTGAATAAGAACCACATACGGCAGGAAAGGCCAGGTGTCCCGATACTTTTGTCTATATAGTGTGTGTGTGTGTGTGTGTGTGTGTGTGTGTGTGTGTGTGTGTGTGTGTGTATATAATATATAAACATTCTAAATTTGCTTGTGGAGATTTGTGTTCATTCAGCCACAAAGGTATTAGTAAATTCAGAAGGTAATGTAAGTGAGGTGAGGAGACCTGGGGTTCACTCAATGTTACAATTCATACCAAAACTGTTCAATCAGGTTGAGGTCAGAGTTCTATATCAGTTACTGAAGATTTTCTACTCCAAAACTTGTAAACTATATCGCCATGAAGCACACTGGGGCAATGTCATGCTTGAACAGGTTTGGGTCTCCTAGTTAAATTGAAGGGAGAACTTAATGCTACTGCATTCAGATACGTCCAATACACTTATGTTCCTTCAACATTGACATAATAGGTTTCATTTTCCCAAAACAGAAACCTTCAAACAAAACCCCTTTAAAAAAATTTTGCCAAACCATCTACTCTTTTGGAATCCATTTTCTAAGTATACACTTAGAGAACAATTAGGACTCCCAATAGATATCCATTAAAAACCCCTTTAACATAATGTTTCCATATTTAAAAGGGCTCCTAGTAGTTTTTTACAAGTCTTAATTATTTATACAGGGATACATTCTGCACCTTAAACATCTTAAATCACTCCGATTCATGATGATTATTTTAAACTTACAAACAATGCACTCTATATTTGTAGCTTATCTACTTTCTGAGAAACCTACACATTCAGTACAGAGATCAGTTACAAAAATCTGTTGCTTAAATTCATGCAAAACCTTCACTCATCACTAAAGACTGCTGGGATCCCCTCTGATAGTCAGTATGAGTATTAATTTTTTATAACTGAGGAACGGTGTACTCGAAGGCATTTTAAAAAGGCTTTTAGAAAAAGAGGGTCAATTTGAGCTAAATAGTGCACTAGATTAAGTTTCATAAACCAATATCCTGTCTTCATCTCCTAGGAAACAAAATCGATGTAAGGGCGAGTATAGATTCCTTGCCCTCTTTTTTAGTAAGGAAAATTAAATTTCATTCCATTTTTTAAGCACAACTGAAAGCTAATGCCTGAAAATTGTACCCCACTCCAGCGTGTCCTCGAGACATGGGTCAGATCAAATTTCTGACCCCAAGTTATGCAATTATATGTCGGTTTACCATACTTCCTGTCCTGCTTTACAGTGCCAGATAACAGTTTAGATAGAGAGCTGATATACAGTGAGATCATGTAACAAATAAACTAGAGGTTTGTTATAGGAAAATAACTCAAAGATGTAATTTGTTAAGATATTTTAACTTAATTTCCAATAAAAATACATCCTGAGGTGTTTTATTCTTTAATACAACACAATTTTTCGTTCATTAGATTTAATTAGTTTGCAATGTCCAATGAACATGTCAGTATCTGCCATTTGACCATCTGACTTTTATTATAACATAATGTTAAAAATAGTCATTCCCTCATCAGCTTCTCTTTTCTCTGTTTAGATGAACAAGACAAAAAAAACATCAGGCTCAAGACTTTCGAGTGTCTTAAAACGTACAGCTTCATCACTGACGATACAATGCTCTGACACTAGAGACTCATAATAATGACTCATAAATAAATAAATAAATATACACATTTTCAATCGATATCCACTATATGGACAAAGGTTTGTGGACACCTGACCATAAGATTCCTATGTGCTTTTTGAACAGCCCGTTCCACATTTAGTCCCCATTCGCTGTTATAATAACCTCCATTCTTCTGGTAAGATGTTCCACTAGATTTAGGTTTGTAAGATTCATTCAGACACATTGGTGTTAGTAAAGTCAGGTACTGATGTAGGTGAGGTGAGGAGACCTGCAGTGCAGTCGGTGTTTGATAGCTCTATAGTAGGCCACTTAAGATCTTCCACTCCACCCCATGTAAAGCCTAACATCATGGAGCTGGCTTTGTGTAAACGGGTTGTGTTATACTGGAACAGGTTTAGGGTTTCTAGCTTCTAGGGATATTTTAATCCTAGTGAAAGGTGGAAGGTCTTAGCAGTTTGCTGAATCACTAAATTGTCTTGTAGCATTGAAAGAAAATAAAAAAGTCTCCTGGGAGTTATCACTGAAATGACCACTGATTTGACTACTATTGCTTGCAAAAGTGAGCACGCCATGTTTTTGAATATTAAATAAGAAGGCTATTAGGGCAGTGTGTGCATTTATTAGGAAACTCAGGGAACTAGAAACTTGAGAGCAAATATACCAAACTACCAAAACAAACAAACTGCTGAAAGAAAAAAAGCACCGAACATACGCATATTTTTGGCATGTTCATCAGTCAAAAGGTTTTTGTTTTTTTTACAAAACATACTTTTGTCAATCTAAACAAGCAGAAACACCAAAGACACCAACTCACTTGATTGGATTTATCTAGTTTATAAAAAAAGTAGTAATACACGAACAGGAAGTTATTGTGTAACCAGGAGCGGCAATTAGAGTTTAGGGGATAGGTCCTACTGCTGGAATGGAACCGTCATGAAACCTGCTGATGCAGTTTAACAGTGTACAATTATTGTGATTTTGCGTGATGGAAAAAAATTGTTAAAAGAGTTCCTCTGTTTGCAAGCTGGGATCGTTGCAAGCCTAAGGTGGAAATGTCATTTTTGTGAAAATTTTGGGAGAAAGATAAAAAGAAATTTAACAGCCATGTGTGCATTTGGATTATACAAAGACAGATAGGAGTCTGGTAGTGTTAATTAGAAATCAAATTCTATGCTTAAACCTCTGGAGTTAGCTACAAATCCTTGGTGGACTGCTGTACAAGAGCCTGAGTCACACCAGTTGTAGGCAAAGCTTTCATTTCATGCACCTCATGACCATCTGTAAGCAAATTCAGATGGTCACCAGGACCATCTCCTACTAGCTATAATTCCACACGCTACAGCGAGGTTTACTCACCAGTGGCTCAGCCATAACAAGCCGGATCTTGCGCTCAGAAAGCGTGGCGAAGTTGGCAAAAAGGCTCTTGAGAACATACTCGCCAGGGCGGCTCTCTGGGTCCACATTGATAGACATCATGGTCCTGGGGCTCCTCTCACTATGAGAGTGGTACACAGGAGAAACGGGGGGCTTGCTGTATCCAGGAGAGGCTGCAGAAGATAACACACAAATACACTTGTTAACAAAACATCTGGCTGGAAATCTAAACCAAGTTCAGACCGAGTATTGTACATACTGTAAAAGCTACACAGTGGGGGGGAAACAAGAAAAAAACCATAAACACAAGCTTGTCCTTAAGCCAGTGGGTCAGACGTGAAGTCATTTCCCATGTTCTCTGAGCGCATGGGCCGCTCTTATCTCAGTGCAGACAAACGGAAGTAAAACGCCCAGACTCACAGCTGCTGTTCACATTCCTCCAGTAAAATGTGACATCATTACCGTGTAAGGCAAAAAAAAAAAAAAAAGAGAGAAAAAAAAAGCCCAAGATTGAGACAAAGAGAGAATTCACTAGTAATTACAAGCACATTTTCTTGAAATTAAAATGTTCATCCTTGTTGCAATGATGAACACCAAGGCTAGTTAAACGTACACGTTCAAACCAGTGGGATCCCGATTCTGATTCTGCATTTCCAAGTCTGCATTTCTGTCTATAAAAAATTTTACTAATTCAGTCTGCCAGTTTTGAATACATTTAGATCAAGTTAATCCAGTATATAATACTTAATCCCAAGCCACACCTAAGTAAAAAAAAAAAATGTAATGAATAAACAAAATCTTTAAAGAATGACACCTCATGCATTATATCCATCTGCAATTACACTCAATGTAGTAGTACATATAAAAACAAGCTACTTCCTCTTATCACTTATGTTTGCAACTTTATACAGTCATTCCTTCATCAGCCCTTCTTCTTTCTTTCTCTGAGACAAAAGAACACTTAGTCATGTCACTAAGCAACCACAAAACGCTCCGTCCTGAAGACGTGTCAGAAAACATGAGGGTACAGAGATGTTTCGAACAGCACTGACTATACATCCTTCTCCAAAAAACTCGAAATAAACTTTCCCTCAAAGATCAATTTGTGGAAGGAGGATATAAAAAACTTCAACTAATTCATAATTCACAGTGGTATAAATGCAGTTCTTTTAAAATACTACACTAAATTCAAAGAAAACTATACTGAGGTTTTCTAGTCATTAAACTATGGAAAATTCTGTATATTTTTCTAGTGTATTTTTTTTTATCATGACATATGCCAGGGACAAAAAATGCAATTCACTTCAGTGGACCCTGAAAATCAAATCTTTTTTCCACCTATTTACACACACACAGGTGCTACTGTACAGCAGAAGTGTTACAGGAGGGAAATATGCCAAAACACTCACCCAGTTAGAGCACACGGAGAGCGCTGAGCTGGACACCAAACTTACACACCTTTAAAGCAGACTCCCTTTCTCTGTGTCCCAGGTTTACTCTCAGAATCTCACCCACAAATCATATATACAGTAATATAAAGTATACTGTAAATATACATAAGAACTACCACAGTAAAGAGTACATCTCTCTCTCTCTTTCTCTCTCTCACTTTCTCTGCACATACCCAGGCCCTTGATGAAGCTGACCATGCTGGCTTTGCTCCAACACATGGCTGTACCATCCATAGTGGGACACCGCTGCACTGTATCCATTCTTGCAAATTTTCACGCACATCACACGTCGTTATCAGCCGTTCCTACTGCGTCTCCGGTTTGCTGCGTTCCCACTCACAGCCTTCATCTCTCTTGCTGTGCCCACTGAAGATCTCCAGGCAATCCAGTAGTGTGTGTTTTTGGAGCGCACTTGTTACCGGAGGACTCTGCACAGTAGTGGGGTTGGTTTGTGGCTCGTGAGACTGAAGGTCAGGTTGGAATTTTAAGCTGGGGGCCCGGGCATGTGTGGAGTACTGACACGCTGCAGTGGCATAGCTGTTCAGCTATATTTATCCCTGAGTACACACTATACTGAGAGATCAACCCACCCACACCACCAGTGTAAACACCTCCTAATAACACACACACACACACACACACACACACACACACACGCTTTAGCTCTAGACAGGCCACAGTCAACATTTTTACGTTTATTCTTTTTTTCTTTTAGAAAATGCTAATAACTACAGCTAAATGTAAAAATCTACCTACTTACAATTCCACATGTATATCAATAGTAAATTACACACATTTTCAGTACTCATAATTGATGTTATTTCCTATCTTTAAGCTATAAACTTCAGCATTGATGTGCCATCGGTAATTTCAACACTAAATGATAAGTATGAGATACAATATTACAGAGCGACTTTGCATATAGGACTGAGATTTGAGGTTGATTCAGATTCACTGCTCAGTGGAGGCTCTAAAAACGGTGCTGCTTTCAGACAACAAACACCCATTAAAACCTATGTGTCAATTAACATCTGTTAGATGTTTGTTTACTGGCCGTTTTAATGAGACGAAAGATGAACAAGCTTTTGAGTCCCACCCATGGACACACTGCTTCTTTAAATCTAGTAGATCTCCCAAAGCGGCAGAACTAATCAGTAAACCAGGAATGAACATTGCAACATAAACGGATCAGGCATAACTTTATTATCACCTCCCTAATATTGTGTTGGTCCCCTTTTCCCTGCCAAGACAGTCCTGATCCATCGAGCATTAACATAATGTACTTCTTCAGAAATTTGAGCTACAGAAGCTTGTCTGTTAAACCAGGAACAAGTGCAGCAGTTTTGGAGATGCTTCTCTGACCCAGTTGTCTAGTCATCACAACTTGGCCCTTGTCAAACTCACAAAAAAATCCTTACAATTGCCCATTTTTTCAAGCCTCTAACACATTAACATGAGGACAGAATGTTCACTTAATATATCCACCTTATATATCCCAAATATATATGTAGTATAATAGGGTCCCATATATATGTAGTCCAGAGTCCCAATACTTGACAATATAGTGTATATTTTTAGGACAGAAACGGCTAAAACTGCTACAGGTCAACTGATTTTATAAAAGTCTTTATTTCCTCAAATTTATGAGAATAGACAAATAATTTTTTGAAAGTCAGTGTGCAAAAATGGGTCAATGTAACTATTAACCTTGGTAAGATTCCACAGACAACACAGACAAAGACTTACTGTTAATTGCTAATTAATGCTAATTAACCTGAACCTAGCCCAACCCAAACCTTAAAAAAAAATTAACAAACAAAAAAAAACTTTTGGCTCATAAAAGAAAAACGTTCCTACTAGGTTAAAACCAGATGTTGAAATCCTTGTAGAAGCATTTGATTCCCACCAAAATGTAAAAACATATATAAACACACATCCATACATTTTATATGCATCCACAAAACTTTAATTCAGCTTCAACATGTAAAACAGCTTCCTACAAACCAAGTCCTCTACTGTAAATAGTGTTTTACAGCTAACTCTATTAACTGTCCTTTGGGAAAACTCTGGGTA
Source organism: Silurus asotus (assembly GCA_024362625.1). Lineage (NCBI taxonomy): Eukaryota > Metazoa > Chordata > Actinopteri > Siluriformes > Siluridae > Silurus > Silurus asotus. Next base: position 426,583 of record MU551576.1, on the reverse strand, counting down.
ATTATGAGTAAATGGGAACTCAAATTCCGCCTCCATTTTCAGACGCTTATCGGCTCAACACATTTACAGTAAAGCAACCTCACAGCCCACACTGTTATGAGTTCGGACTCAAGACTGCAGAGGTTCCTTTTTAGGCTGCGTCCAAAACAATTTGGGAACGCCTTGCGTTGTTCATGCTCTGAATTACGTGTAAAATCTAGCCAATAGGCAGTCGTGACATCATTGGCGGGCGGCGTCACGCAAACCAGAAAGCTACAAAATGGGAGCGCAATAGGAGCGACATCAGCTACTGAAAAAGGAGAAGGTAGACGCTGCAGGGATGCAGGAAGTATGGCTCGTTGGCGGAGCTCTCGTTCCCTCAGGGAACTAGGGTTACAGGCGCAACCTAGTGACGTTCCCTTTCAGGAACTCGAGCTGCGTCAATAACGCTTTGGGAACGAGTGTCCAGTCACGCCATACTGACCAGTTCCTGCCTAGTGTTGTCTGAGCACAACCTGCATGCAGGACAGAGAAGATAGGAGTGGCTTGAGGTTGTAGAACCTGACAAAGGTCAGCAGGGTGCCCGTCGCACGTCAATGACGTCACAACTGCCTATTGGCCAGATATAACGTGAGTCAAAGCGTGAACAACTCTGAAAGTGGCGTGAATGAGAATGGTCAAGTAGCTATTTATGTGGCTTTGAGGTGCGTACCAAGCTATAGAGCAAAACAACAGAGGCCATAATTTTTATTCAAAGACTTGTGAACTATTTATGTCTGTAAAAGTCAGACGTCTCAATACTTCTGTCTATATATTGCATATACTATACACTCAAAAAGAAGATATTTGTGGAAAATCTTGAAGGTCTAATAAATGTAAGGAAAAGAAATTATGTAAAAGGACAAGTACTTTATTTCAAAAATAAAGAGCAAAATGACAAGTACAAAAACCAAATGCATTAATATTCGAGTATTTTCCGTAAACGATTATAGGTAAGTTGTTAGTGTAAATGGTCGTAAACAACCAACCAGACAAATCCGACAGATAAAAAGAAACCAAAAATCTAAATTGTGAAATAAAATTGTACATGAAATGTCAAAAAATGTAGTTTGGTAATGCGTAGGACGAAATTCTCAGACAACATGGTTGTATTCTTACTTTTCTCACACTAAAAAGTGCTCTTACATGTAAAAATGTTTATTCTAAATTAAATTATGATCCAAATTATATACCCTTTTAATTAAAGTCATGCTATTGTACATTCAGCTTCTGTATCAAGGATTCATCTAAAAGGTACCAAAGATCAGGTATACTGGTACATAATTACTGCAACACTACACTAGAACTTTAGTGTGTGGGGGTTTTGTATGTGTGTGTGTGTGTGTGTGTGTGTGTGTGTGTGTGTGTGTGTATGTGTGGGTGGGAGTATGTGTGATGTGATATGATGAATGACTGACAACACCTCTATGGAATAAAACCCGAACAATCACCATATGCCAGTGAAAGCCATATGTCCTTCACAGAACAAGACTGACAAACAGTTCATGAATACAAGAGTTTCTTTTTTCACAATGTCCCTGACAATCCAGGAACTTGGTAACAAAATCAGGTGGTGTTAAAGAGCTGTTGCTGAGAGAAACCAAATGACTTACAGACATAAAAAATTTGACATGTCAATCCCTCAGCATAGAACTAAAGCTTTAATATGGAGGAATTAAGGTGACAGAAATATTACTTTTTTCAGTGAATGGAAAGAAATTCATATAAAACTTAAAATGATATTACATTTATGAATAAACCAGGAAGTGCTGTTAATATGGTACACAATACTATGAATTTGTCTTATTGTTAATGAAGTCTGGAAACTCTTACATTTGTGCCATTTGGGAGACGCCCTTATCCAGAGTAACTTACAATCATCTCATTTATACAGTTGGCTGTGCCAGGAACTCCTGAATTTTAGATTTAGACTTCTAAATCCGATGTCTTAACCTCTGAACACCCTGTATTTGAGTCCATTGGAATTTTTTCCTATAGACATAATACCCCTATAAAGGAGGGCAAAAACAATGGAGAGATCTACTGATAAAGATAATGTTCCCAAAACTTTTAGAATGATCTGCTCCAAAATTATGACCTGATCTTAAATCATTTAAACGGATACATCTACAGAACACAACTTATTCATAACCTTTCCAAGGTCATCGCAAACTTTTCTAATATTACACAAGGAAACGGACAAGGATGAAAACTGGAGAAAAAAAAATTCTCCTTCTGTTTATCACAGGTGGAAAAATACAGCCTGATCTTTTCGATTTTCCACTGAGTCGAGGAAAAAAACAAATAACACCCGGACATGAACAAATCTGATCGTTTTATAGGTCATTTTCAGATAGCATCAGTAAAAAAAAAAAAGCTCAGCAAGTTTTGCATGAACATGACTCTTGCTTCATTAACCAAACATCTTTGACTGCTGATTGGAGGAGAAATTAAGCTTCTAGAGGGCAGGACCTGTACCAGCCTTCTCTGTAATATCTCTTACATAAAATACACAAAATATATAACAATGATTTAAGTTTACTCATATACAGTTTTCCATGCATCCACTTACGCAATCACAGATTTTTTTACCCCCTTATACTTATATACACTTTCCTCTTACTGTATGTCTCTGAGGTGTTTACATACTCATAACTCCTCCTACTCCTGACACCTCCCTCCCCACTCTCACCTCCTACGTGGCCCTTAACGAGGCTCTAAAGGGAGGCTAACGAGGCTATCCTTGACCCTGAGGCATACAAATGTGTGAAAACCTGCCAACTTCCTCAGACTAAAGAAGCTGCTAGGATGAATAGTGAAAAATCTTGTGCCGAATAGATAGAAGTTAACAAGAAGAACTTCCAGATAACTGGAATGATAACCTGGATGAATGACAAATTCGGTGTTTCAAAAAGAAATATGGGATTATGTATGCCACCACAGGTTGCTGTGTTGATTTCCAGACTGAAGATACTTCAGTGAGCACCTTATTTATGTTAGACGTGCACTAAAATGTGTAATATAATGTAAAAAAACATAGTGGTACCGTAATCTCCCGGTTATGACAGTGGTTACGTTCCAAAAACGCTTGCGATAAACGAAAAACCGTTTATTTATACAGTACTGTATTAACATTTTACTTCATTTTATAATTAATCATTTGACAATTAATTCATTATTATTAACAAATCTTATTATTTTAACATAAAACCCCATAAAAACAATTCCCTATACGTTTTGTGGTCTATCATGCAATTTCAATATGCATCCCATGAACTTACTTTGATTTTTCATATATTTGAGTCTGACTTGCATATATTAACATTTTCTAAATAAATACTATAATAAATATCTATTCAAAATAAAAATACTAATTATTTGACTGCAAAAATTAACAATCTATGAAGTTTCTGAGCAACTCATGAACTATAGGGAAGGATTTGTACTGTAATTATATACCCAATCTGCTATAATGGCTTAGGAATGCAATTTGCATGAACAATTTTGCATTTAAGTGCCACCAGTGAACAGCACACCTCAACAATGATAGAACTATGATGAATAAACATAACGTGCCCCCCAGATGAAGATCAGTTTCCTCAATGAGGGAGTTTTTCCTTGTCATTGTCGCTACTGGCTCGCTTCTCTTCTTCTTCTTTTGGCTTCTCCCATTAGGGGTCGCCACAGCAGATCATCCGTCTCCATACCCCCCTGTCCTCTACATCTGCCTCTTTCAAACCAACTACCTGCATGTCCTCCCTCACCACATCCATAAACCTCCTCCTTGGTCTTCCTCTTTTCCTCCTTCCTGGTGGCTTCATCCTCAGCATTCTCCTACCAATATACCCCATGTCCCTCCTCTGCACATGTTCAAACCATCTCAATCTCGCCTCCCTTGCCTTGTTTTCAAAACACCCTACATGCGCTGTCCCTCTAATAAACTCATTTCTAATCCTGTCCATCCTCATCACTCCACAACGCTAATTATGGTTAAACTTGTAAGCGTGAAACTAAAAGGCACTAACATACATTTACTTTTTATAACCAGTCTTTCTCTGTAAAGCTGCTTTAGGACAATGTCCATTGTTGCAATATAAATGCAATACAAATAAAAAAACTCCATGTCTGAATGCTAGAAATATGAAGGCCTACCAATACTTGGCAAGTCCAGAAATCACAACATATGTGTCCAATAAACAATAAGATTAAAGGCTATGAATAAATGCAGGTTATTTGACTAAAAATATGAACAAGAAACAACTTGCACGACTGTATGCAAAAGTCAGATTTTGTTTTGCACATCAATGCAAATAGAAAAACATGATGCACTGCAGGATCGATTAGTTGTTTCATATCTATTACCTGAACAAGCCAGATGATTTGTTTTTTTTTTTTTCCTAGCAGATAACAAGACAGTTCTTCAGCAAAGCATCTGTCAAAAATGCAAATAGATTTCAAAAGTGCTTATAAAAAAGGAGCAAGCATCTCCATTCCATGCTTAAGAGAGCAAGCTCAGAGGACATAGCAATAAATCAAACCGTCCCTTATCATATCAGCTGCTAAAGGGAACGAGAGATAATATTTCAAAACCTCTCAGATCTGAATCGAAGAACAACGACATGAACAACACATCCCTTTGCACCGAGTGGTGAAGTTACTCACAGCTGTTCCAGGACTTTAGCAGAGACTTGATGCTAATTTCAAAGAACCCCGAGTCCTGCTGGCTGGCCATGCTGTGTCTGGCTGTCCTGTGAAAAGTGGGGACTCTTTTAGGCTCCGCTTTGTGTGTAGATGTACGTAATTGCCCCCATGCCTGCTGCAGCCAGACCGTGAGCAGGCAGGTGGTGTGTCTATACTGCTCTCGCCGCCTGAAAGTGATGCGATAAAACAATGCTGCTGCAGGACTTGCTCTCTGCTCTAGCTCTCCCCTTCTTCCTTTCCCTCCCTCTTTCTTTCTCTCTCTCTCTCTCTCTCTCTCTCTCTCTCTCTCTCTCTCTCTCTCTCTCTCTCTCTCAGAGGCAGGTTGGTTTTAAATGCCCTTGGTGGATCAGACACTGCTTGGAGACCGAGAATACAGGGAGGAGAAATCCTCTTAGCCAGCGTGGCTAATTATAACCTCTGTTCACATCTCAGAGAGGGGCTCTTACTATCAGAACTGCCCATGACATCAAGCATTCTGCCTGTTTAGGTCTAACTCTTTTCATCCGAAGCCCAGAGGGAAAAGCACTAATTAATGGTGCTCAGATTTTCAGCTCAATCGATATGTTTTCTTCAAAATAATGAGTCTGTTGTAACAACATCATCAGAAATGATTAGCAATTCAAAGCAAACAAAGTGATGACACACCACCAGGTAAAGATTTAAACGGAAAATCTGATGACTTGTTTTGGCTGTCGGGGGGAATTTATTTTTATCTGCATGATTTAGCACGTCTTAGAAGGAGGAGTCACTGCAAATCAATAAAAAAGTTCTTCTGATCACCTTTATTGTAGGAGGAAACATTTCTATCCTGATGGGGGGTGGTCTGTTCCGGGACGCCTATAGTCTCCAGAGCTCAGGCAGAAAATTAGATTTCTGGGTGACATGAGTCTCCCAACACTTTACTAACAACTTGTTACTAAATTACCTTGTTTTTTCAGTAGTGACTAGTAAGGAAGTAAATGTAATCAGTTACTGAACTTAAGTCTGTAATTTACTAATGTATTTCCATTTGGGGGAGACTTTCACTTTACTAAATTTCAAAGTCAAATATCGTTGTTTTTACTCAACTTTACAAAATCAGCCGTTCATTTTTTATTTATGAGTGGATAAAAAAACAGTCAAACGTGCAGCAGGCCACTAATCAGGGCAAAACACACGCTCAGCTTTAAACATGTTTTGATTAGACCTTGGTGTATCTACTTATCACCAACATACAGTTCAGCATCAGTTCAACAGCAAGCAGAACATTTTGAGAGGAATAAATGATGGAAGAAACTTAAGTTAATTTGAAAAGAAGGTTTTGGGCTTATGATCATTTCAAAAGATATCAATCAGTGTTTTACTTAACATCATTGTATTAATAGATTGTTGGGCTAAGAGTCTTTTTTACATAGACTGAGTTGAGTCTTGTAACAAAAATGCTAATAGGAACATTATAGCGATATTAAATCACAGTACTTTAGATATTTATGTACATTTGAAGGCAAATTTTTGGACTTTTACTTAAGTAAAAGTTTAAAGGGAGCCATTTTAATTTAACTGAGTCATATTTTACTTACTGTATCTCTATTTTTACTCAAGTACATGGTGGTACTTCTTCCACCGCTGATCCTTTTCAATCAAACGCAAGTGACAAAAGTGTCTTCTTTCCAGTCATGGGATTTAAACTCATAAACTTCAGGGATTTTAACTCACTGATGTGTCACTATTGCGGAACTGTAACATCACAGCTATCAGTGTATGAGAATCAAACATTCATTCCTCTTCAAGAACCTTTTTTTTTACTAATCAGGAATTCGGTGAACCTGGAGCACTAAAACACTAGGCACAAGATGGGAATACACACCCAAAAACTTACACATACAAGAACACACACACACACACACACATATATATATATATATATATATATATATTCACAACTAGGGGCAATTGATTATAACCAAATCACCTACTGGTTTGTTTCGATGATACAAGGAACCTAAGGGAAGCTCATTTAGGCATGAAGAGAATATTTTCCAAAAAAGATCTTGATTGAATTCAGGACCCGCTATGAGGAGGAAAAAATCTCCACTGCACCACAGCACATTTATATGCAGCAAAGTTAGCAATGATGGGCTTTGGTTGCTAGTCCCTGTGAGTTTTGCTCACTGTAAAACTGTAAAACTGTAACCAGTGTGGACTAAAAACACACTTTCAAAGCACACTTTAACCAAGAGCTGTTTTTTTTTAAATGTTAGCATGTTAATAAAGGGAAATTCACAAATGTAAAAGATTAATGATTAAAATTGTATCTTAAGTACAGTAAAACTTCTGGACACCTGAATTTTACATTTGATGTGACATGGTTATATGGAGGATTGGGAGAACATGGAATTACAGTATATCTAAACCCTAGACTATCAGTGTAATGGTGAATATAACACTAATGCTTTTAATATGACTTGCTGACGAATTTAGCAAAGTCAGCAATCTGAACCTTTCCTGGTGCCTCAGTGAGAGATCAGCTGTCTGTCTGTCCTCAAGAATCCCAAACAGTTACCACACAGGGTTGGCAAAGACGTAGCATACCTCCACTGTCACTGAGGCAAAATTCAATATTGCAGAAATTAGCATTATGTGGAGAGTGTTCTCACTTACTCACTAATGTCAGGTGGACAATCTGCTCAATCAAATAAAGCTAAACCCAGTTATGAGGGCAAAGAACAGATATTAACTATGATAACTGTGATGGGTATGATAAATGTGATATTTAGGATGAATTGGCTGTGATGAAAGTGATAAATGTGATGAGATATATGGGATGAATGAACTGTGATGAATGTGATAAATGTTATATATGGGATGAATAGGCTGTGATGAGTGTGATAAATGTGATATATGGGATGAATAGGCTGTGATTAGTGTGACAAATGTAATATATAGGATGAATAGGCTGAGATGAATGTGATAAATGAGATGAGATATATGAGATGAATGAACTGTGATGAGTGTGACAAATGTGATGAGATATATGTGAAGCATGGGCTGTGATGAATGTGATATATGTGAAGAATGGGCTGTGATGAATGTGATAAATGTGATGAGGGTGATAAATGTGATATTCACATATCATGCTGGTCCAGGACACTGCTTAAGTAATCATTTTAGCTATCGCTTAAGTCGATGCATTATGTAATCAAGGTCAACTGACTGATGTTTATTAGTACAACTGACATTTCATGTTACTTATTTGAGTACGGTACCAATGGAATCACTTTTATACTCAAATCTCTTTTGACTTTTACTGTTGATATTACAGTAGGATTTCCCTTACACTACAGAAAAAAAAAATTGTGGTGACAAATGTTCATTAGAAATTAGAAATATGAATATGTTTGCATTACAAATAGTGGCACTACCCAAGGCATTCTGAATGTGATACCACAAATGTCTCAATGCTGATATTAAGGCAATTTCTCACACCGTGATCTGTACGAATAAAATAAAATTCACTTATGCAAAATAAGTAATTATAGGTGTTGAACATTTTACACCTTACATTGCTTACTGGTATAACTTCATACATTTCCTGTTCGTTTCACTGCAGTAATTAGATCATCTGAAGCTGTTACTTTACACTGTAATTTGAATAACTGAATAATAAGTTGATTGAAGGTTAGGGTGGAAAAATAAGTCAGCAATGGAAACTTGTTGGATGGTAAACGTTTATATGACGCTTATTTAAATTGCGAGCACAGTTTTTTTTATAGGCCTACAGATTCAACAGATTTCTACAAAGTCTTACCATAATATCAGCTGATTGTATCACAAGAGATATCAGTCATTTCCTTAAACCGTCGCAAGAGAATTGAAACATCTTGAAATAAAAACTACTTTTTATTTGAAATCTGAGAGACATGTTGCAGATTAAAAAGAGAGACCCAAAGTAATACTAATTTATCTTGAAGATTAAAGATCTTGGAAATCTCTGCCATCTCTATTTAGGAATGCTGAAACTTATAGCACTTTTATGAATCCAGAGGTTTCCAAGCATTTTAATAAATCTTTGGCATTTTGATTTCTCCTTGGTGTTTTACTGGCATGCCTTTAAATACACATTTTGTTAATGTTTCTGAATATTTTATATTCATGTTTCTTTGCTTTATGTTGTTCCAATAAATCAGAGTCCTCCTTTGTCTTAATAGTTGGGGCGATTTTATTTTTAACACTAAATAAAAGAGATTGAGTTTTTTCATATCATATTGTACATCAAATGAGCTACATGGAAACCATTGTCTGTTTGTTTTTAAATACAAGGCATGTTTGCTTTACTTTCTAATTTAAGTCTAAATCTCTTTCACTGAACATAACCTGCTCTAGAACTTGCTTGGAATTAGATTCAGAGAACTACACTCACATTCGGAAGTACACACAGGGAAAAACCACACCGGGGTTCGATTCAAACGGACTAAACTCTTTAGGCTTACAACACCCTGAAGAACTATTTTCACATTGTAAGCATACAATAGAAGCAAAATTCTGTTTAATTACTGAAGCCCGCATGGTGTCAACAAGAAGTTCGAGAGCGTGAGCGTAGGAGGTTCGGCGCCGTCACATGAAGGGTTTATTAAAAGCGTTTTAGACTCCGGTTGAAGGACAAGAATGTGAAGCATGTTGGATAGACGCATACATCCCTGCAGTTTATCACAATTAACTCAACTCGGTTCAAGCAGCTCCGGTCTCCTCCCCATTTTCAACCACGTTCTGTCTCAACCTCTTCCTCCCTTCCTCTCTCTGACCCTCTAGCGTTCTGTCTTTTCTTTTACTTTCACTTCAGCCTCTCGATTCTTTCCAAACTGCATGCTTTTGTTTTGATTTCTACACACTTTCACTAACTGTCACTAGGTCAAGCATTTCCTGCTTCCGCAAATATGTCTCATTTTAAGAAAAATGCAGATTATTCAGGTGGGAATACAAAGAAAAATCATCACAAGAACATATACACCGCTTCTTATAAAGACACTTTAAGATAAAAACTAATTGCAGTGTTTATAAGAGTAAAAAGGTACTAATATAGCTGAACGAATGCTATAGATTTTATTCAACCGCACAAGCTATTAAAGAAAGTCATTTTTAAGTTATTTGATGTGTCATTTTGGGAAAATCCTGAAAAATTCTATGTTGAAACCTACAGCAGAGAGTTTCCCATTAAAGAATGTCTTTTCTAGTAGAACTTCAGTTCAACATGTTCCTTAAACGATTATGTCAATTCTATGGTTCTGTGGATCTACTCCATAAGTGATGTCTTGGGCTTTTTTTTAACCAATCCCAAATCTATAACATAACAGCTACATGAAAACAATGCAGAGTGTAAGTGAGGATCTATGTGTGGCTTCTTGGGAAATCAGTGGAAAACAAATACAGAGGTTTCATAAGTAACGTTCTAGCAATCAAAAGATAAATGAAGAAAGTTGCAGAGAGATTTTATTGTAAGGCGCAGCAGCATCATGAATATTTTAACATTCGTTATGTAATACAGTAATGCCAACTTAGCGATTTAGCGAGGCGGTTTTGCTTCGAAAAAGAACCTAGTGACGACAAATTTTTTCAACAGGTATTGTCAACTCATTTTATCATCCAGACTGAGTTGTGTTGGTGCCTGATCATTATTGCTTCTTAGAGACAAATCACTAATTGCCAATTCATTCCCAAACACTCAATTTCCACCATTCTCCTCAACAGCCAATCACAGCCCACCATTGTTTGTTCATTCATCAACTATTTCTGCTATGTCCATTTTCTTGATCTGCTTCATCTGCTTTGTTAAATGTGTTGTTAAACATAAGAATTCTTTTAAAAATCTATTTATTTGAATAGTATTGTATTCTATATTGTTGGTATATCTTCAGAAGATCTTTCTCCGTCACAGAAAATGCTTTAATATGCAAATGACTATTACGATTCAAATAATATACAAATAAGCCCATGATATCATTGGCTGATTTCCAGCATCTGTTTGAGCATGGATCTGCTACTTCAACCTGAAAAGCGTCGAACAACAGAGATCTGCTTTTAACTGCATTGGTTCGATTGTGTACCATTGTGTACCCTTTTACCATAGCACATAGCTGCCCCCAAAAAAATGACCTAAACAAAGTGCGATATTCACTGTGTGATGAAATCTAGAGGCAATAATCTAGAAAAGGTTAAGCCATCTTTAGACAAACTGTTTTTACCACCATGATTCTTAAACTGACTGCAAGATAGCCAATTTGAAGTAAAATGAAAAAAGAAAATAAATTAAAACTGCTAAGGTAAGCAATAAGCCAAATTTTGGTCCAAATCCACTTTTGTAAGCTAGAATTCAGACAGAAGGTTTTCTAGGCTGCCACACGTTTAAGTTTAGCAGTGCAAATTAACAGCAATAATATAAACACTTACCCACACCTTTGTATATCAGCCATGTCAAAACACGCCACTCAATTAAAACTAGTTGCTCATGAGAAACCTGATCCAGCTCAACAGTATGGCAGAAATCTCGCACCTCGTACCTCGACTGTACGCTCTGCTTTAGCGACGAGACACTAGATTTTTAAGCCAACCAATATAAACATGACCGTGAGATAAGGAATTTGATGCCTGCATGAGACTAGTAGCTGTAATTTATCGGTCTGGACTCTGTGTTTAGGTCTCTCTCGTATAAGCTCCAAATCTGAACATCACCTACATGTCAGAATGCTGGGCCTCTTTTTGTAGCGCATCTTCAGCTTGCCCCGGAAGTCCTCAGGTAAATTAGCCATTCGCTCCAGCATCATCCTGTCATGGCATGTGCACGAGTCTGTCTGCTCCGGGTCTGGCATCTCCAACTGGCATGCGCCTGCTGCTGTTCAGCTTTTTCTCCACAGGAACATCTGCTTTACTTTCCTTCTGCCATCTCAGTCCAGCTCCCTCTCTCCCTTTCTTTCACTCTGGTACTACAACTTTCTCTTTGAGAGCCGAGTCTTTGTTTTTGTGTTGTCGCTCGTAAGAGCATGTGTGTGTGTGTATGTATGGGTGTGTGAGGAGATCCAGCCTGGCACATTTTGACACTCCCTGCACTTGTCAGAGCAGTTCAGCCAGTTACAGAACAGCAACTCATGGAAATAAGCAGGTGGAGAGACAGAGAGAAAGAAAGAAAGAAAGAGAGCAAAAGAAAGAAAGAAGGGGTGTGTGTGTATGTGTGTGTGCGCACGTGCTTTTCACAGAGAGGAAGTGTGGTGGTCAGCCAGGGTGTGCAATGTGCAAAAACTCCCCTCCATAAGGCAGCTATCGCAAACAAGCCATTTCCTTAGAACAGTCATTCCCTGAACAAACCGACTTCTATGTGTTCATGCATTAGTAGTCTGGAGATGAATTCGAGACACACTTTCAGCTGCCCAACCCGTACACAGCAAACAAGATTACACTGTAAAAATAATAATGAAAATAATAATCATTTTGAGTTTATTCTAAAATCATTATTTTAATGTTAAAAAGCGTTTGAACTGAAAAACTACTTTTAATTTATCCATCATTCGGTTTATTCTTGAGTTGAGTGAAATTGGCTTTTTTTTTTTTTTTTTTATATTCAACGCAACAGTCAAACCAAGTCTCTTTAATTGAATTTGTTTCACCAAAAATCATTCAGAATAATCAAATTATTTGCGACCATTTGCCTGTGAATCAATTTCAACCACATGCTTTTAATAATATGTATTTTCATATTTAAGCTATTAGTTGATAGATCATATTTTGAATCTTTCTCTCAATCACAATTGTTCATAGTTTAATGTTCATGTTTTATTTCAGGTTTTATTACAGGTTTTATTCAAGGTGTTGCATGTCAACTGTATTTCGGTTTGTTACGATTCTGATGATTCACTTGCGAGACATTTGACTGACAATAAACACATGACAAAAAAGAATTCAAAACAAACCATTTGTTTCATAATTGAAGCTTCTTGACTTGACTGTTACTATTGATTTACAAAATATCATAAGGAATGAATCAAGTTTAAATGCTGAATCACATGGCAGAAAAATAAAAATTAAAAGCTTCCGATAAATGTGCTTTTTTTCCCACAGAGTGCTAAATGTCCAGGTGTCCTGTCACAAACTTTAATAAAAAAAATAATAATAAAAACTCTGTACCTGCTATATAATGTGTTTGGACCAGTACAATTTCACGATTCACAACAGACTTTTGTCAATGACAAAACATAAAACATGAAGTGTAGTACATTAAAGCATGTTGGTTGTTCAGACAAAGAGAAAACAGAAGGATTCCAATGAGCGACTCCTGCGTAAAGCATTTGCCCCTTCCAACTGCCCTTATTGAAAAAAAAAACAAAGAGGGGACAAAAGCAGCCGACGCCTAAATGAATAAATGTTGACGCACATACAAACAAGATCTGTATACATTTCTAAAGATACTGTATGCCAGAAAAACTCCTTTTGCTCACACCTGAGTGCTTCATTTTGTGCATGCTGTTACTTTTTCATTGGGTACAACCAGAGATGGCAAAAGTACACACATCCTTTACTTAAATAGAAGTAAAGATACTCACGTTTGAAAAGATTTTGGTAAAACGTTACACCATTTTATTAAAGTTAAAGTAAAGAAGTTTGGGCTCTGACACGTACATGGACCCCAGATGATAATATATTAATATAAAAGAATTTCAAATGTTGTTATTTAATAAACGAATCCAGGCTGAACATCTACCATATAGAACATAAGCAGAGAAAAGATGATGATCAGGTGATCAGAAGGATGTACTGTAACCCAGTAAACGACATTGAAGTTATTTTAGACACAACTTGTTTTAAAAAAATCAACCATATAACAAAAACAGGCTTCTTCCACCTCAGTAATATTGCTAAGCCAAAAAACACGTTGTTCAAATCTAATGCAGAGAAGCTCGTCCATGTGTTTATGACCTCCAGACTGGAATATTATAATGCATTACTAGGTGGACATCATCATTACTAAACAAGCTACAGTTAATCCAGAATGCGGCACAAGGTCGAGAAAATATGATCATATAACCCCCATCATATCATCCCTACACTGGCTTCCTGTTAAGTTTCGAACCGACTACAAACTACTGCTACTTACTTACAAAACACTAAATGGTTTAGCTCCCAATTATATATCCAGTCTTCTAACACGCTCCAGACTAACTCTAGACTTTTATTCGTTTCTAGAATAGCGAAATCCTCTAAAGGTAGTAGAAAATTTGCATATTTAGCTCCTAAACTTTGAAATAGTCTTCCTGACAGTGTTCGAGGCTCAGACACACTCTCCCAGTTTAAGTGCAGATTAAAGATGTATCTTTTTAGCGAGTCCTACACATAACACACATCACATCATAACCTTGTGCCCCAAAACATCTAATCACATGCACATTATCAACTTGTGCTTGTTTATATCATAAACAGCAGCTACGCTAATTCCTCTACACTGCTTCTCTTTCTCTCCCCATCCCGAGGCATCCTGAGGTTGCTCCAGCTCCAGTCACGTCCCACCTCATGAAGATTGGGGACCTATAAAGATGTAGATGCCGACCCCGCAAACATCCCGAACCATCTGGAGACGTACCAGCGCCATTTGGATCCCACTTCATGTACAGTTTGGACATTGGACCTCTCTAAGAATTTTAAAGGCTCTGCCATGGAGAAGTTGGTGTTGGATCAATGAACTGTTGAGCTATTGTATGAGTTGCTCAGTAGCTCCTGGTTCCACAAAGTCAACTGACTGTATACAACTGTAGACAAAAACATTACTCATAATCTCACAGTCCGGTGCTCATGGTAGTTCTCACTCTCTGATGTTTTGTATTGTTTTGAGATTTATCATCACACTCTTGAACCCAAATGAGGGTGGGTTCCCCTTTATAAGTCTGGATCAATTCTGTAAATATGCTGTCCATTGTCCATCCAATAAAAATGTCCATTGTAAAAAGCACAATAGAAATAACCTTCAACTTAATCAGAATGTCTTAGTCATGTTTACATCGCTGACTTCCTCTGTCTCATCCACTTCACACCCCCATACTTCTTGTTGCCTTCTGCCTTGCTTGTTGTAGGCTTTGAAAACTAGCGTACGTCTGTGGTGCGTGATAGCAAGGAAATAGGTAGAATCACTGGTAGAATCACTGTACAGAGAGCTCAGAGTGTGCGTATGTGTGTGCGCCAGTGGTCAAACCTGAATTATAGGTCAGCCCTGTTAAACTGCACATTCAGCATATGCCATGCCCAGGTAGTGCACTCTTTATCTAAATGCCAGCCGGTCTTCTTAGTATAAAGTTGCATGCTCTTACCTGTGTATCTGGAGCACTTTATGAATTCAAACACACACAAGGCATATTGTCAAATAGTTCTTAAATATATATGTATTAAATATAACCAAATCTAAATGCGTTCTCTTTACTTCTGTGTGTTAGTTGTGTATGTTTCTGCGTTCTTAATAGGTCTGAAATGAGAAATCTTTACACTGAGCTCATACTGCTATACTAAGGACATTTTGTTCAAACGCAGACACGGGGGACGGGAGGTGTACCCACTAACAAAATGCTAATCTAACATTTTCATATTTCATCAATGGACAAATCGCTTTTTGTTATGTTTTTGAAAGGAAATGCTGGGAGGTGCAATGGCGCCCTCTAAAGTTTGCCCTGCTGAAGTGCAGTCAGTGCTGTTAAAAAAAGAGACACACATTATATTGAGTGGAACCTCCATTCCTTGACACTATATAATATATATATATATATATATATATATATACACACACACACACACACACACACACACACACACACACACAAACACACACAATCACAGACCAGGCAGAACCTAATGGCCACCAATTATGCATAAAATTATGACCACATGCCTATTGTGTTGGTCCCCTTATGCTGACCTTCAAACAATAATAGCATTAACTTTATCAGCAATTTAAGCTACAAGAGCTCGTCTGTTGGATCGATGTACACTCTATATGGACCAATGTATTGAAACACCTGACATTTCCAGTAGTATGTCAAACTGTAACCCCGAAGTTAAAACCACACAAATGAAACTGAAACACAAACATTTCCCATTAACTGGACTAGGAGACCAAAAACCTGTTACACCATTACAAAGCCCCTGCACACAAAGCCAGCTCCAAGAAGATATAGTTTACATGGTTTAGAGTAAAAGATCTTCAGTAGCCTGCTTTGGATCTGTGACTTCAAACTTTGGAATGAATTAGCACCGCGACCGCAACTCAGTAACGCTGAATACGCACAAATCTCCACAAAAACACTCCAAAATCTAGTGGAAGTTATTATAACAGCAAATGGGGAATTGGATGCTTTAAAGGCTTGTGTGTAAAGATATGCTACAGCTTTGTGTCACTCAATTCATCAAGTGTGTGTGTGTGTGTGTGTGTGTGTGTGTCAGGTCACTGTTGGCACAAGAAGTACACAAACAGCTCGACACGGTGAGAAAATTCAGCAAGCTGTTGCCATGGCGAGGAGCATTCGGGTTTTCAAAGGCACAGTGAGGCCTGGTGAATAATTGATAAGCATCTATTATTAGTATAAACTCATCCAAAGTTAACTGCCTACTGGCCTTAATGTCTAACTTCCTGCAAAATGCAAAAAAGGAGGATAATCCTGATCTGATCAAGCAGCTTGATTCAGCTAAGAGACACCATATAAAATTCAGAGACCTATAAATAGCTCCATAACTCACTTCAACTAATATATGTATCAAAAGTGAAATGTGTTTATTGGGCAACCAGAAAAGCTTATATTCAGTTAAAATATATCCAGTTACCTAAAATCCCTTACATTCCTCGATGACACAATTGTAATACAACTGCTGAATTCTGGAAAGCAGCCAAAAGGTATTTTAACAAAATAAAGTGGAAATTGTGTTTTTTTTTTAACTTGACTTGAATACTTGAGTCTCTAGAATTATTAAAAGAGCAGGTTTATTCTGTCGTTAAAGCCAACTGGAGCTCGCTCAGACTTGACTGCTTTCCAGTGTGGAACATATCCACCTACTCCATCTTCCTACATACACACACCTACCTACCAGAAGTCTAAGGGATGCACACATGCATCTCCTTCGTAATAAAAAAAGCATTCGAAACCATCAGAAAGATTTTGTTTGATTTTGTGAAACAGGGGTGGGGTGTATAAATGATGGCTAACACTTTCAAAGATAAAATAGCACGAATATATGCTAACATTTTTTGCATCTAATTATGCCATTCTGCCACTTGGCATCGGTGGATCAAAAGTTGTAGTAGAAAACTTTCAATAAAATAATTGCTAAATATTACATACTACACTATATGACTCACCTATGCTTCCTTTTAGATAAACAGATTACTTTATTCATCCCAGGGGGAAATTTACAAAGGTTTTTGCATATATTAGCTTGTCAGGAAGCTGGGGTCAGAGCAGAGGGTCCGCCTTGCTCGAGAAAATAAAGAGACAAGTGCGGCGCATCGCTATTTCTGAGGTTTTGCTATAATGCGCCTTCCGACGTGATTCATCTGACATGATTCATCATGGAGTGTGGGAGCTTAATGGCGGAGTTGAGGCTCAGTGGTTAAGACTCTGGGTTACTGATTGGAAGGTTGGGGGTTTAAACCGCAGTATTGCCAAGCTGCCACACTCGGGCTCTTGAGCAAGGTACTTAACCGTCTCTCCTGCAGGGGCGCTGTATCCGGTCTGACCATGCACTCTGACACCAGCTACCTAACATCGCTGTATATGCAAGGAAAGAATTTGATTTGCTGTAAATCAAGTTAAGCGCTTTTCACAATAAACCTTGTTTTAAAGCAGCTTTACACAATGTAATAATTATAGAACAAAACTCACTTATTTTTAAATGTTGTAATAATACCCATTGGGCAAGCCTGGGGGTAACTGTGGCAAGGAAATACTCCCTTAGATGAAATATACATTGAGAGGTAATCAGACTCGAAAGAGGAACTCATCCTCATCTGGGTGCCACCATCAACAGATAAAGGGAATAGATTGAGAGGCAGGTATGAAAAAAAAAGGCTGAATTCTTTCTAGCCCAGCCTGTAGCCATGCAGCCTATCAGTAAGAGCTCTGGTGTTCTTCCAGAATCAATCCATCTCTTAATCATTAGATGCCACGTTCAAAGAAACTACTGTATTAATATTATAGCACTGCATCACAAACAGGAATCTCATACAGTGGGAATAAATGACATCATTAAAGCAAGAAACCCAATGAACATAATTCATCAAGTCTCCTTTCACTGCAGCCACAGCTGCACCGCCTGCATACTTCATCGCTAGAGGAAGCTTCAATATTCACCTTATAAAATGGCCCCCGAGTTTTCTGTGCATTTTCTCTGTACATTAAAGTTCAAATTAAGACAAATACATCGACAGCAGCAGCTTAAAAGGCTAATGATAACTTTTGATAGCTTGAGCACACGATTTAAGATACAAATTCTGCGAAAGAACAGACGAGAGATTGTTTTTAGGTTTGGACGTTTAATATTTGGAGGAAACTCCATAGCTGCACCTCTGTCCTTAAGCATATTTGCCTTATGTGTGTATGTTTTTATGTTATGGATAAGAGTGTGATGTAATGAACTGTATCATTGCGATATATTAACCATCGTGCTAATGACAGACTAAATTAGAATTTACTCTCCAGCCATCACTGCTCTGAAACTAGTTCTGAAATCCGAAGGGAAATCACCCGGGGTACTACGTTCCCAGAGTTGAGACTTCTCGCCATCAAAGGGCTAGAGCTTTCTGCTTCACTGATAATGACTGCTTTCAGAGTATTCGGGTCGTCATTCTGCACCTGTCCCCAAAACCGTCTGTCGGTCAACGGTTCCAGGAGGAGCCAACAAGCTTTTGGACAAATGCAAACGCAGATAGACTATTAAGAGGAGGAGATAAAGTCCCATTAGCCAATAGCGGCACAGGGAACCAGGTGCAAAGCCTGTCCTGATCTTAGGCTCCAGTGCCAAGTATCCGGTTACATCCAGGTGATTATGTTCGTCCCGCATCGGTCATTGATACCCATAACAAGTGCTCATTGTCCATCCATTTTTGGACAGGAAAAGGAAATAAGACAGGCAAACAAAGGCACATAACACCTTTGCGCTGGTATCAATTGGCTCAAGTGACATGACGTTTTATAGTTATGTTACCGGGACTGTGTCTCTCTCTGTGTGTGTGTGTGTGTGTGTGTGTGTGTGTGTGTGTGTCTCATGTCATTATGAACGGGCTTAGGTTTTATTTGGAAACTCTAACTCATGCAGTATCAAGAGATTCAGTAGAAATGTGTGCGGGCGGATGAACATGAGAAATAACACAGAGGAGGAACACGATTATGTAAATGCTTGGTATCAGCACTGCTATCAGCCCACACACGCATATTTATAGCGGAGCACCAAACACACATATCTGGTTGCCTGAGAAAAAAAAAAGAGCGACGGTTCTATGGAATAAAGTTGGAACCATTTGAATCCATACCCACTCAAGTTTAACGAGCCGTATAAACACATGGGAGGGCCTGGATATATTTCTAGCCCTAAAGGTCATTTGCATCATACCCAAACGAAGCAAGAGTGACTTCAATCGAAGTTTAAATGAGCCCATACATAATATTTAGATGCCTTTATGCAACTCTTTAAACATGTTGATCTTGTAGCTCAAGTGATGCAAGTGATTGCACTGAAAAAAAAATAAAAAAATTATTTACAATCATTCTTTCGGTTAGAAGATTAGAAGAACAGTGTTGCTGTCATGCTCAGTGCTCTTCCCTTTGGAAATAGATAAAATGTTAAATATTAACCAAGTCAGAAAGCCCCTGTGGGCTTTTATACACCATCCTTTCTTTATTCAAGGGAAAAAAATCGCCCACACACGTTGTTCCTTCCAGCTCAAAAAACACAAAAGCAACAGCTTCACATATACTGCACACAGATACCATACAGAGATGCTTGAAACTAAGGACAGGACTTGCATGTGATGCGTCTCTATATTTAGGATGCTGCAGCAGTAACGCGGCGCCGGAAAAAGTGCGCAACAGGTTCCAGAATCGCCGTGGCGTCATTTCGCGATAACGTGGAAGAAACACGAGAACCTACCGTAGGTGAAAACAGCCTCTACAGCATCCTCGGTTCTAATGGCTCGGTCCTGGTCCATAAAGATTGTGTGCGTTTAGAGCTGCTGCTCAGACGCAACTGGGCCATGAGCGCGGTTCTGCGCGCCCCCGCTGCGCGCGTCCTCCTCCTCCTCCTGTTCTCTTTCTCATCCTCTATCAACATCTCACCACCTGCTCTGAATCCCATCCTGAATAAATATTATATATATCATGTATATGTGTGTAATTCCAACAAATGGGTGCAATTTCTATCCCCAGTATATTTATATGTAAAAATATGCACAAAAAGTAACATTTTTTTATTATTGAAGATTTTTTTACAAATTAATAAAAAATTTACATAGAAAACACACAAAAAGCATTTGTTATTTGTGTCCCCAGTCTGTAACACTGCACTATAGCATAAAATATAATGATTTTAGTCTTTCAAATTATTATTTTCTTTTGCATTGTTGTGTAACTCCAAATTTCATCTATAATTTAAATACATGTATTTTATAATAACTATAATATGTCAGATATAATACACATTTTACTCTTACAATAACACATCCCCCCTCTCTGAAAAACTGGGGAATTTCCATAACACACTTTTTCAACAGGAAGTTGCATCATCTGGATCTTGTGAAGGTCATGGGAAGATCAAAAGTAAGTGCTTTTATTTAATTTTTGGTATATTTGATGATATTGTAACTATGACTGAGAAGGTAAATTCAAACATACTGTCCTGTTAACTAAATAATAAACTTAGATGTAACCTGTTTATTAAAAAAAAATAATAATAATAAAAAATTTTGGTAAATCAATGAATTTTCTCAATTTCTTCATGCTATTAGCATTTACACCATGTGGATCAAACTTCAAGTTTTTGCTAATTTTATGCTTAAAATTCAATTCTGTTACTTTCATTTCTGTTACATAAACAGTAACAGGACTGAGTAACAGTAACAGGACTGAGTAACAGTAACAGGACTAAGTAACAGTAACAGGACTGAGTAACAGTAACAGGAGTGAGTAACAGTAACAGGAGTAAGTAACATCCAGTGGTGTATTGATTTGCTCGCATGAATATAAGTTGATATAAAATTATTCACTTTATTTATTTATTTATTTATTTATTTATTTATTTATTTATTTATTTATTTAAGTTTTATCATATTTCCCTTCACCTCCACCATGTCGATACAAAACGGTATTATTTCTTCTGTGGAACACGAAATATTTTAAATAATGTTTGTAACCAAACAGTTTCAGTTCCCACTGACCTGAGGAAGTATTTAAAATAATAACAATAAAAATTGAAAATCATTGGAACCCAAACCTACTTTGGATGCCACATTGTTTTCAGCAAAAGAAAGAAGTTCATGCAGGTTTGCAATGACGTGTGGGTGAGTAAATTATTATTATTTTTTTTTTTGCTAAACTATCCCTGGATTTGTTGGACCATAACAATGAAAAATGTTGTATCATGTAATGATAAATATGAAAATTTTATTATCATAAAAAAATTTGATACAGTGTATTTACAGGGAGCCGATCCAACGTGAAAAATACAGAAGGGAACCAAAAGTCAGGCAGGAAGAAAACAAACAATGAGTTTAATGAAAGAGAGAGAAAAGCACAGGTGATGCAGGCAAGAAGACTTTCCATAGCCTTAAGGACAGGAAGAAATCTCAACAACATCTCATCACCCCTCAACACAGCCCCCAGCTATCATCAGAGCAAGATGTAGATCCACAGTCAAGCATTAGTTAATCAAGTGGGTCAAGTGGCAAAGAAAATGTGCTATGAAGGCAATATAATGCCTAATGTAACAGCACATTGTCTCTATTGCAATGCGTAATTAAAAAAATAATAAAACTCTATTAGCAAATTCAAGAAATACAAATTTTGCAAAATAAAAAAAACCCCAGGAAAGTACAAGAAAAAACTCCAGCGCATTAGAAAGAATAATCCGTCTCCACGCACAAAGGTAAACAGACGGATGAGATATTTACCACGTGTGCTGTTAGAAGACCCTTCTCATTCATGAAGATCTGGTGGGGGACATCTAAAACAAATACAAAAATGCCCATGGGCAGAAAGAAAAGCAAATAATTTCAAAAATATTATCAGGAAAAGATCTGAAAAAAACAAAAAAATTACAGGTTGCATCGCTTTGCTGTAAATTCACTAGAATTTTAAAGAAAAGATGGAAGAATGAGAAGATTTTGAAGGTGAACTACAATGACCAACTGCAGGGTTGCAGATTGTGTGAGAGTAAAAACCACTCAAGGGATGATGTGAGTGGCGTCACAACTCAGAAGAGGCAAACCCTCACCCTCAGAAGAAAATCAAAAAACAAAACTATTTATTTTGGATACCATTAAAAACTTTCACAGGAAGTTTTTGGCTGAAGAACAATGGTCACTTACTCTCTCTTCTGTATGCTACGACCTTTTTGGGTTGTTCATCCGACGCTGAGGGATCGGGACACGTGCATGTGCAAGATGCATGAGAATCTGGGAATTGTTGTGCAGAAGCTGCACCACTTGAAGATAAAAAGCACTCTCAATCTAAAAGACGTTATATAAGAGATTGCATGTGGCACAGAAAATATAAAGTGCATGTATGGAGAATGTTTTGGGTGTAAAGATTTTTCTTGCCCAGTGTCTAGAATGTACATTGTAAAGAGTAAAGTGTTTTATATCCAGAGGCGAAGTTGTGGATAGGTTTCATAGGTGTGTGTGTGTGTGTGTGTGTGTGTGTGTGTGTGTGTGTCTGTATATATATATATATACATATATATACACACACACTTACCATGGATGAGACCTTGAATAACCGCAGACACTTTGAAGCTGCAGTGGATGATGGTGATCTCTATAAAGATAACGGAAAAAATCAATAAACAATTTTATGTGATTTTAATAGAGACAAATTTAATAACAATAAATAAAACTTGTTTATTACATACATTGATTTTTATGTATTTATAATTTTTCAAACAAGTATTTTTTACTAATTAATTAAACGGTATCTCTGATCATTTTATTCACTATTTATTGTTTCGTTTTTTCCCCTTTTTTGCAAGATTCTTTTGAATAAAATAAATATTATTTTAGGGGAGTGTGTGTGTGTGTGTGTGTGTGTGTGTGTGTGTGTGTGTGTGTGTGTGTGTGTGTGTGCGCGCGTGCAGGGTTTCATACTGTTGTTTGAGTGACTCGTGCTGTACGTCTGTCCATCTGCAGAGACTGAGATATGAGAAATGGCTCCGCCCAGACGCGGGAGGAATTCCTTCTTATTGACCTCGGCAGAATGCCACTGGACGAGCACAGACTCCACGCCTCCACTCAGCAGGTGTGTACCTACAGAAGATACACCAAATCCAGAGTACAGAACAATAACAGAAAATTAAAATTTCTCAAAATGAGACACATGGGGGGGGGGGGGGGGAAAAAGG
>MU551576.1:377007-400406 GCA_024362625.1 Silurus asotus | reverse complement strand
AGTGAAGTGTGCAGTAGGTATGACAGACTGGTTTAGAGTGAAGGTTGGACTGCATCAAGGATCGGCCCTGAGCCCTTTCCTGTTTGCAGTGGTGATGGACAGGTTGACGGACGAGGTCAGACAGGAGTCTCCCTGGACTATGATGTTTGCGGATGATATTGTGATTTGTTGTGAGAGTAGGGAGCAGGTTGAGGAGAGTCTGGAGAGGTGGAGATATGCGCTGGAGAGAAGGGGAATGAGAGTCATTAGGAGTAAGACAGAGTACATGTGTGTGAATGAGAGGGAGGGCAGTGGAGTGATGTGGTTGCATGGGGAAGAGGTGGAAAAGGTGGAGGAGTTCAGGTACCTGGGGTCAACAGTGCAAAGTAATGGAGAATTTGTTAGAGAAGTGAAGAAAAGAGTGCAGGCAGGGTGGAGTGGGTGGAGAAGAGTAACAGGAGTGATTTGTGATAGAAGGGTATCTATCAATTGAAAGGGAAAGTTTATAGGACTGTGGTGAGACCTGCGATGTTGTATGGTTTAGAGACAGTGGCATTGAGTAAAAGACAGGAGGTGGAGCTGGAGGTAGCAGAGCTAAAGATGTTGAGGTTTTCGTTGGGAGTGACGAGGATGGATAAGATTAGAAATGAGTTTATTAGAGGGACAGCGCATGTAGGATGTTTTGGTGACAAGGTGAGGGAGGCGAGATTGAGATGGTTTGGACATGTTCAGAGGAGGGACATGAATTATATTGGTAGAAGAATGCTGAGGATGGAGCCACCAGGTAGGAGGAAAAAAGGACGGCCAAGAAGGAGGTTCATGGATGTGGTGAGGGAAGACATGCAGGTAGTTGGTGTAAAAGAAACAGATGTAGAGGACGGGGTGGTATGGAGACGGATGATCCGCTGTGGTGACCCCTAATGGGAGCAGCCGAAAGAAAAAGAAGAAGAAGAAGAAGAAGAAGAAGATTTAAGTTTGTGTCGCCAATATGAGGGAAAAACCCACAAAACGCCACCTAGAGGGTAAATTGTGTAAAAGATGGCGGATTTGGTTTTTATTTATTTTATATCCAAGTAAAAAAAGGACGTCGTGAATAAGTGTATGTTTTGCTGGAAGTTTTAATTTCGCCTCTTTTATATTTAGTTATTTTTTTATGTATTTATACTTTTCATAAAAATGGTAAAAACAGAAATGCGCACTGAATTCATAGCGTTAATAACATTTAGTGCCGTTTACAATCATTAGAATTTTGACAGCCAAATATATATTCATACAAAACTAATAAAAAATGTTGTTACCTAATGAATGTTTTCAGGCTGAAGATCTACATATAGAACACAAGCAGAGAAAATATGATGATCATGAATGTGTCTGTTCTCAGTCATGTTCTCATCACTGACTCCCTCTGTCTCATCCACATTAACCCCCTAACTTCTTACTGCCTTCTGCCTGCTGATTCTTATCTTCTTTAAGAGTGAGGGTCAGGACTTTATACACCAGTGGATTGAAAAAAACGTGCAGTAACAGGAAATCAGTTGTTCGGCTGATATCAGCACACAGTAAAAAGAAAAAATTATATTTCACCAAATCACTGGGTTTAAAACTAAAGTATCGAGTCGGTTTTGAAAATGTAAGAAGTAAAAAGTACAGATATTTGTGTAAAAATGTAATGAGTAAAAGTAAAAAGTTGTCTGAAAAATCTACTTAAGTACAGTAATAAAGTATTTGTACTCCGTTACTTTCCTCCTCTGGTGCACAGTTGTGATTGTAGTGTAGAAGTTTGTCTTGGATTTCCTGCTTTAGTAAAATGGTATTCACCCTCCATATGTAAAATGCCTCTCTCTCTCTCTCTCTCTCTCTCTCTCTCTCTCTCTCTCTCTCTCTCTCTCTCTCTCTCTCTGTGTGTGTAATGCCACACGGTTTCTCTAATTGTGACATGATGGTGGTGGTATTAAGGTGGATTAAGTCTAATAAGTCCCCAATAAAGGCTCAGGTACCAAAATGCACCATGTACCACTGACTAATGATGCTTATTACACTTCTGATTGTAACCAGAAGTTGGTCTGAGTGTTGGATCAATTTTAAACTTTCAGATTTGTTATCGGCAAAAAAACCTAAAACAAATGCGGGTGCAAATAAATACCCAAGCAGAAATAAACAAGGACTAAAAAAAACAACTGTGAAAAACCAGGAACCTTGATAGACTTGGTATTACGAAGAACTGTCTTAGCATGGGTATGTGAATGAAAAACCTTTTTTTATAGCAGGGGTGTGTAATTAGAAGTCAGGTGACTGTGAGTATGTGTGCAGGGAAATGAGAGGTAAGTATACTTCAAGGCTTTTCTCTGTTCTGGCACTGAGGTGGTGGAATGAACTTCCCCTAGATGTCCAGACAGAAGAGTCCCTGACTATCTTCAAGCAACGACTGAAGACCTTCCTCTTCCTGAAATACTTAAATTAGCACTTTCCAAGTTTGTAGAATTCAAGGTTTATTTTTATATTAAGTTTGTAATCTGGCGTACCAGTGTAGATTTATTCATTACTAGAGATTTAAAGCACTTTTCACAGATAATGGTTGACCTAAAAAGGCAACATGCAAAGAAAAAAAGAAAAAAAAAGGGAACTTTAAGTTGTTAAATGGTTATGTATAACCTTAAATCTTAAAAAAATAGAACGATAAGAGATTTGCCCTAATGTGACATTATAAAGTCACATGTACAGATGTGTACATTTTCACCTGTACTTCCCCTCATCTTATATTCTATAAAACATTTTTTATGAGGCACCTTTAAGTAGCCTTGAGTGATATACTTCCAAGGCAGCATTGCTCTTATGCTTTATGCCTCTGCTCTGTATTACATTTTATCGACATGAACGCCACTCTACTCTTCAATTCATAGATTGCTATTTAGTACATTTAGCGTGTTTCAAGGTGAATTTTTCCTTTAATAACTATTCATTCTTCAATAAAGTCATGACTGATTCCTTAAGAAAAATAAATGACTCCAATCCGTACTGTATTTGTAAAAATGAATCCCTGGCTGCCAGAAATATACAAGGGATCTTTCTGGTGTTAAGGAAACATCTCACGCAGGAGAATGCAAGAAACTATAGCAGGATAAGAGCGTGACAGTCTGGATAGCCTGGTTTCTATTGACAGTTGTGGACTGGTGTGCTGCCTAAAAAAAGGCCTTCACTCCGATCTCTGCAACCTGAGTGCAGAATGCAGATGTTGACTCAATTTTTGACAACTAGGAAAACATATTTGGACTGTTTCAGAGACGCTGACAGCCAGTGAAAGCCTCGATAATGATCCACCACAACGAGAAGGGCAAAGCAGATTTAACATGGTGACCCAATAAATGTCTGTGCAGATAATTTTTCAAAGGCTACCAGTGAGTAGTGATTCTACACCAGGAGTCACCAACCTTTTTGAAACTGAGAGCTACTTCTTGGGTACCGATTAATGTGAAGGGCTACCAGTTTGATACACACTGTTTTCAGTTTGATCTGAAATAACAAATTAGCTTAATTGACATTTTATTATATGTTATTATTAATAATTAATGATATTCATCCATGTGAAGACACTGATCGTGTTAATAATTTCTCATAATATTTATCAACAAAGTAGGAAAGGCCCCCGGGCTACTCATGTGGTCCTTGCGGGCTACCTGGTGACCCCTGCTCTAGAGTTTTGGATTTGGAAAATTGCCTGTGGTAAATATGGATGGGATGCTGGTAGCTCAGTGGTTAAGACATTGGAATTTGAGACAGAAGATCATGAGTTAAAATCCTAGGACCACCTGACAAAAATGCTAAGCCTTGAGCTAGGCCCTTTACCCTTTACTACTCAAGTCCCTCTAAATAAAGTTGTCTTCCAAATTGGAATGGAATTGTCTGGACCAAGAACTGAAGATTATAATGTAGAATTTCTTATAGCTCTTCAGTTTATTGTGTTCATGCCGTTCATAATTTGAGCAGAACGTTATGCATTTGCCAAAAATACAGAGAAAAAGAGAAAATATTTCTCTCTCTCTCTCTCTCTCTCTCTCTCTCTACATACACTGTATACTGTATCTATACACTGTATTTTAATGCATGCAAACACTTTCATGTAGATGTATAATATATATGATTAAACCTAAATAAAAGATATAAATTATATGAAAAAAATTGGTTTTATTTGCTTTGTATGTATTAGATGTTAAAATGCAACAGAAATACTATATTATCAGAAAATGACATGATTTCACTATAGGGTGAATAAAATTATGGGACATCATAATCATATCATCTTGTTACATGTATAAATAAGCAACAGGAAAACAAACATTAAAATAATACATTAAAGATTAATGGGTGTATAAAATAAACAGGAATAAAACAGCTTTAATGCAACTTGCAT
Organism: Silurus asotus; assembly: GCA_024362625.1. Taxonomy (NCBI): domain Eukaryota; kingdom Metazoa; phylum Chordata; class Actinopteri; order Siluriformes; family Siluridae; genus Silurus; species Silurus asotus. The sequence continues at coordinate 396,019 of MU551576.1, read as the reverse complement.
TGAACTTTTATGTCCTTTTAAAAGTTAATGGGTAAGTTATAAGTTCTAAGAAAGCTATAAGTTATACGATAGCTAATACAGTTTAAATATTTCAATAGAATATTAAAGTGGACAAGTGCAGGGGGGGGCGCGGGACGCGGGACGCAAGTACATACTAAAGCACATTTATTTGGGTTAATCTAAAAATCTGACAGGAATCCACCCCAATTTCGCAACATCACAGCAGAGTAACCCATAAACCCCCAGCCATCATGACTTCAGTACAAACTACCCAGGTGTGTGGTATCAAAATTAAAAACCAAAGACAAGTCCACTAATTAACATTTTTACGTGCATTACTTCACAAACTTGACAGGAAAGCAGAAGGGTTAAAGCAGACAAACTGGAGCACTTTAACAAGCCAAGAAAATAATCAACAATCACGGCAAGGAAGTAATGAAAACATTAAATAATGACCAATTATGGAAATCAAAGCATAAATTAAAAAGCGGGGTCTGAATATGGTAGGCCAATGTTGACACAATCAGGGCAGATGTGACAATTAGGCATAATACATTACATTTTTTAAATTTGCCATATTTATTTATTTATTTATTTAGCAAAAGCCCTGGGGTTCCCTGGTGGTCTAGTGGTTAGGATGCGGTGCTCTCAGCGCTGCGGCCTGGGTTCGATCCCCGGTCAGGGGGGACCCCAGCCATTAGGGTTGCACAAGCCAGTGCAGTCTTAGTGCCGGTCCCAAGCCCGGATAAATGGAGAGGGTTGCGTTAGGAAGGGCATCCAGCGTAAAAACATGTGCCAATTCGAACATGCAGATGTTTTGCTGTAGCGCCCCCTAATGGGAGAAGCTGAAATACATTTTTATTTTGCAGAAGCCCTGTAATCAAATCGAGTCTGTGAACGTTGCATTTTTATTCGAAGCATAATGGAAAAGCAACATGTGAATTAGCACGCCTTTACTGCGTTTTTTAAATACAAAATTGAAAGCGGTAAAAGAAAACTTTTTTTTTTTATTGTTTCTTTAAAAAAAAAAAAACAAACAAACAAAAAAAAATCTATATTTACAAGTACATTACCTAGTATTAAATACATTTGTGATTACAAATCACTAAAACTGTAGCAATCATAAACCTATAAAATAAAATATAATCAAATAATCTGATATTCTTATATAATAATAATCTTTATAATGTTTTCTTAGGAAGAAATATCCACTCTGGATAATATTATATACAACAAATAATATAATACAGCAACATATTCAGAGATTGCAAACAATGGAGTAGAACATGGTGTGTGTGTGTGTGTGTGTGTGTGTGTGTGTGTGTGTGTGTGTGTGTGTGTGTGTGTGTGTGTGTGTGTGAAGATTCTTTTTGTGTAGCATAACACTGTAAGAAGAAGACATGTCTTGGACTCCCATTTACCCTCCCTCTTTCGTTGCATTCGAAAAGCATGTGGTGATCCGAATTGTTGGATGAAGCCACTGAGTTCCACAAACCCAAATAACTTAAATCAACACAAAATCTAGCAAGAAGCTATAAATGATGCGTTTGTTAATGTGTAAAGCTATTTATTTCATGACTTTTTCTTCCAAACACGAACGAATGCAACGTTCACGGACTCACAAGTTGTTGGGAAAAGCGCTATGTTGTTATTTTAAGGTATTATTTCTCAATGTCAGGATAATATGGTGATGAGATCAAAACAAACAAAAAAAAGAGGTATTTAGAAATGACGGAAACTCGAACAAAAACGATGCAGCACACCTGTAACGGTGGCCTTGTCAGCGTTATGAACTTTGTCATTTTATGACAATTTAAATTAATTCACGCATTTCATAGTAGCCTTTTGTACTGGCAATGCAATGCTTATGAGAAACGCCTATGAGGTATCAGTAGAAAATGAGCTTATCTGCATGTCTTCTAGAGAATGCCTTCCATGTAATTACTCAGTAAGATGCTAGTTGCTTGGTAACTAGCATTGTCCAGTAAAATAATAGTTAGATCTCTGTAAAACATATTTTGTGTACATGAATATCATGTCTAGTAAACGTGCGGTCCGTCCAGTACAAATTGCATTCTTTGCTTGTGCCGTGGTTGCCTCTGGGTTTAGTGTTTACATATCCGTTGTTGGCTTTTATTTCTTGGATCGACAGCCAGACTTCAAGCTAAATCAAGCCAAGGCACAGTATCAGTATCAGTATTAGCACATCTCCGAGTGTCACCAAACCTCTTTTCATTAGTTTATTAATACACGTTCATCTGAAATTGCCATTAAAGTTTAAGATGGATGTCCGTGGCACGAAGTCACGTGTGCAGTATGGCCGTCGCGAGTGTTCGATGTCAATGACTGAGCTGGACAAGCTCTTCCGTTCCTTTCTGAGAGTAGAGTGTCTTTGCCACTGGCACAGCATCAGCTCAACCTGTTCTCGGAAGAAGCTGGTCGTCAGAGTGTACAGGATGGGGTTCAAGGCACTGTTGATTGGCAGGATGAAGATTACCACCCAGGATGTGATGGTTCCTGGAGAAAAAAAGGGAGAATTCAACAGAACACAAGCACATGTCGCACAAATATATCGTGGCACGACATATTGCAACACTTTAAACAAAAGGGATGACTGTTGACTTCAGGAGGACACAAAATGACCACTCCAAGCTGAACATCTATTGGGATCACCACAGCTCCCACTACACATATTTTTCAAAATTGTACAGTGAAACAACCAAGAGCATCCTGTGCAGCTGCAGCACTGCCTGGATCGGGAATTGCACCGTCTCGGCATTGTGGCTAAACACACACACACACACACACACACACACACACACACACACACACACACACACACACACACACACACGCCTCACACACAATCAATTTCTCTGCTGTCTGGAAAGAGGTACATAAGCATTCGGGCCATCACGTCCAGATTGTGTAATAGTCCAGCCCAGTCTCACGCCATTTGATCTAGTCACGAAATGTAATCTATTGATTGGTGTTCAGAGACGTGTCGATGAGGACGACTTTCTATGTAATGTATTTCAATAGGAAGTATTTTCGGTTTTCGGTAAACCATCATCCGTGGCTCTCATTTAAAATAAAGGGAATATATTCTCCCGGTTCATTAAGGAGACTGCGTTAATTAGAGACACACACATTTATTACAGTATAACCCTGAACTCTAAACGTACACTTTCTGTCGTATTCTCTGATAAAAAAGGGAACAAAGATCACCTTTGGCATTATTGTCAGCATTACTCATGATCCTCTGATTCTGACATTGCTATGAAAACAGAGACAGACGGAGGCAGTCGTGCTGAGGGACACGAAAAAAGTGGGGGGAAATCCGTGTCCATAAACACGAATCAACAGATTTCCAGAAGCCATCAAACTCGTCAACATCTAAATTAGTGTTTGCATGGTTGTGGCTTCAACTCAATGTTTACATTGAAACAAATGACTAAATGTACGGTATTTTTTAAATATTTTTATACCCACAGTCCACATGCACATCCTTCTGAATGGTACTGATCGACGCTACAGCGTTACTTTGTTCACCGTCTCCTTGCGTAATGTTTATTTTTGCATTAATTGTCACACATATGCACTTTGTTTGTTTAGTTTATAGTTCTATGTAGTTTCTTTTGTTGATTTTATGTTGTCACCTGTTATGTAGCACTTCCCTACTTCTGGGGAAATGTTTCGTTGCGCTGTGTTCACTCGTTGAAAGGACATAAATTGACCTGATGTTTACATTACAACAGTTTTCAGTTGCACCAGAAAAGAGTAGGAGTTGGTTCCCCACTGAAGGGCACGCAAGTAAATTTTTGTATTAGTGAAAAGTTAATGCTAAGAACAACCAGTTAAAACTATTCAACTATGCTTATACTACTATGTTTTTTTTTTTTTTTTTTTTTTTTTTTTTTTTTTTTAGATTATTAAGCATTTTGGCTTTTCTTAATAAGTCTAAATTCAATAATTATTAACAAAACTTCCATTAAATGTTATTAAAGCCATAATATGTTTTACCTGATCATCTCTACAAAATGTTATAAATATGCAAATGAGAGTTCAAGTGTTGAGGAGTCAAAATATTTAAATGGACTATCCCTATATAGGAATACAATGCATGAAAAAAGAAAACGTTTTTAACCAAATTCATGCAGTTTAGGAACATTTTGTGGTCTAAAAAACTTCAGTGTTCAAAGCTTAAAACCTTTCGTCTGTATAATTGTATCATATGGATTATCCAATATGTTATTATAATATAGATCCAGATGTAGATAAGGGGCCAGAAAGGGCGTAAAAAAATGTCTAGCATTTTAAAAAACAAAATCTACAGATTCAAACTTGCAATTAATGTTTACATACATATAAATGTTAAATATTTAAATCTGGGTTACATATATGCAGCAGGTTATTCATGTGTTTGTAGCCTTTATCTCCAAATAAATGCAATCATCTATAAGAGAAATCTGGATTATTTCCTGAATATACTGCACCTGGAATCTCCACCTCGAGCAGAGAGAGAATTTTGACCAGGAATATGGGGATCCAGCAGAGGGCATCAGAGAACACAATGAAAAAGAAGCGGTTGGCCACAGCCACGTCCTTGTGCAGTCGGCTGCGTAGCTCTGTGGCATTAATACCTGTCTTGTAGATGGAGTAGAACATGCTGGAGTAGGAGATGGTGATGATGAGGAAGGCTACTAGGTTGAGGCCTACACACAGCACAGCAAAAAGTACAATACATATATTTACATTTAGATACATTATTTCAATGATTATTTCAATGAGTTTTACCCTGTTCTCAAGACTCACCGAGAAAAATGCCAGTGGAATAGCCCTTCGCTGTAGGTTTCTCTACACGTTCAGAGTGCAGAGGGAAGCACACACCATTCTGACCGTAGTAGTTCCCAAAGAGATCATCGTTGAGCAGCGGCACGGCTGCAATCGAGATTCCTATGAGCCAGATCACAGCCAAAATTATGAACGTCTGGTTTTTCCCTGGTCTTAGGTGACTCAGTGGGAACACAATGACCAGAAACTTCTCCAGGGTCAGGTAGGTGAGTAGAATGACCGACACCTCGGAGGACAGCATGGCCAGGAAGCCGATGGTGCGACATTCAAGGCTTTCCATCCACACATGGGCATTCTTGTTGTACTCGCCACGAAATTTCAAATCGGAGATGCCCACGAAGAAAAGGTAGACGCCCATCAGGCAATCTGCACCTGCAAGGTAGAAACCATAGAACAAGACAGATTTGACAGGATATAATCAAATCGTGGTAATTTATGAATGTGACCAGAAAGAATGTACAGTGTAATGTTGATTATAAATCCATTTTGCTGTTGAACCCTCAAATCCTATTGGTCAGAAGCTTTTAAATAATTTTAACCAATGCACATAATATGTTATCATTTATTCAGTAACAAGCCTTTTACTTGTGTGTCAGACAATTCATGATTTACGCCAGATGGATGCATAGATACATACATATATAAAAATCTAAAATTCAGTGTGTATTTACAGCATTTTGCAGACACCTTTATCCAGAGCGACTTATATCTGTTATATCTGTTATACAGCTCAGCAAATGAAAGGTAAGGGCCTTGCTTAAGGGCCCAGCATTGGCAGCTTAGTGGTGCTTAGATTTGAACAAAATCCTATCTTCTGAGTCACCACTTCCCGTACACAGATATCATACAGATATAAAAAGATAAACTAAGACATGCCATGAATTTACAATTATAATTACATAGAGATATGTACAGGATGTACAGGCAACAGTATGCTGATTGCAGGCAGTGGAAGCAGTAATGCAGTGATTTTAGAAAACCATATAATCATGACCCTGGTGAAGTGTGAGTACTTTGTAACGGTGTGTTTCCCACCATGGTAAAATCTTACAAACAGAGGAAAATAGCAAGCTGTGTTTTATTTAATTCATTTCAAGAGAAAAGTATGATGCATTGTTTACTGATTGAATCAAAATAGAACCTGGTGTGGTATATAAGACATAAAACAAGAGAACAAGAAATAACAGCAACCGCACTTTCGCATCACACCAACCCTTTCATTGATTATATAACAACATGCCTTGTGATGGTTTATTCCTTACGTGAAGGCTTCTGATGTTAGAAATAACTTAGAGGTGTGGAAGTGTTGCCAGAGATGCACCACAAAGCTGGGAAATATAGTGTTCATTAATGCTGTTAATTATTTTGGCTCAAGCTATGCATTATCCTGCAGCACTGAAAAAATGTTTACGGCGCATAGGATGCCTATCGAAAGAACACAAAGTTCTGCTGGTGGAGATGTAATCAGTTCAACATCTCAGTGCTCTGATAAACACCATAAATCCTTAACTAAACAATATGTTGCAAATGAACCCCTTGATCTAACATTTCTACTTCTACATTCTAGTGTGGTGAAGATAGTTGGACTTCTTCCTACATGAATTATCCAATTCAATAGTTTCCTACCTACTGGGCTAAAAAAAAAAAATGGTTAGAGATAATGGTGCCAGCTTGAAAGCATTGACACCTATTTCCCAGGGGAATGGAGCCAAAGATGGAAAAATAGCGCATGATTCAGGGAAGTAAAATGATGGAATCTTGGGTTTAAGAGCGGATCAGGAGAGCTGACAAGATTACACATGATTACTGAACTTCTGTCAAGACATGGGAACTCTTAGTGACTGCATGACAAATCAGAAAGAAGAATGTCGCCTATAGAGGCATCGTAGGTTATTAAGAGAGGTGGTTAGAGAGAAAGAAACAGGCAGAGGGAGTGTCTGAGGAAATCGGCGATCGAGCGGGAAATTGTTCGACTCCTCTACACATAGGTGGAGCGAGAGAGAGAAACGGAATGGTGCACGGCGATTCTTTTTATGTGAACCATCCGCATTGCTCAATAAATATTAAGGAGTACATTGTCAAAGCCATAAACGAGGCACTAGGGATATTAATGTGTCCTGATCACTTGAAAACAGGCTCCTCCAGGTTTAACGTATTCATAAATAACAGATATTGTGAACTCGTAATTGCTGAGGATTTCAAAACTATAAACCAGAGCGCAGATTTGTCAGATGGAGTTTATTCGTACCCGTAGTATGCAAATCAGGCTAAAGTCTCTCGTCTCTTATCAGGCTATTGTCTCTGAAGTCATGAGCGGAGCGTTTCTTAATGTGGGGTCTATGATGCATAGACGGGGAAAATCCAAATCGATAGAAATTCATATAGTACTTAGAATCTAGTGTCTGAATCACCAAATAACTTCAAATAAATAGACTTAAAAATTATATTCGGTTCATTTATAGGAGTAAACAGCTTGACAGCTCTATTATATAGACAAAAAAATCATTGTGCACATAAATATATATGTATATATGTCAGGGATCCACCAGCCACACCTTCACTTATCACTCCAAGCCACTCTCCCACTTACTAATCAGCTACACCTGGCCCTCATCAGCTCACATACTATATAACCCCTGTTCCTCCACCAGCTCATTGTCCGTTCTACAGCTTAGGCGATAGAACTCTGTCGGACTACTGTGCATTGTTTATATGTTTTGCTTCTGCCTGATCACCGCTCTTTCCTGGTTTAGCAAACCTGGGGTTTCCTTTGTTGTTTTTGTGCTTTGCCCTGTGCTTTTCTCATTAAAAGCCTTGTGGAATCTACTTTGGTTTCCGGCACGTTCTTTGCCTGACAATATATTAGGATATATGTATATATTTCCATAACTGAGGCTGATCCGATTCGCACCTTGATCTCAACTCAACGCTACAATACATCAAATATGCATATGAAGCAGCTATCAATGAGATACGTGTCACCCCTTTTACAGTGCGATCCGATTTCCATTTGATTCAACACGATGCGATTCAATGCAATATGGTACTGATACTTCACTTTTATTACTTTGGTTCCAACAGACAGCAAATCATCAATTCATTAAGTGCCTTCTGACTTCTAACACGTGGCACTTTCACGAGCAGGCTTTTGTACTGCAAATATTTTCCACAGGAAGACGCAGCTCTACCTCTGCCATGTAAATCTGTATTCTATGTGACTCTCAGGACACGCCTCGGTCTCCGTAGTGTTGTGATGCATCATATTCATGTACTGTAGCAGCAGTGGTGCTGAGAGAACGCGCTCGAGAAACAGTTTAGTGAGGAGAAATGAATCTGCATATCAAATATTGGTTACAAATTAGTGGCCTTTTTCTGAAAAAATCTAAATAATTAGTATATATCTATGCGAATATGTTAAAAAAAACAATATATTGCGATACAAATGGCAACTTATCATCTCACACTTCACATCACATTGTTAACTCCAATACTCACAGCACAAAACCTTGATGCAGATGGCATGCAGGTTGTTCTCTGCCCGGATGAGCGTGCGCATGCCAATGACGAAGAGGTTCCCAAAGCAGGTGACGAAGGCCATGACCCAGACCGAGACACGGAGGATTACATTTGCTAGCAGGTCTTCAAAAGACGAGAGGCCGTCCGAGTTGGGCTTGCACTTCCGCACATGAGGTGCGTAGGAGCAGTACTGGAATTTCTTAAAGTATCTGGGGAAATGTTAACCAACAGTTTGCGATTACTCGTGGACCCGAGCAACATGACTGTATATCATTCATCGTTTTATCTGTAAATGTGATGATGTCAGAACTCCAATCCAACAACATAAGATTTTATGAAATGTACCTACGTATTAGTGAGACATTGTGTTTTTTTTTATCAGTGGATGATTGTTATAGAATAAAATCAGGTACATGTAAGAGAGGTTCTTCATTGACTGGAACATGCGGGTCTGGATATCTGGGATCTCCACTCCTTCCAGGCCCCTGTGAAAGTCAGCAGAGATTCAGTAGTTATTATCTCTTACTGGCTTCCAGCAGTTCTGAACTTCAATATGTTCTGGGTCGGACTGGCACAGTGTCCAGCCCTCTGTTTAATTTAGTTTTTTCCTTATCAGATCACAGCCCCTGGGCTGGAATGGTACAAAACCTTCTTTCAGTACACACACAAGGGCACAATGATGCCCTCTCATAACAATATGGCATGAAAAATAAATAAATAAATAAATAATTATTTATTTCCATTGAAAAAAAAAAAAAGAATAAATATCTTATTTGGGAACTTGATTATATTTATAACTCATAACTGCTGAATTTTGTCATACAGAAACCTTTCTCTAAGTGAAAAATATTTATGTTAATGTGCTGCTATAATTTTAACATACGGTCAGTATTTTGACTTAATTACTTGTTAATACAGACTATTGTGTCGTTATTACAACATAATATGTTGAAATTCTAAGTCATAATGAAAATATTTTAACTTGGTTATTTCAAGTACATTTATTTAGAGTGGCTTACAGTACAACTGAGCAGCTTGGAAGATTGTAACTTGCAATCTTCCATATAGAAATCAGCCATGTTAATTTTTTAAATGTTTTTACATTTTAATACAATTATGGCCATTATGGAATTTCATCAGTGTACATGTTGGAGTCAAACTTTTGACCATACTTTACATAAAAAAATAAGTTCATGGCTGATTCTATTAAAACACTGACTGTAAAATTGCATTCAAAAATAATTATAATTATTGCATAAATTTAAGACCATTAACAAATGTATTCTGATCAATCAAGTCCAAGGATTTCAAAGTGTTATAAGAGCATATATTGTAAAAAAAAAAAAGACACTGATTGTTTACTTACAGCGACTGGAGTTGGGTGAGATGATCAAACTGGCTGTGGTGGATATGGCTCAGTGGATTCTGGGAAAGATTTCTACAAACAATATAATACATATTGGATGACATGGTACTAAATGTAATCGAAATTCCTGAAAACAAACCATGATTTTTGTGCATAACTAGATCCAAATTAAAACACATATTTGCTTAAAATAAAATATTGGACTATTTTGGTAACAATAACAATGAACTATACTGTACTAATGAAATCCCAATACAATCATATACATAAATCTACATACATACATAAGAAATAATATAATGAATTAAAAGTGCTCTGAGACAGAAATTTATTACCAAACATGTTTTAAAGTGGCTTCTGTCTGGTGTGATTTATAAATGATTTAGTTTGTCAGGGACTAGAAAGCTTTGGGCTAGAAATATTACTCTGGTCTGTTCAGTGAACTGGTGACAAGGCTGGTTTAAAGAAAAGGCAAAAGAAGGCAAAATACAGGCAGAGACCCGACCATAACATGACACATTCTTCTAAAATAAAACAAAATAACATTATTTACACTGATTTACAACCATAAACTTGTCTCCAATCATTGTGGGTTATCAGGACCCTCATAAGCGATGACATTTATATAATCTAAACAGGCTTAGAAATCATAAAATATTTAAGTGCACATATTTACAAATCCCTAAGTCAGTGATTCTGTTTGTTTTAAAAGAAAACTCACAGTATCTGTAAAGACTGCAGAGCCTTAAAGATGTTCAATGGCAGCTCCTTTATGTGGTTACTGGAAAGATCTCTGTGTAATAAATACAAACATTGTTGTGAATTGGTAATAATCATCATGCATCATGTTAAATCTACCATTTAGTGAAACAGACATTGTGGTGGTACTCACAGCTCTCCCAGCACATGGAGAGACTGAAAAGTGTTCTCTGGAAGCCTCTTGATGTGATTTGCTCGCAGTGATCTGGGAAAGAGAGCAGAGTGAAGGACTGTAAAATGATAGTGCTTTATGGAGAGACCACTTAATTCCAGTTGGGGTGAAAGAAAATAAATGAAGAGTGAATAAATGAATAAATGTGTGTTGCGTTGAGTGTTGTGTGTTATATTTATATATATTTATATTTTTTTATATTTTTTATAAAAATGGGCAAACACAAATGCGCATTAATCGCGTGTTAATAAAATGAGTGCAGATATAATTATTGGGTTTACGTGTTATTATCGCATTAATTTTGACAGCACTAATCAATCCTTTTATCCATCCATCCATTTATCCATCCATCCATTTATCCATCCATCCATCCATCCATCCATCCTGGATGCCTTTTGACAATACATCAGAGATTCTCTAGGGGTTCAGGTTGGCGAGTTCGCTGGCCATTTAAGCACACCAACACCATGGTAATTTAACCAACTTTTGGTGCTTCTGGCAGTGTGAGCAGGTGCCAAATCCTACTGGAAAATTAAATTAGCATCTCCATAAAGCCGGTCAGCAGAGAGAAGCATGAAGCGCTGTATAACTTCCTGGTAGATAGCTGTGCTGTCCTTGGACTTGATAAAACACAGTGAACCAACACCAGCAGATGACACGACTCCCCAAACCACCACTGACTGTGCAAACTTTACTCTTGACCTCAAGCAACTCGGGTATTCTTTTCCTCTCCTCTTTTCTTTCAGACTCTGGGATCTTGATTTCCAAATAAAATGCAAAAGACGACTTTGGCCCACTGAGCAACAGTTCAGTTCTTTCTGTCCTTTGTCCAGGTAAGACACCTCTGACGTTGTCTCTAGTTCAGGAGTGGCTTGACACAAGGAATGCGTCAGTTGTAGGACATGGATACGTCTGTGCATGGTGGCTTCACCAAATTCTTGAATGGGCATATTTTCATCCTTTTTTTTACCATAGTGTTTCCTTCCATTTAACTTTCCATTAATGTGCTTGAAATTGAGGTTATCAATTATCTTGCATGTGTATACAATATATTATATTAAATAAAGTGCAACTTTTTCTGACTGAAGTAGAAGTTTTTTGTTTATAGAACAGCAAGGCCAGCTTAGGCAGTGATGATGAAAAACCTATTAAGGGCCGCTTGAGTGGAGTTGATAGGAACAGTCTTACGATGCAGATGAAACCAGGACTTGAGTTCGCACTCAATGTTTCTTCATTACCCCAGGACTCCTGCCTTAATTAAAGGTCGAAAAAGTCATTTCTTGTTCGATTGAAGAATTTGTAGAGACATGCCTAAATGCTATACCAGGTATATTCTAAACATGGTCTGGTTGCAACTTAATCAATCCCAAAAAAATAATCGGCTGCACCATCAAGTCCATTTAGATCATTTAACAACTACATTGTAAATACATGCAAAGCATGAGAATAGATCTGTTTCTCTAGGAAGACTTTCCATTAGATTTTGGAAGGCATCTGTATGGATTTTTGGTAATTTAGCATCAATGGGGTCAAGCAGTGGGATTGGACCGGGAAGACTTGGGCAAGCCACATGTCTACAAATTGTCTTTCATTTTCTGGGTCTTTCTTTCACTCTTTTGAACACTGTCTCTCTGTCACCCTCTGCCTATTTCTCTCTCTGTCTTTTATCGCTTTCCTTTTCTAAATGCTTCTTTAGAGCTCTGAGAGAGTGGAACAAACGCATGCAGAGTTCTTTGCTGTTTTGCCAATTTCCTACTTTTTTTTTTTTCCCCTACTGGAATGAAACAGAGAACGTATTAAAGCATCAAGAAAAAAGTGCACATGCTGAAAGTAGAAGAGATGTTATGCTATGGCCCCTGAGACAAGCAGGCTCACTTCCGTTACTCATGGCTTCAGGCGTGTCCCAGAGAGTGAAGCTAAGGTAGATGGTGTTCCATTAGCAGTGTGAGAGCGGGCCGGTGTGTGAAAACATTTACTCAGCCTCCCAAATGCTGTGGTTTTGTTTCTAAAACCTTATTAATAAGCTGATCCAGATGGGAAAATATGTGAAAGAAACCCTAGTCCATGTTTTTTTCCTTCTGTCTGGAGTGGTAGTTCAGTGGTTCAAGTGCTGGGTTATGACCAGAGAGTAAGGGGTTCAAGCATTAGTGTCGCCAAGCTGCTAGTCTTGGGCGCATGAGCAAAGCCCTTAATCCTCTGTGCTCCAGGGGCGCTGTATCATGGCTGACCCTGTGCTCTGACTCCAGCTTCTAAGCAAGCTGGGGTATGCGAAGAGAAGAATTTCACTGTGCTGTAATGTATATGTGACAAACAAAGGGTATTTTATTCGACTGCTACCATTAGGGGGCACCACAGCAGATCATCCTTCTCCATACTACCATGTCCTCTACATCTGCCTCTTTCAAACCAACTACCTACATGTCTTCCCTCACCACATCCATAAACCTCCTCCTTGACCTTCCTCTTTTCCTCCCTCCTGGACGGCTCTATCCTCAGCATTCTCCTAACGATATACCCCATGTCCCTCCTCTGCATATGTCCAAACCGTCCCAATCTCGCCTCCATCACCTTGTCTCCAAAACGTCCGACATGCGCTGTCCCTCTAATAAACTCATTTCTAATCCTGTCCATCCTCATTACTCCCAACGAAAACCTCAACATCTTCAGCTCTGCTACCTCCAGCTCTACCTCCTGTCTTTTACTCAATGCCACTGTCTCTAAACCATACATTTCACCACAATCCTATAAACTTTCCCTTTCACTTTTGCAGATACTCTTCTATCACAAATCACTCCTGCTATCACTCTTCTCCACCCACTTCACCTTGCCTGCACTCTTTTCTTCACTAACATTCACAGCCATATCTCCGAATCATCCAGCACCTCTTCACAACCACCAAGCCCCTGTCTGACCTTTTCCCCAAATCTCACACTACAGTCTTCCTCCTTCAGTTTCCACCATCTTATTCTTTTTTTTTTCAGTCCTCACTCTTCTCCTCTTCTTCATCACCTCCAAAGCATCCTACTTATCTTACAACACCTAACAGTCTCAAGTGTCTTTCAGGTTGCATCCCCTGCATAGAAAATAGCCAATTTGTGTGCACTTTTCTCCAATCACTCTATTATCCTTCTCCTTCTTAAAATAAGTGTTTACCACGGCCATTTCCATGCTTTCAGCACAATCTACCACCATCTGCCCTTCCACATTCCTCTCCTACAGGCCATACCTACCCATCACCTCCTCATCACCTCTGTTCCTTTCACCAACATGCCCACTGAAGTCTGCCCTAATCTCCAGTCGTTCTTACCTTCTACCACTTCATCTAAATCAATCTAGAAATTTCCTCCATTTCACAGCTGACTTGTAAAGCAAAGGCACTAATGACATTTATTATCACCCCTTCAACTTCCAGCTTCAGGTTCATCACCCTATTAGAAACTCTTTTCACCTCCACTACACTCATACTGTACTCTTCCTTCAGAATCACCCCTACACCATTTCTCTTTCCATCCACGACATAAAAAAACAGTTTAAACCCACCTTCCACTGGCCCTTTACCAGTCATAGTGCCAATATTTAAAGTACCAACCCGAACCTCCACTCTCCTACACTTCTCCTATGTCTGCTGTCTCTGTCTGCTGTCTCTGTCTTCCTCCTCTCATTCTCCTCTTTTGTTCAGCAGGAACCCAATTTCCACCGGTACCTTGTTTTCTAACAATACCTGTGCCGGTAGTTGGTAACCCGGGCCTCGACCGATCCATTATGAAATTTAGGTTTGTGAAACGCATATTTGATTTGGCACATGTTTTACGCTGGATGCTCTTCCTAACACAACCCTCCCCATTTATCCGGGTTTGAGACCGGCACTAAGAGTGCACTGGCTTGTGAAGCCTTAATGGCTGGGTTTCTGAGTATGAGATTATAGAAGACAAAATGTTTGCCTGTCCACAGCTGATCAGTTAAGAAGCTCAGAAAGTAATTGGCTGGGTTACAGTAGCAGCAGCTTATGGACAGTCAGCAGAAGAGAACTAGAGAATTGGAGTGAACAAAATACTTTAATAGGACACATTAGAGCAAAAGACAGAAGAGGCCAGTGACAAACACAGCAGTATTACCAGTCTTCAGATTTTCTCTGTAAATTCTATCCCTGTGCTTTTCTATCTCTTGATATCTCCATCTTTTGAAAATTTTCTGTTTATCTCTCTATATATTTCTCTTTCTTCATCTGTCTCACTGGGTCTCTCTCTATCTTTTTTGTTGCTATCCCATAGCCTCAAGAGCTCCATAAAAGCCCCTTAAGACCCTCCGCCAATGATTTTCTTTGCCATTGCTTCTCCATTTCCGTCCTTTATCTCTTAAGGTGTATATTTTATTTAGTTTTTCTTTTACTCACAGCACAGTAAGCTCATCACAGGACAGCAGGGTGGAGTAGTTCAGCCTCTGAATGTAGTTCCCTTCAAAATCCCTTTCGAAAGAAAAAAAAAAGGGAAGAAAATGAGTAAAGAAAACTGACGCCAAAAAACACAACAAACCCATTGTGTAAGCATTCACTTACGAAACAACAAAATCCAATTACTTTTATTTGTATTATTTAAAATAATAAGTGTTTACAGGAGATCCGTTTTTAAAAGTTTGATTTGTGGGCAAACAAATCAGTGAATTATGAAATATCTTACATTATATTATCCCCATATCTCTTTGACATTCCCAGCACGGGAGAAAAGAGTCGGTGAGGCAGATTATAAGCAATAAACGAGAACACGCTGTTCCTACATTCTACATGCATCCACATGAGGTACGAGCTTAGAGCACCATTTGTCGTTTTACTACCTTCTTCAGGCCAGAGCTTAAACCTGATATCGTTTTGGGGAAAATCCATTTGGCTCGAAGTCCAAGTAAAGCTGTTTCATGTAGATGTTCTCTATAAACGCAATACAAATCCAAAAAAAGTTGTACAAGGGCTCTTGTTGTTTGCAAAACAAGCTTATTTAAAGGAATGCCTGATTGCTGAGATTTGGATAATCACAGTAATTAGGCATTTGGTAGTCGCTGTTTGAAGCGACAAGCAAGACATTATCATTCAGCAGACATTTTTTTAAACATATAGCATTTCCAATTCCTTACCCCTCTCATTATGTGTTATATAGTGTATTTAAAAAAAAAAAGAAAGAAAGGAAAGGTCAATTTTTTTTCTTTTTTGTACAGTAATTGGATTTTCCAAATTATACCCCATGGGTGTATAAACCTTTCATCATTTACACACAATTGAATTTCAGGATTCGTTACGCTGATTTTTTTTTTTTTAAATAAGCAATTAGACGACATTAGCACAACATTAAGCACAAAAAAAAAATACTTTTACACTACTGACTATATCTCTATGATTAATAATAATTATTTAATAACAATACATTCTTAATCTTGAACAAAAGCAGGTGTGGACATTCTTTTTTTAATTATTATTATTGTTCCTTTGGTTTAGTCTGTACTGTACATCCATGGTCCAATTTATTAGAAACACCAATACACCTGCCTATTTGTGAAATTGTGAAAGTTTAAGGTTAGAATAAGTATAAATATTCAGATAGTTATAATATTTAAATAGTTTTAGTAGTAAATCATGTGGCAGCTGTGCAATGCAAAAAAAATCATATAATCATAAATCATATCTTTTATATGTACAGTATATATAATATGAAGTAAAACATAACAAGAAATGCAATTTTAAGAAAATTATCAGTAATGTGGCCCAGTGCAAAATGGACTTAAAAGACAAAAGTATTGGGACACCGGACTTTACCGTATGTGGTTCTTTCCCAAACTATTACCACAAAGGTGGAGGTACACAAATGTATAGAATGCCTTTGGATCTGGTAGCATTTAATTTTCCCCTTAGTTAAAATAAGACACCCAAACTCGTTCCAGCATGACAATGCCCTGGAAGATATGATGTTCATGGGTTGGAGTGGAAGATCTTAAGTGGCCTGCTATAGAGCTCTTACCTCAACCTGAACATCTTTGGGGTGGATTGGAAGGCTGACTGCACCCTAGTCTTCCTCACCCTACATTAGTACCTGAGTTTACTAACACCCCTGTGGCTGAATGAGCACAAATCTCCAAACTCTTCAGAAACATCTTCCCAGAAGAGTGGAGGTTATTAGTTATTATAATCGCAAATAGAGATTAATTGGAATGCGATGTTCAAAAAGCACATAAGAATATTACAGTCAGGTGTCCACAAACCTTTGTCCATATAGTATAGTTGGGCTAGTTTGAAGTTGACTACTTTACAATAACAGTGTGTTTTATTCCTCTTATACTACTGCATGTTTTCTTTGTATTTGTTAAAGTCAGATTCAACATTATAGAACATGTGAAAAAAACAAGTTATTTCTTGATATGACAATAAAGCAGCCATAAGCAGTTGTTTCCTTTACCAGCCTTTTTTTACCATCTCTAATTTAATAAAACAAAGTAATGAAGCATGTCATGTAACGATTTCAGCGATTTTGTCCTAAAGATTTTGCGTTGTTGAAAAGGTTATAAAGAGGTCACAGTGGACACTCCTTCCTAAAATGACTGTATATGTCACTGTAACTTAGCTGCACTTTAAACTGATTACAATAAACCATAATGTCAGATCTACTGTCGGAACTGCTGTAGAAACCAAATCAAAACCTTTATATTCATATTATGCATTAAAAAGTCTTGCTGTCAAATCTCTCCTTTAGCATGTATTAAACCCTCGACATGACTCTCACCGACGAGACACTGTAGTGAATCAACTGGCTTTGAAACCTATTTCCTTCACATTCACAGCTTCCTCTGACATGCATTGTTCGACGGACTGAAGCCTGAAGAAGAGAAAGCCAGATAAAGAGAGACAGTAATTTGTTTCTTTTGAAATTATATATACGTTCGGTAACAAACTGCTAGAGAACGTGTTTGTAACTTATTCGCTATAATCACTTGTTTAAATCAATTAACAGTTTGCTAATGGATTTTCCTCTGAGCTGTCAATGTGGAGAAAATAGTCCAGGATACACAAAAGGACAAAACACCATAACAGGGAGACACTTAAATCATTCCTCAACTCTTATGGAATCCCTGTTGCTATTTGTATAGCATGATCGCCGAACAAATGATGCATACTACACTCGGAACAGAGATGAAACTGCAAGAACACTGCAAGAAATGACATCTTGTCAAATGAAAATGTCCTGAATATAGTCAAATGTATGTAATATTTCTTATTAGAACATTACAATAAACTCTGAATAATTATTACATTTTTTTTCTAGACATTTTTACTAAAGAATTTACATTTTCTTAACATTCATTTGGAAATAAAAGTTTATTAAGCTTATGATTTTTATTTATTTTTTTATTATGAATTTTTATTTATTTTTTTATAAATAATACTACATGCATTTGACTGCATTTACAATTTGTCCACTTGCCCAAATGTGTTATATATTTTTTTACATTTTTGTAAACCGGACAGATCCTAGAAAACTCAGCTAGCTCTCTGGCTTTGACATACAGCAGGGTATCGGGTTTTCAGGATCTTATTTACTTCCTAAATACGTATTTCAGAGAGAAAAATGACAAGAAATAACTTCCCTCTAGCAGCGGACAATAGTTTCATCTGGACACAATGTGCCAGGCGAATGTGTAGAGCCAGAAAAAAGAAAAAAGAAATGATTGAAATCAGATGCCTTGGTTATATGAACGCATGCAGGCTGTAAAACATGTTTTTTCTCATTGGATATTATGTCTAAGTAACCAACTTTATATCCAAAACACAGGTAAAAAAAAGGTATAATATAATTAATAATAGTTTAATAAATAATCAGATGAATATTCATTTTAATTCATAGTTTAGCATATTTTCTATTGTGGAGATAAATTTGTTAAATGATTTTACATGCATTTGATTGGTCATATCTGTAAAATAAATTCGATCTATACCAAAGATATTTTCACATCTCTCTCTCTCTCTCTCTCTCTCTCTCTCTCTCTCTCTCTCTCTTTCTTTTATATATATGCTTCTGGAAAGTATTCAGACCCCCTGCACTTTTATCAATTTTGTCTTTTATTTTGTAAATGGTGCAGCCAGATTTATATTTTTCTCATGAATCTACACTTAGTACAAGTAATGACAAAGCTAATAGAATTGTAGAATATATTGTAGAATAATTTAATATATGTAGAATAATTCTTATATATATTATTATAAATTTGTAATCTATCTATCTATCTATCTATCTATCTATCTATCTGTCTGTCTGTCTGTCTGTCTGTCTGTCTGTCTGTCTGTGTCTATCTATCTATATCTATATCTA
>MU551576.1:341380-375719 GCA_024362625.1 Silurus asotus | reverse complement strand
TATATATATATATATATATATTTATATACAGTGGAACCTCGGAGCTCGTGAGCTCGACCTTTTGATCCGCCACTTCTAACCCAGTAAAAACCCAAAGAACACTTTACGAAATCGATTAAAATGAGTAAATAACACTATTTCACTTCATAACACTTGATTATTAGACAATTTTAATGAAATAAACCTTGATTAGAAATGTTAAAACTAGCGTTTTGAGCAGCTCGCAGTTGCTCACGAGCCGATCTGAATGAGAGTCGCCGGTCGGAACGAAAGTCGAGAGCATGCGAGGTCGCAATACATATAGATATATATGTGTGTGTGTACAGTAATTCCTTGCTTTACCGTGGTTTGAATCTCACGTAAGTTTATGGTGGAATTGTTTTTGCCAAAAAACTAATTTGTTTGGCTGATTTTCCCGGTCTCTCTCAGATAGACCAAAAAACTTATAGGGAATTGTTTTTATGGAGTTTTATGTTGAAATAATGAAATGTATTCATGAAAATAGAATTATTATTCATTAAATGAAGTAAAATGTTAATATTGTACAGTAATTTATACGTAAAACAGCATTTTTGAGGTGGCATCCGTTATTCGCGTTTGTTTTTCCATTAATCGTGTTTTTTTCGTTTATTGCGGGTGGTTTTGGAACGTAACTATCATAATGAACCGGGGAATTACTGTATATATATTTTCTATAGCGCTGTAACCATGTGAATGACATACCAATTGTATTCAAATACTGATTTAGCATTCCCAATCTATCATTAAAAAATTACACATTCAGAATTCAGATACACATTATTTCTTTGGTCTACAGAAGAATAGAGGTCCTTTAGGTGGCATTAAATGTAACCAAATGTATAAAGAATACTGATTAGTAATCCCAATCTGTGCTGTACAGCTGGTGTGCATGCTTAAATTCTTTATTTTGTTACAGAACAGTGCTGACAGACAAGAGGCCCACTGAACACTGAAAAAATAATCAACGATAATCAGTTTTCTAGATGGGATCCAGACAGATGGGGCCTGTAAATCTGTCTATCAAAACCTATGGGGTTCTCAGATCATATTTAGATTGCAGAATTAAACCACTTTATAAGAGGAACTAGTTTTCCAGTACACCATCAAACAAATGTGCAACTTGAACAAATTCTTGCTCTCATGATCACCTACAACACCCCAACTTTAATTAATACAGCTTTCAATCAGACAGATTTTCATGCATGTAGTCAGGACTTACAATCATAAAGGGATTGCGTCCGTTGGTATTCAGATTTAACTAAAAAATTGAATGTTATTCAGAGAATAGAGCACACTGGGTGGACTTATGTCTAACTCCACCATTAACCTATTTTTAGAGTAGAATGTGTAAGTAAAGAATAAACACCCCTGTAATTGTAATTTTTTACAAGTCTGTTATGGTGCAGTCTCATGCTAAAATGTTGTGCTTTCAGAGCAATCTACATATTTTTTATCCTTTTTTTTGCATTTTCCAAATAGGTATTCTTATTCTGTGGTGAGGCTTCAGTGTGATCACTTTGCCTTAGCCCTCTTGAGACTGAATTGCCGTCGGCACCCAAACGTGCTTTTTTTTCAGATGCCAGCAAAAAGAGCTGAAACTGCTCGGTCATATTTGATCAAAAATGTCAAAGTAATACATCATTTAAATCTGTAAAGGGTCTACTTTCATATTTGTATGCTCACTATATAAACAAAACGTTGTATTTTTCTCTGTCACCTCTGTCTGCATAAACTTCGTTTAGAAACACGTCATCAAAAAAGGTCAGTGGAATGATGGTTGACCTTCTGGATATTTCTCCCATCACTATACATGATCTCTTCAGTTTAGTAGGGTGATCAACTCTAGGAATATTCCTGGTTGATCCAGTCATTTTAAGAATTATGGAGCTCATTGTGTTCTTGGGAATCTTAAATGCAGCAGAACATTTTTGTATCCTTACCCAGATCTATAATATGACACAATCCTGTCTCTGAGCTCTACAGCCAGTTCAGTTGACCTCATGGCTTAGGTTTTTGCTCCGATTTGCATTTTTTTTAAATAGACCCGTATAAACAGGCATGTACTTTTCCAAATCATGCAAAAAAAAAATTCTATTTGCTACATTCATTCCAAGTGTGGGAAAAAAAATCTTAAAGATGATCCAGAGATGCACCTAAGCTTTTTTGGTTGTTGTTTGCAAAAAAAATGCAATTTGCAAAAATATCACAAATCTTGTATTTGCTTGGTCATTAATATTCAAAGCATTTTAGCCAAAGGCTGCAACCTAACAAAAGGTGAAAACATATAATGGGGTCAGACTGCTTTCTAAATGCACTGTATGGGTAAACATGCACATGAACTCACTGACCTCTATATTAAAACATGTCCACCTGATATTTCCTGTAATTATCTAATCAGCTGGCAGTCGTCAGAGTGCACAGAATCATGCAGATACAGGTCAAAAGCTTTGGTGAATATTAACAGGGTAAGAAAATTGTATTCACAGGCAAATCATGCAGATACAGGTCAAAAGTTTTAGTGAATATTAAAAGGGTAAGAAAATTGTGATCACAGGCATGCCAGGCACAGTTGCTAGTAAAGTGGCTGGTGAGTTTATGTACAGAGATACATGGAGCTCATTCATTATCGCATACAAATGAACATCGGTGCATTAAATGGCCTTCTAACCGCATCTGGACCATAAAATCTAAGACTGAATCTTAAACCCTTCTGGCCTCTTTTTTTTTAATTGTTTTTGTTTAATGACTACAGCAACAACCCATTGACGACAATTTCAAGTAATGTAAACTGGAGAGCTATTTCAGGCTCTGGTAATTCAGTAGTACTGGTTTATTTAAAATCCCTGAAAGAACTGAAAGAAAGCTAGCATTGTGCTTGTAAGGAATACCCTTAGAAGTTAATTATTTAGCCGTACACCCTGATTGAGTTCGGCATTTCTGTTAGTCGGCTTGGATAACAGCATCTTGGGATACGACGCATGCAGCGTAAGGTGAATTCTACTGGGAGGCCAGCATGACTTTATTTCAGGTTTGTGCCTGATCTTATGGTTTTGCTGTAATAGAAAATGCAGTGTTGTACTTACAGCCAGTTGAGTTTATGGAGATCAGCAAAGACTCCATGTTTTAATAAGGTGATGCAGTTTTGGCTCAAAGATCTGCAACAGAAAAAAATCATTGACCTATAGCCTCATAAATGCCATAAAATATGTGTGTAGTCTCTTTAAAGCACACAGTGAAGGTTTCATCTGATTATCCAAATGGCTTGAAAGTCCACAATTCTTTGAGCAGCACCTTTTATGATATATGTTCTGAATTCTAATAAGGGTACCACATACAGTACACGGTTTGAGCCAGATGATATTGGTTCAGTCAAATTCAGAGCATGGATTGGCTTAACTGATACTGTTCAGTGCAATACTGGCTCAGCAGGTAGGATTGCCATCTCGGCTTGATAACCAGCTTGAGTTACTATGTGTTTTTTATGCCAAATTTCCTTCCAGTGTCTATGTTTCTGCTGGTTTCTTCAGCTTCCAATTACATTCCAAAATATGCTAGTAGATGCATACCCTATTTTGAATGGCATCTATGTGTGAATCATTGTGTTCAAAGCATTCACATTAGAACAAAGTGTTCCCAGAATGTACTACTCCTGCCTCATTAAACATGTTCTCTGGGTGTATTCCTGTCTCAAGTTTTCCCAAAGTGTATTCTTGCCTTATATCTAGTATTTCTGCAGTTTATTCCCACCCCAAGACAAGTGTTTCCAGAGTGGACTACAGCCTTAATCTCAATGTTTCCCAGAATGTATTTCTGCCTCATGACAAGTGTTCTCATGGTGCATTCCTGTCTCAAGCCTTGTTTTCCTAAAATGAACTCATGCCTAGTGTTTTCAGAGTGTACTCCAGCCTAAAGCTCAGTGTTTCCTGAGTGTTTTCCTGATTCAAGCCTCCTGATTCCAAAATGCATTCCTGCCTCAAATGTAGTGTTCCTGGAAAAGGCTTTAAATCCACCAGACCATCAGTTATTTAACATGAATGAATCTTTAGTATGCTTAAGAGTACAATTGCAGATTACTAGCTAATTGTTCTACTAATTGCAACTTGTACAGAAATGAATAATGACAGAAAGATTTTGAGAAGAACATTTTGTTTCCAGTTGTCTGAGGGAACAATACGCTGCATCACAACGCTTTAGGAACGCCACGTGTTGCTCACGCTCTAAATCACGTGGAAAGTCCGGCCAACGGAAAGTCGTGACGTCTTCGGTGGGTAATGTCGTGAACCAGTAAGCTACAAAATGCGTGAGCAATCGAGTGATGCTAGCTTCCCAAAAAAGAGAAGGTAAGCGCTGCAGGTATGCATGGTTACATACGTAACCTGGAGACGTTCCCCTTCGGGAACTTAAGCTGCGTCACAACGCTTTGGAAAACGATCACGTCATACTGACCAGTCCCTACCTAGTGTGTCTGTACACAACCAGAAAGCAGGACAGAGGAGCCGGGAGTGGCTCTGATGTCCAGGTCAAAGAACCTGACAAACATCAGTGGGGTGGACCAACCTGCAGGGTTGGGATGTCCTAAAAAGAAAAAAGACATCTGAGACATCTTTGAGGGTGAGCATCCTGAACCTGAGCCTCACGAGTAAGCGGTTCAAGGAGTGCAGATCTAGGATCGGCGGCAATCCGCCATCCTTGTTCGGAGCAACAAAGTACTGGCTGTAGGGACTGACTCTCTGACTAAGGGAGAAACCACCTTGATGGTCCCTTTTCTTTGGTAGAGCACGCACTTCTTGTTCCAGGACCAGAGCCTGAACGGGTCTCATCAGAGTGGGATACACCCCATTAAACTGAATCAAGGAAGCCATTCCCTACCGTGCGCAGGACCCACTGAGACATGTCCAGCAGCCAGGCTGCCAGGAAGTCTTCACAAGAACCGGCCTCGACAGCCGATGACGATGCGACTTGGCCGGATTTTACGTGATTCAGACCGTGAGCAACACGAGGCGTTTCCAAAGCGCTGTGACGCAGCTCGAGTTCCCAAAGGGGAACTCTGTATCTGCGCCATGCACACCAAACTTGAACAAATCAACCTATGCAGGAAAATCTTTATTTGATACTTTATGTATACATAGTTATATAAAGCAAAGTGAAAGATAACTGAGTGCATGTTTCACACCCATGCTGATGAGCAGAGCTTAACACCTCACTCTCTCTTATCTCTGCATGAGCTCCAAGGTTTTTTCCTGGCAACTCTTTTAAAGTGCTTTGAAAACCTGACATGTATCTTCTACAATGAATACAGATATCTTATATGATTATAGTGCTGGGGAAGGCAGTTTTTTTGTCTTAAGCTATTAGATGGCATCCAAACTGTATTTTATAATCGCATTGATTATAAAATACTACTACTGACGTATAAAGCACTTAACGGTCTCGCACCGCAGTATCTGAGTGAACTTCTGTACCAGTATGATCCTCCACGCCTACTTAGATCAAAAGGTGCTGGCTATCTGTTGGTTCCTCAAATAATGAAAACTACCGCAGGGGGCAGATCTTTCTCTTATAAAGCCCCACATTTATGGAACAGCCTTCCAATCAGTGTTCGGGACTCAGACACAGTCTCAGTGTTCAAGTCAAGGTTGAAAACGTATTTATTTAGTCAAGTATTTTATCAGTAGATTTTTTTCTTAGGTAAAGGCACAGATCTGGAGGGAGCATGGATATAGAGTGTTTGGTGAACTGGTATATTTGTATGCTGTCGTCCCCTCACATTCACACGTTCACTCGGGTTTGTTGACGGTGGTGTGGTGGGTCGTCTCTTATCCCAGAGATCCCTCATGTCTGTGTTACCTTCTGGTTCTCCCTTTTAGTTATGCTGCCATAGCGAGTCTTGCCGGAGTCCAAACTGCACAGTGACATTAACTTTCATACACCAATAGATACACTTAATAATCCATATCCTTCTCTCTCTCTCTCTCTCTCTCTCTCTCTCTCTCTCTCTCTCTCTCTCTCTCTCGGTCGAGTTAAACATGCTCCTGAGGCTCCAGTGACCACTGTTCCTGCCCCTCTTCCCTCCGTGGATCTTCACACTTCTGCTGCACTGACTCGGGAGTGCAGTTTGCTTCTGATCATCATCACTGCACCCCGCAACTTTGTATATATGCTTCAAATGGACATTTGATGCAACCCAGATGAGGATGGGTTCCCTCTTGGGTCTGGTTCCTCTCGAGGTTTCTTCCTTGTGCCATCTCGGGGAGTTTTTCCTTGCTCATCAGGGACAAACATACTTACAAAGAACATATTTACATTTAATCACCACATTATCTGTGTAAAGCTGCTTTGAGACAATGTTCATTGTTAAAAGCGCTATACAAATAAAAATGAATTGAATTGAATTGAACTGTTAAATGTCATTTTTCATTATCTATATCAAATGAATTGATGGCGCAATCCATTTTGAACTTTTTAATCAGATTCAAACACAGTCTCATTGTCTGTTTGGCTAAAATGGTACACATTTCTTTTTAACTGTCCCATGCACATTAGAGCTCAGTGAAATTCTAAGCCATGATGCAGTGCCTCTGGAGAACAGAGGATTAAGGGCCTTGCTCAAGGGCCCACAAGTGGCAGTTTGGCAAAACTGGGACTTGAATTCGCAAGCTTCCCATCAGTAACCCAGAGCCTCAATCACTGAGCTACCACTTGCATTTCCATTGAAAAACCTTGAACACAAATCAAAGCTGCGGTGTACAATTTGATCAATCGTAATGACAAAACTTCACAATATTCAATAAAAATTCAGATAATTTAAATTATAGTTACACATTTCTCATAGACCATTATACTCTATGCTGTGTAAGAAGAATGGATCATTCCAATTGTACCAAACCAAACAGATGAGAACCAAACAGCAGGACACAAACATGTAATTCTAAACTAATGACATTAGGAGCTTGTCCTTGCAAGAAAACCGTGACCTTTAAGCAACTGGAAGCCAATGAAATTTATTAACAAGAAATATACTCACAGTTTCTGCAGTTTGAATAATCCCCTAAATGCCCGCTCTGACACAGAGCTTATGCAGTTTTCTTGAAGAAATCTGAAACACGCAACGGCATAACCAATTAATAATAGGCTTATTTTATAAGCTTCGCGTTGTTAAGGTCGTTTAAAAATTACCACGTGATGTGATATTACTATGTGATGTTTGTAATACTGACCAGAGTTACACTTCAGTGTAATTAAATGCACATGAGAACAGAGGCCCTTTATTTAATGAAGTGTGGATAAATTAGGCTTGATGACCCTAATCAATTATTTTAATGATCTGTGCTAGGATGAATGCCGGAGATTTTGGTAATGTCTCCCGGGTGATTAATGTAGTTGCATATATACACACACACTCACATTAATGAAACAGAAACACATCAATTTATTTATAATACATGACTTTGCAACTAGCATCATGTCTGCATTCGCTCACAGACTACAGGCTAGTTGCATAAATTATTGCATCATACCATTTACATTTCAAATACAGTCATTAAAGTAAGTTATAATGGGGATGTGACTTACTATGTTGTGCTTAAATAAAGAATTTTAAGAGACACACTCATCATTGATAGCATACAGGTAATTTGTCTTTTTGTACACCAGAGGTAAGGAAAGTCAGATTCCTCTTCATTACCGCTAGCCAAGGTAATAAATGCATGTTTTTGCCATCTTTATTCAGTCAGACCTGTTCAGTTGAGCTATTGGCTGCTACTTGACATTATTTTCCTATTGATGCTGCAATAAAAAGTGAAACCAGGCCTGTTAGCCTACACTGACATTTTTATGATTGCTCAGACTTTCGGGAAGTATGTCTGAAGTAAGCTTTGGCATCAAATGGAGCCAATTTGCATTAGGAATTCTAATCAACCTTGCCATTAGGAAGCAGTTATTTCTGCATGCAGGTGTAACAGAGAGAGAGAGAGAAAGAGAGAGAGAGAGTGAGAGAGAGAGAGAGAGGCAGCCTGTGAGTGTGTAGTCAAAGCATGTTTATTCAAGCAAATCTAACAAGCTTAGTCATGAGAGCCGTCATGGTTCAAAACAAAAGCAAACAAGATGAGATGTGGCATATCCATAATCCAGATTGAGGTCAAAACATGGAATGGAAGCAAGTTGTGATTTACAACAAACACACAACCATATTATAAAAAAGCAATAGAAGGAATTAAATACACAAACTAGATAGGGCAGTCATGCCAACAGGGTACAGGAAATAATAAATTGGGAAACAGGCCAGTGTTAGAAAAAAAGCTTAAGAATCCCGGCAGAGATTGTTGCGTGCCTACATCCTTAATTTGTAAATCCTGAATGGAACAATGGATGCCAAAAGACTGTGGAGTTGGTAGCTTAGTGGTTAAAGCATTTCAATTTGGCTCCAAAGGTCACAAGTTCAAATCCCAGCGACACCAGCTACCACTCCTGAGCCCCTGAGCAAGGCCCTTAACCCCATGGCTGCTAAGTTGTAAGGATAAGATAAATGTAATTCGCTCTGGAAGAGGGTGTCCGAAAAAATGGCGTCAATGTAGAGATGACTTTTTTCGCTTGCTCTGCTTAGGGGTCGCCACAGCCGAACATCCATCTCCGCACCATTCTGTCCTCTACATCTGCCTCTTTTAAACCAATCACCTGCATGTCTTCCATCACTCCCCTTCCCTTCTGCCGAAAGGTATTCATCTTCCTCTTTTCCTCCTTCCTAGTGGCTCTATCCTCAACATTCTTTCACTGATATACCCCATGTTCCACCTCTGCACATATCCAAAACATCTCAATCACACCTCTCTCACTTTCTCTCCAAAACCTGCACGTCCCTCTGATAAACCTTTTCTGTCCATCCTCGTTACTCCCCATACAAATCAAAGTCAATTAGTCAGTGAACGTCAAAAAGACAACAGGGATAACTCAGAATTTCAGGCAACAGTTGAGACTCCACTGTGCTTAAAATGTGACAGAATAGGATTCAGGTAAAAGATTTTCATTGTACTGTGATGTCTGCTGGAGGACCCGATGATTGAATAACTTCTGCTGGAGAACAAAAGATGACCCAGCTCCTGGAGAGACATATGTGGGATGCCACACTTTGTTTTGTGCAATTTCTCTTGGAAAATGCATTATTAAAGGCACTAATTGGTGTCTGTATGAGCAGCAGATAGTTGAAGGATTTAGATAATCACTTTAGATCACAAATATGCAGAGAACACCAAGGACAATAGATCTCTGAGGCAACAATGTTATCCACTGCATCACCATGCTGTTCTTGTATAATACTTATTTATAACAACTCTCACTCTTTGACAGGAAATATAACATCTCCAGGGAGACCAACTGATGTCTTCTTTTCTCTCCTGCATTTTCATTACTGCATTACTGGTAACCTAGTTCAGCATGAACTTAACCCTTAAATGATCACATAGTGTAGATTTTATATTTTAAGACTACACAGTGAATCTAGTATGCTCAAAGGTCAACTGAAACAGTCCACAGTCCACTGAATCAGACAAAGACATACATTAAAAGGATTTGCTCCTGGTCAAGTGAGATGATTGCCAGAGTTGGCAGGCTGTCCTGAGATATTGGGAGTGATTTCCAGATGCTGGCTATCTCATGGTCCACTAAAATTGATTGCATCTTGTTTGCTTGTATATTTTAATGTGGGGCCATGAGCGAAATGACAGGTCTTGAGTGCATGCCTAATGATTTTTTTATTTGAAGCAATTTTGAAATTATAGAGACAACAGGCAGAGGTCAAATCACAGGTGCACAGGGTGAGAGTGGGTATATCCATAATCCATAAATAGGTTGCGCTGACAATGATCAAACCCATAATACAAGACAGGGAAATGCTTGAGATTAAATGGGTAATACACAACGATACTGTGGATAACTATATGACATGAAGACAGCAACAAAATGAAACTACCGTATTTTTCGAACTATAAGCCGCTACTTTTTTCCCACGTTTTGAACCCCGCAGTTTAAACAATGAAGTGGCTTATGTTTGAGTTTTTCCTGGGTTTTTCCCGGTTTCACAAACTTCAAGCCAACAAATTTAACCCCTATAACATTAGACCAATAAAATTCCCGAACGAAAACGAAAAAACGCACCTCACCTGTGTTCTAAACTGCCGCATCGGGAGAAAAAATTTTTTTTTTTAAACGCACGACGATGCCAAAAGATAAACACCCGAGAGAAATAGTTGTGAAAGGAAGGAGGAAGACAGTGAACAATGACCTTCTTGGTAGGCTACTGTTGTAACACGTCGAGTCTGGGTGAAGGGAGAGCTTGCTAACTCCATTTGCAACAGAAATCATATAAGCACAGACAGGTTTCCAAAAACTCGTGCTTTTTTATTTTTCTTGGTTACGGGTTAGTCAAAGAAACTTAGAAATGAGCATCAGAAAACAATAAGGACATAATCCTTGTCTTGCACACATGCAGTAATACCGGAAAAAATGCGGCGGCAGGCTTTTCCCAAAATACCGCTATGCTCCTAAAGGAAGCGTAACATATTACCGTGTGTAACGTGTCTTTCGTACAAGCCTATGTAAAGTTCATTAGTTTCAGTGTAGACATATATAGACATATGTAGGCTTATAGACAGGTGCGGCTTATTTATGTTCAATTTATGTAAAAAAATTGGAAAATGTATTTTATATATGGGTGCGCTTAAAAGTCCGGAAATTACGGTAAATACTGTGGCAACAATGAAAAAGCCAAAACAGAGCTTTTTCATATCATTAACTAATTTAGTCAGTAGTAGAGTATACAAACCCTTCAACTATTTCAGTGTAGCTATGGTGCACTCATTTACATTGAATTGGTAAACTCAAGGTTAAGGCTTGGGGTAAGTAAATTGAAGGTCAGAGGTTCAAACCCCAGTATTTCCAAGTTGCCACTGTTGGGTATTGAGCAATATATGAGCAATATATACATATATATATACAGTACAGACCAAAAGTTTGGACACACCTTCTCATTCAAAGAGTTTTCTTTATTTTCATGACGATGATAATTGTAGAGTCACACTGAAGGCATCAAGGGCTATTTGACCAAGAAGGAGAGTGATGGTGTGCTGCGCCAGATGACCTGGCCTCCACAGTCACCGGACCTGAACCCAATCGAGATGGTTTAGGGGTGAGCTGGACCGCAGAGTGAAGGCAAACGAGCCAACAAGTGGCAAGCATCTCTCGGGGAACTCCTTCAAGACTGTTGGAACACCATTTCAGGTGACTACCTCTTGAAGCTCATCAAGAGAATGCCAAGAGTGTGCAAAGCAGTAATCAAAGCAAAAGGTGGCTACTTTGAAAAACCTACAATATGACATTTTTCAGTTGTTTCACACTTTTTTTTATATATATAATTCCACATGTTAATTCATAGTTTTGATGCCTTCAGTGTGAATCTACAATTTTCATAGTCATGAAAATAAAGAAAATTCTTTGAATGAGAAGGTGTGTCTGTACTGTATGTATATATATATATATATATTACTGTGATGTTATAAAGTGCTAAAGGTATTGAGGAGGTTCCACCTCCTTCACACAAAGCAGTTATATAAGCAAAAATCTAAACTAAACAATGCCAAACAAAGTCAGTAGTGTTTAGTCTGGCATGCTTATACAACACTGTCAATGCCCTAGTATATACAGTGGGGCATGCAAAGACACAGGAAATGATTCATTGTTGATGTCCAGTCTATATCTGTACCATAACTACAGGCTATTAAAGATATATTTATCAGATAAATTACCTAGAAAGAAAATCATCATCTGCATGTGAATATTCGGAAATGCTGAAATTCAGATGTAAAATGAATACACAATCATAATGACCATTCCACTGTAATACTGTTGGATTGAACTGTATAAACAGTCTTTGGTCTTTAACCAAACAGTTTGGTTTTAATCTTTTGGGTTAACCTGCAAATACCCACAAATACCTGTGCTCAGTTGACAGGATTGGAACCAGAGGCGCAAAAAACGGGGTATGCAGTATCTACAGTGCCGCACATGTTAAGGTTCCATTGCATGTAGTGTATTTATTCTTGTTTTTATCCCGCTTTTTTGGAGGGGGAGGTCACCAACCCCACAGCAAATGTGAAGTTACACCTGATTTCGTCTTCTGCTATTGAAGAACATTAACCAAGAATCAATGTTTTGTGCATGCAGATCGTTTTCTGCTCACCACCATTGAAAAAATGTATTATTTGACATTTGGAAGATGCCCTTATCCAGAGATATTTACAAATAAGCAGTTGAGGGTTAAGGGCCTTGCTCAGCAGTGGTAGCTTTGTGGTGCTGGGATTTGAACTGGACCTTCTGAGCCAAGGTCCAATGCCTTAACCACTGAGCTAACAGCTCCTTCATGGCAGCTTGAACCATTCTACAAGTTTCCCCAGACCTCCATTATAAACGAAACGCTCCTACTTACAGAACTGTGAAGCAGTTAATGTTTTCTAGGTTTCTATCGCAATTTTAATGTCCTTGTTCTGTATAAACTTTAGAGACTTTTTATAAAATTCTCAGATCAGTAGTTTCTGAAATATTAAATCTAGTACATCTGGCACAATCATACCATAATTTTGCTGCATTTTGCTGCTACCACATGATTGGCTGATGGATAACTGCAAAAGTAGGCAGTTGTAAAGGTGTTCCTGTTAAATTGAACAATAAGTGTAACGAAGGTATGGGTGGAAAGCAACATTCTGAAAATTGGAGTGATAAAAGGCGATATGTCATTTCCAAGTACTTCATGCTGAGATCTATACACGATCCTTTTGACAATTTCGCATGCAGGCATTTGGAATATGTACAACTTATTGATGTTGGGTTGTGTCAGAAACTGCCATTCCTGAGCTGTATGAAAGTTTAGTTATTGAAAGATTGGAAAAAAAAAGTTTTAAAAGACTTGTAAGGACTTACAGTCTTCGAAGTTCTGTGTATCTACTAAAAGCATTTTCTGGTAATACTCGAATCTCATTGCTCTTAAGAGACCTGTGGAAGAAAAAAAAAAAGCAGTGAGAGGTAATCCACATTGACATTTCCTTCATAACATAAAAGCATATGGTGTTTTTTTTTTTTTTTTTTTTAAATAATGAGTACTTGCACAATTTGGCTTATGTCATTGGAAATTCATATTTGATCATTCCTTCTGACACAGAATGTAAATGGGCAGTGTACACTGATGCATAAAGAGCCACAGCTGACTTAGGAAGAAAATGCCATTTATTGCATCACAGCATTGCCTTATAACTATTAATCTAATTATTTATCCATTTGTTTCACTGGCCAGTCAAGTTGCTGATAATCTTGTGCACAATATGCTGGTATGATAAAACCAATAGCATGGACCATCTCCTATTTGTTGGTCATAGATCAGCCCCTACCTTTTGCCATTACGATACATAGTGTTCAGTGCTGATATTGAAAGGTGGACTTGTCCCAAAAATCTCAGTTATTCTTTAGCATCACATTTTTTTGACACTGCACTCTATTCAAGTCAAAACAACTGTGTGGCAATTCACTCAAATGTTTTGTCTGATAGAAAACGTCAATTCCTGTAACATCCTTGCTTCTCCAGTTCTTAAACTTCCCAATACTGTCAGTTGGCATTTAACCTTCCAGACCACCAGCTATAGGACCTGAAAATCTAATGGACCTGCACATAAAAATGACCAGTCCTACCTCAATACAGCTGATGAATTATCATATAACAGGGTAGTGAGGTGTCATGACTAAAGCTCAACAATTCACATCTGAGCGGGTAAAATGCAAACATTTGTAATAATAATAGAATCCACAAGTCCCAAGCCCAAAAGCCAGAGGACACCTTGAGACGCTGTAATAAATTTCTGAATACACAAAAAAGCCTCTGGCATCGACTGCTACCCCAAGCTACAGTTGGGTGAAATTGCTCCCTGAAGGACCACAGTGTTCATGAAAGGTAGTCTACTTCCAAGGCTCCATCATAACAGGCCCTTTATCATGCTCAGGTGCCTCGTGGCAATACTTGCTTTTGCCATAAGTCCCCTCCTGAGACTTTTTTCATCATATGTTGTGTTAAAGCTTAACCATTGTTACACTGCTGTTGAAGTTATTATCAAAAGGCTAGATAAAGCATCTAATGCCCCTGTCTGAAGAAAGGCAGTTTTTAGTAGACTATGATGACCTACTATAGTTTTTGAGCATTCAAACTGCAGACTGATGCACCTATAAAAAGTTAAACACCATAAAACAGTTGTCAGTCAGAAGCTGGACTGATAGATGGGTAGTAATCAGGTTTTTATGATCAGTACATTCATGTGTCAGGATATTAAAGATTTAAATAAGTTAGAAGATATAGGAAGATGAAAAAGATCGTGAAGCCCAACATATTTTATTGTAATATCTTTTTTTATATGTAATGTCTCTCTTTAATAGAGCCAGTTTCATCAATTACACACAGTCAACGCTTTAACTTTACTTTCTAGTGGACACTGGAAAAAGTATACAGCTAAAATACACACCACAGTTTTCATTGAAGCTCCACTTATCCACAACAACTTGAGTGAAAAGTGGAATCTTTGAAACATTTACACAAATTTCCTTTTTTTAGCATTTGGTATGTTTCCTTTTTTGTGCACTCAAGCTGGAGGGACTCCACAAGGTCTTATGATCCAACTCATTTCAAGTCCATCAGTGTCTGATCACATGCTTCAGGAGAAGCGATTAATCATGTGGAAAATCTGACTATTGGTACCAAGCATTTGCTGTGGTCAATAGAACACATTTGCTTACATTCAAATAGAGATCTAGAAATAGTTTAAAATCTTGAATAGGATCAATTTGAACATTGAAAATATTTCAGAATTCTAAACTTTTCTGTTTATTTGAAACTTCAAATAAGTAAAAAAAAAATCCTGAAGTTTCAACGTGGTCTCCGAATTTATGGTTTGAGGACATACACAGTTAAAGCTGTTTTCATATGCGGGTAAAGTAACTGACGTTATTTAGTAACTGTCACTGATTTATGCAATGCGGTGAAAAGCTGTTCTAAATCTTTAGTTGCTGAAAAGCTCAAATGCCTTTTCCATTCCTAATTTATTACCATATGGTCTTGTTTGTTGGCAGTGCGTCCTGACTTGGGTCTGTTTTAAATGTACTAAGCACCTTTCCAGTAAGTGCCTCTTGGATGGTAACAATTACTCCTATGACCTGCAGCAATTCTTTATATGCCAAACACCTGTAATAATAAAACGTACTCGTTTAAACAGTGTTTTGTGTGTAGGTGTTGTATAATACTTTGTGTTATATCAAAATGTTAAAATCAATTGTCAAAATGATAAAACGTTACGGGCAGCTAAAGAAAAGGAAAAGCTTCTGGGATCACCCTGGGATTGACCATGGCTGACCCTAACTCTAATTTTCTGGGCGATGTGAGGAAAAGATTTACACTGTGCTGTAATGTACAGTATACAATATATTTCCAAAGTATTGGTTCACCTGGTCATAAGTACGGTATGTGTTTTTTTGGGCATCGCATTCCACATTTAGTCCCAAATCACTCTTATAATTCCCTCCACTCTTCTTGGAAGTTGTTCCACCAGTTTTTGGAGTGTGCTTATGGATATTTGTGTTCATCAGCCACAAGGGTGTTATGAAAGGCAGGTGCTGATGTAGGTGAGGAGACCTGGGGTGAAGTCAGCGTTCCAATTCATCCCAAAGGTGTCCAGTAGGGATGAGATCAAAGCTCTATAGCAGACCACTCAAGATCTTCCTCTCCAAAGCATGTAAACCAGATCTTCGTGGTCATGATCTTCATGCACAAGGACATTGCCATGCTGAAAGGGGTTTCGGTTTCCAAGTTCAAGTGAATGCTAATTTTTAGACGTCCTGTACAACTGTGTGCATCCAGCTTTGTGGTAACAGTTTGGAGAAGAACCACATATAGCAGGTCAGGTGACTTAATACTTTTGGAAATATATTGTATTTGACAAATAAAGGCTGCTTCATTTAGTGCAGACTTTTGGAAATTCTCCACTTTTTCCAGAGAGCTGTATAAACATGCTTCAAACAAGATGCAAGGCAAATAACACCACTTATGCATTAGGTTATAACACTGAAGTACTTTTCTCATAAAATAATGATGCCATTAATAGTTATATATATAAAAACCCTAGTTACAGAATGCTAGAAGAACCATAAATCTATTCTTCTGACTATTCACGTCAACCTTTTTGTGTTGTTGATTTTTTTATGTAACATGTGACATGCAAATCAATAATACACTAAAATGCATATGCAAATTAGTCTGTTAAATCACCTGCCAAATGAAAAAAAAAAGCCGCAAAATTCTTATTTTAGTGTAAAACTGTTATACAGATTCTGCTTATGATGGTTTATCTGTGTTCTGTGAGCAGTCTAAGAATGCCCTTATAAAAATCTATTCTCATCTCTGGGCTTGCGTATGCTAATTTTTCCCAATTATTCATACCCCAAATCTGATCCAGTGTTTTATAATTCAGAAAGTCTGCATGCTTTCTTACCCATTCCTTTGGTGCAGCGGTGGACAGTAAGGAAGTGAATGTAATTCGTTACTGTAATTAAAGTCACAGAATTTACTGAAGAATTTCTATTTAGGGTGATTTTTACCTTAAATTCACTACATTTTAAATTCAAACATCATACTTTTGACTCAACTACATTTAAAAAATCAGTCGTTCCTTTTTATTTATTATTGGAGAAAAACTTCACTTGTCAAGCATGACGCAAGCCACCAATCAGGATCGAGTGTGCACTCCCTTTTAAACTTGTTTTGATTGCCGTTTGATGCGATCTACTTCTCACCAACATACAGTTCAGTGACAGTTCATTTTGAGAGTAGAAGAAACGGAAGAACATTCTGACTCGGACTTACCACAACACCCATGCTCTTATTTGAGGAAATTATTTTAAAATTGTGAAAAGAAGTTTCTGGGCCTGTGATCATTTCAATAGCTATAAATCAGTGTTTCAATAATATAATTCTATGAATAAATTGATGTGCTAAGAGTAACATTAAGGAAATTTTTGCATAAACTGAGTTGATTAAGCAGAGTCTTTTGACAATATTGATAATTGGAAATTATAGCCATAATAAACCGTAATACTTTAAATATTTAAGTACATTTAAAGGTAAATTCTTTTACTCAAGTGAAAGTTTAAATAGACACTTTTTTCCTTTACTTCAGTTATATCTTACCTAGTGCATCTCTACTTTTACTCAAGTATATGGTTTGTGTACTTCATCCACAATTGCTTTGGTGAACCAGCTGTCCATCTGTATTTCTAGAGGTAGAATAAGTCTAAAGTTTTATCAGCAACTGTGCACCATTTCAGTCAGGTCAGGGATAGAAATCTGCCTATCAGCTCTTGAAGTTAAGATGTAAATAAGTGTTGGCTGCAGCTACACCTTAAATAGGATTGTCAGGAGATGTGTGTGAGTGCAGGATGGTACTAATGGACATTGAAAGGTACATACAGGGACGTCACATTGGTGGACACGCGTGGTACAGAATTCAAACCGATGCGAACACACTGGAGCTCCAGCTCAATGCACTGACAGCGATCTGGGTACAGCTGTAAAACTGGGTACAGAGAGAGAGAGAGAGAGAGAGAGAGAGAGAGAGAGAGAGAGAAATCAGATGAAGCAAATAAAAGTAAAAAGAAAGTAATAACCCCCCCACACCACAGCATATTGACTGAATTAAATCTAGTTCTTTTAGTATATACACACAAAATGTCTACACAATGCTATTAAGAACCCCACAATCATTCCATTCATCCTTAATGACTCTGAGATAGCAGTAAAAAAAAAGTGAGATTAGGTGTACTCTTACGGCAATCTGTAGACAGATGATGTTGGACCGATATTTGAATGGTCCTGTCGAAAAAATTGGCCCAGCCACTGTTATCTCCTGCAGGACACAGAGAAGATTAGCGATTTGACACAGTATGGTCAAGCAGTCTATGGAAAAGGTCAGCCTCACACATCTACACAAACCCATGCTGAAAAATGCATAAGGGCTGTCATGACTTAAAGCTAATTAGCAGTAGATCTGTATGATATTTAGTATAGTTTTATCATTTTTACACATGATTTTGTATTCAGAAATATAATGGAAGTCTAAGGGCAATAAAAAAAGTTTAGTTTGAAAAAGTAAAAAAAAAACGTGGGGTGAATTTGAATAAGACATCAATTACACTTGGAATAGTGAATGTAAAGGTTAGATAGAAAAACATAGGAAATTTTTACCAAAGCTTTTACTGTCTAAAAGTGTACAGAGGTGTAAAGACTACCTCAAAATCATACTTGAGTAAAGGTATAGATAAAACTAAATCTTAGTTTTAAAAGTTAAAATCTTGAACGTAGGCTCAAAGATGCACTAGTCCTCAACACCAAGTCACATGTTTGTGAAAATCCAAAAACAGTTGATTTGTGAGGTTTTATTTTCTAAAATGTTTTTATTTTCTCAACATACCAGAATGAAATAGAATAGAATTACACAAAGAACGACTAGTATTCAATAAACAAATAAAATAAAAGTAAATAATTTTAGATAAAGTAACATCAAATATTCAGGGCTGACTGGGATTGATGCACCTCTCAGCTTCAGAGAGGGTGAACTCCAACAAAAGCTGTCTTTCAGAATTTTTGGAATTTATTCCAGCTCTTTTTTTGGACTAAAAATAAAGCCAGCAGAGATAAAAGGTTGCTTACAAGCTGCAGATGGGGGTAGGGCAGAGTTGAGCCTTAATATCATTAACCAAGGTACAAAATGTAATCAGTAATGGTCACTGTCATTTAAAATATAGTGCAGTAAAAGTTATATGTACTTTTTAATGCATTATATTTTAAATAACAATGACCACCGAGTAAAAATTGCTTATATCTTTGATACTCAGTTAAACTACAAAGTAGGCAAACGTTACTTACATACAGTAAAGAAGTACATATACTCAAATACTTTGTACCACCGCATTTTTTGGTTGGGGGGACATTAAACATTGTCCAAAAGCAGCTATACAGAGATTTGGTTTTTCAATGGGGTTACATGTCTCCTGATATGTAATTCCATTGAAAAATCTTATCTCTGTAGTGCTGCTTTTAGACAATGTCTATTGTTCCCCAACCAAAAAAATGCTATACAAATTAAGCTGAATTGAAAAATTAAACCTAAGATGGCTAATGAATCACACCCTCTCTCATTGCCAACTGTAATGTCATATGCAATAAGTTAGTTAGTGGGCGATACATTTAGATCTTTCATTGGCTTGTGAATGAACTTTGGTCAAATCCAAGGCTGGAACTCTTGAAGCTTAATGGATTTAGTAAGGCCACCATACAGTAGGTAAACAAATCTGAGGTAAAAGTCCAAACAAAGAGCAACGTTTTGCATCAAAAATTATTTTTAAAAAGTGCTACAGCAAGAGTAGACAGTTTGGACCGAAGATTAAAACTCATCCATTATTCTTTTAAATCGAATTAAAGTAAACATTTTGCCTTCACATTGAACTGCCTTTAGACCCCAAATATAAGGGAATTTTACCACAAAAAATGTTTACATTCCTATCTTCATACTTTTTAAATCTAATGAAAAAAAATGTCCAAACAAGATGTACATAAGATTATTTCATTTTGAAACAACAAATGTTACATAAAGTTCTTGAGTTTATTCTTTTTGTC
Source organism: Silurus asotus (assembly GCA_024362625.1). Taxonomy (NCBI): domain Eukaryota; kingdom Metazoa; phylum Chordata; class Actinopteri; order Siluriformes; family Siluridae; genus Silurus; species Silurus asotus. The sequence continues at coordinate 355,951 of MU551576.1, read as the reverse complement.
ATTATTTTTCATCATTTGAGATTCATGACCCAGATCTGTATAAGCAATTACTGGGTAGATTAATGACTGCTATCAGAGCCTAATGTACTGCTGGTATGGATCGCCATGTGCTTAAAATAAACACGAGGGAGACGGAAAGGAGAAAGATCCCATGGTTAAACAATGTCCAAAAGTGTATCCATTTTCAAAACCATTTGAATCATCCAAAAATGTATTCCTGCATTGCACTTGCGATATTAACATGATGGACTTACATTTACATGTGAAATAACAATAATAACTAATTTTAGATTGTAAGAATTTTTTTTTTTTACAATTTCTTCCTACCATTTGTTTTCCTATTTTTCACTTTGAAAGAAAAAGTGAATGAAGATGACCTCAGAAGAGTGGAGTGTATATGTGGTACGTTGTTGTGTCTATGCTACAGATAAGGTAGATAAAAAACGTAGATAAAAGAATATGTGTATTCCATTAAGGAACACACTTGCCTCAGTTCAATCCACTGAAGTTTTCACATAAAAGGTACAGAAACATATTGTGTGTGCGTGTGTGTGTGTGTGTGTGTGTGTGTGTGTGTGTGTGTGTGTGTGTATATATATATATATATATATATATATATATATATGCATACACTATATTTCCAAAAGTATTGGGTCACCTGAACTTTCCTGCTAAATGTGGTTCTTTTCCAAATTGTTACCACAAAGCTTGTGTTTACTTGAACATAGAAACCCAAACCCTGTTCCAGCATGTCAATGCCCCTGTGCACAAAGTGAGCTCCATGAAGATTTGGAAAGGAAGATGTTGATTGGCCTGCTATAGAGCTTTGATCTAATCCCTACTGTACACCTTTGGGATGAATTGAAACCCCAGGCCTCCTCACCTACATCAGTACCTGCCATTCATAATACCCTTCTGGCTGATGAACACAATTATCCATAATTACACTCTAGAATCTGGTGGAACATCTTCCCAGAAGAGTGGAGGGAATTATAAGAGCAAATTGGGACTAAATGTGGAATTCTATGCTTAAAAATCATCGTATTTCTGACTAGGTGACCCAATACTTTTGGTAATAAAGTATATATGAGTGTGTGTGTGTGTGTGTGTGTGTGTGTGTGTGTGTGTAGACACTAACCACAGTGCTCCTCATCAGCTCCGTTAGGACAGTCCTCTTGGCCATTACAGTGCAGCACCTGAGGAAGACACACACTCACATTTCCACATGGGAAGTGGCCGAGTGGACAGGTCTCAGATGTTAACCATGTGCTACCAAGCCCTGGAGGTAAGAAACACACAAACACACACCTGCTTATTTACATACACATTGACAATGTCACCTAAGATTTACATACTGAAAAATCAAAGCTAGGCTCATTTTCATATGACCCTTATGTAATCAAATGCATATGAATTTAAAACTGTCCGCACCGTGAGGGTGAAAATCTGTCGCTGAATCTTGGTGACGAATTTCCCTGTCCTCTCTACTTCTATTTATTATGATGACAATCAATCATTGGCCTAAGTACCTTTAAGCTGGCGTAAATGAATAGTTAGAGCTCTACTTTAAGTACATTCGGCTGCATCATGATTTATGAGCATATGAACATGAACTGTTACAGAGAGAAAAATGTCTTTACAGAAAGTATGACATTGACTAAAAGAATCTAGATAACTTTTCAGAACAAAATATTAAGTACATCATACCTACAGAAAGTAAATCTCCATCTCGGCAATCCAGTTTTAAAAGCAGAAGTTAATGAGCATTTAGATTTGTATGGCAGCTTTATGATCAGCATTGCATTCTCCAGTTTGATTGTAAGCTCAGGTTAGTGGATCGCATATGTTCTCCAAATGTCTGTGTGAGTTTTCGTCTGGGTTCTCATGACAATTCAACACTATTATCCTGGCACCCATGTTGTGTGGAATGAATTTATCCCTGATCTAAAAGTGACTTTAAATAAATGCTGAAGTCCTCCTTTTTCACTACACAATTAAATTATTTTATTAAAAAAGCCCTGACCTTTCAGATCCTATTAAACTTCTGTATGAAGTGTTCTTTATTCGCTGCCCTGGTGACCTAATAATCAGGATATTGCTTTGTTTGTGTTTATGAAGCACTGCTACAAGATGATATGGATCAGGGCATTTACTAATTGCTGCAAACGTAACATTAAAATGAAAAGGGCAATTCATATTCAATATTCTGGTTGAATTGTTTGGTCTGACTTTCCAAAAATGTCTTACATTCAGTGACAGGCCCTGAAATCAATGCATAGGAGGTCTTTTATTTCCCTTTTGCTTGATTTTTATTCAAGTTGTAAAAAATATTTAAATATAAATTTATGAATAGAGTATAATACATTATAATCTTTATTATTTTTAGATAATAGATAGATAATAGATAGATAATAGAGATAGATAGATAGATAGATAGATAGATAGATAGATAGATAGATAGATAGATAGATAGATAGATAGATAGATCTATGTCTGAATTGTTCTAAAGTCGACAGCAAGAAAATAAACAAAGCATTCAATGTGAAATTATCACCAAGGAACAAGAAGGAAGGAAAGTAAATGTCATATTTCCCAAACGTTGGTTTAAGATTCAAAATTTTTATTAGAACATTTTTAATTGCAGATTTCCTTCAGGTTGATAATCTAATAGGATTTTTCTCTGTCCAAAATATTGAAATAAATATTAAGTAGGACAAAGATAAAACCCGATCAAAAACACACAAATCATTTGATATCTTCCAGAGAAAATGTATGCCACCTAAATAAAATTGTTTTGTCATTTTTTTTTGTTTTATATCATGAAATATATTTTCATTATCATCATAAATCAGTATGAGTGCTAAAAGTAGACATCAGGAATTGGTCAAGATATCCTGGAGATCTGATCAAAATAGACCTAATGAAAGCTTAAATCATATGTGTGTTCCATGTACACAGACCTGAATTTAGTCAACAAGTATTTTGGAATTTCTACTATTAATACTCTCTTTCCCTATTATTAGACTGGCGCATGCTCAAGCCTGATTGGTCAGAAAGAACAGCAGCTTTGACAGAAGTCAAGCCTTAAGACTAAACACAGGTGCACGTTTACGTGTTTATTCTAATACATTATGTTTTGTATAGTAATAGGGACTGTGGTACATAGACTGCATCTGATCGGATGATATCTTACAATAAACCAGTTATAAGGTCATTAAACTTGTTTCTGAATATCAAGCTTGATGATTTCCTATTCTATCGGGGTAATTTTTTTTTTCTATAATTAATTCATGCTTAAAACAGGCAAAATTATGTCAATTGACTATTTCAAAAACACAATTTTAAGCTTGAAATTAGTCCAAATGGCTTGCATTATCATAAAAAAAGAAATACATTTGGCAATGCAAAATATTTCCAATTGCCAAGATTGACAGATTTTAGAAAGATAAGAACAATATGCTGTTATGATGAGGCTTTTATTAGTGAGCCGTTACTTTTAACATTTTGTAAAGCCGTCTCCAGTGTCAGGAACTTGCAACAGTGCATTATAGTTTAAAATCATTAAAACGTGTGTTTGGATGAATTTTTAGGTTTCGTTTCTTGCTAGCATGAATAACTGGGCTTTTTTTTATTCTAAACTTCAAAAGAGAGGCTGGTGAGGGAACAACATTTTACATTTTATGACGATTGGCAGATGCCCTTATCTAGAGAGACTTACAATTATCTCATTTATAACTGAGCAGTTAAAAGGCCCCGGAGTGGCAGCTGGTATTTGAACTCATGACTCTCCTATAAAACGTCATAACCACTGAGCTACCACTTTTCTGAAATGTACAGCTGCTAAAACTCAAATAAAAAAAAATTTAATTTTTTTTTAGATGTTCCACAATATGAAATAAAAGTTTCAATGTTGCAGTATGACGTTGTCAATACATTTTAAGTTTTGTTCCAACCCATCACTAATTAATGTTCCTATGACAGCACACACTGTTATGCTTTATTTCTTATCTAACTGCCAGCAAAAGGAACTAGATATAGGTTTCACCCTATAATATTTTAAATGTCAGCATTTAATCCAAATTATCTTTCTGTAATCATGTAATCACCTGATGTTTAACGCAGTCCAGGTGGCAAAATTGAATCTAAAGTAGTTCTGCATTTAGTTTTCTGGTCAGCAGCAAACATTTCTGGCAGAAGACCAGAAATTTTAAAACAAAGCACTCACTATCTCCAGAAAAATGTAGAATTGTTTCATCCCAGATTTATTAAGGTAAATGAATGTAAAAAAAACAACTTTAAAATTTTTCTTTTGCTTTCCTCCAATTATATTACTATATGTTATGTGTATTCAGTGTAACTGATATTTAGTCATTTTTAGGATATGTAGGATACATTTCTTAAATGCATAAAAAATTCTGTGATTTATTATTTCTCTTGAACCTTTATTTAATTGCAAAGTAACATTTACAATGATGCACTGATTAACTTAATTTTACATTTGTTTATATTAACAAAATACAAGTAAATGCTTGCAACATTCCAAAAAAAACATTACGACAGATGCATGTTTACTGCTGTGATACAACACCCTTCCTTTTATACACTTTTTAATTATTCGGGAGCTGAGAATACAAATTGCTGCAGTTTTCTAAGTGGAATTTTTGTTCATTATTGCGTGAGTCAGGACTTCAGCTGTTCAACAGTCCTTGGTCGCCATCGTCTGATTCGGCACACGTCTCCACTGCCTTTCGGTCCATTGGAGATGAGCTCAGGCTTAAAAAACACTTCTAACACGTTTCTGCTTAGAGTTGATGTGTGGCTTCCACCTTCACAACCTGCTTTTGCATTTTTGGATGCGCAAGCAGGCTGTGTCCAGTGAAAAAAAATTCTGAAGTGCTCCCCAGCCCATGTTATGTTTTCAGTCTAACAGTAGCATTTCTCAGACAATGGCATCTGAGTGCATGGATTTTCCATCTGAGTGCACTAAGAATTCTGCGGATTACCTGGACCTTTTCACTTTAGATGGTGTAAGACCTAAATTCTTTGCAATCGTGTGTGGAACAGTGTTAATAATAAACTGGCTGACTATTCTTTCAAAGTATGGCACAAAAAGGTGAACCGTGACTCATGCTTGCCTGCAAAGACTGAGCTTTTGGTCGATGCTCATTTTATGCCCAAACCTGACACCATCTCCTCGTACCAATTAACCGGATTAGTGTGGAATCATTAAAACCCAGCCATTAGGGTTTCATAATCCAGAGCACTCTTAGTGCTGGTCCCAAGCACGGGTGGCATTAATAAGGGCACTCAAATTTCATAATTGATTGACTGCCTCAGGTATTGTTAGCCAACAGGGTACCAGTGAAAATTAAGCTACTTTTGATTAAAGGAAGAGGAGAGGGGGAAGAACATCTAAAAAAAAACAGCAGAGAAAGGGGAAGTTTACACTGTTCTATCATGGTGTGGATAGAAAGAGAAATGGTTTAAGAGTTAGAGTACAGTAAGAGTGTAGTTGAGGTGAAGAGAGTTTCTGGCAGCGATGGCATGGCTGAGAGCCAGTTTGTGAATGGAGGGTGAGGCCGGGGGGAAAAGAACGGTAAGAATTATACACCTGTTGGAGATTTGTCTAATCAGAGTTCTCTGTTTTAGTGAGCGGGGGAAACATATAAGAGGAGTGAGAGAATGGCTCTTCAAGATAGAGACCCTGAGAAACATGTGTGTGTGTGAGTACGTGTGAGAAAAGGGAAAAATAAACAATAAAGAGACCTAATTTGGTCCAAACTGGTCGCCTCCCTACTGGTCATCCTTCCTCTGAACCATTTGCTCTCCTATTTAGTGATGAACGTGAAGCCTGTTGAAGGGGTGATGATAAATGTCATCAGTGCCCATGCTCCATGAGTGGGCTGTGAGATGGAGAAGAATAAAAACAATTCTGAAGTGAGTTGATAAAGTGGTAGAGAGTGAACCTTAGAAAGAAAGATTGGTGGTTTAGACTTCATTGGGCATGTTGGTGAAGGGAACAGAGGTGATGAGAAGGTGATGGGTAGGTATGCTTTATAGAGAGGAAAATGGAAGGGCAGATGGATGTAGATTTTGCTAAAAGGATGGAAATGGTAATGGTGAATATTTATTTTAAGAACAAGGAGGCGCATAGGGTAACATATAAGAGGAAGGTGCACACAGCTGGACTACATTCTATGCAGAAGATGCAACCTAAAAGAGATTGGTGGAGTTGGTGAAGAAGAAGAGGATAAAAGTGGGGACTGAAAGAAGAATAATATGGTGGAATCTGAAGAAGGAAGACTGAAGTGTGAGATTCAGGGAAGAGGTCAGACAGAGGCTCGGTGGTGGTGAAAAGGTGCTGGACGATTGGGCAACTACTGCAGGAGTGATGAGGGAGAGAGCTAGAAAGATACTTGGTGTGACATCTGGAAATAGAAAGAAAGACAAAGAGACATGGTAGTGGAATGAGGAAGTGCAGGAAAACCTAAGGAGAAAGAGGTTGGAGAAACAGAAGTGGGATCGACAGAGGGCTGGGAAAAGTGGTCAGGAGTACAAGTAGATGCGGCAGCAGTTAAAGAGGGATGTGGCGAAAGCCAAGGAAAAGGCATATGAGGAGCTGTATGAGAAGTTGAACACTATGGAGGGAGAAAAGGATTCATACCGATTGGCCAGGCAGAGGGACAAAGCTGGGAAGGATGTGCTGCAAGTTAAAGCAATAAAGGATGGAGATGGAAATGTGTTGACTAGCGAGAGTGTGTTGAGAAGAAGTATTTTAAGCAGCTGATAAATACGGAAAATGAGAGAGAGAGAAGGTTGGATGATGTGGAGATGGTGAAGCAGGGAGTGGATAGGATTAGTAAGGAAGAAGTGAGGGCAGAAAGAAAGCGTACGAAAGGGTGCCTGAGAGAGAGACAAACTTTACTGCTGTCACACTGTCCTCATACATGTCCTGCACCACCCTTTACGACATGTATGAGGACAGTGTGACAGCAGTGAAGTGTATAGCAGGAATGAAAAACTGGTTCAAGGTGGAGGTGTGATTACATCAAGGATCGGCTCTGAGCCCTTTCCTGTTTGCAGTGGTGATGGAAAGGTTGAGGGACGAGGTCAGACAGGAGTCTCCATGGACTATGATGTTTGTGGATATATTGTGATTTGTGGTGAGAGTAGTGAGCAGGTTGAGAAGAGCCTGGAGAGGTGGAGGTACATGCTGGAGAGAAGGGGAATGCAAGTCAGTAGGAGTAAGACAGTGTACATGTGTGTGAATAAGAGGGAGGGCAGTGGAGTGGTGTGGATGCAGGGAGATGAGGTGGAGAGGTCTAAAGAAGAAAATGATGATATTTGAATATTCTTAAAATTTATTCTTATTTTTCCCAATGTTTTTTTTAAATGTTGCACGGATCAAATTTTAAATTTGTTTAATGGAAGCGGTGTTCATAGTAAAACTAAACAGTGATGTATTGGATTCTGAATGTGGAATTAGTGTTTTAATTTTACCTTCAGTTGTAGTTAAAACTACTAATTTAGTTACTATCTTGAAGTATTTTGATACTGATAACAGAATTAAAATTAACGTATTTATTCTATTAATATAAGCCACAAACGGATGAACTCCCTCTGAACCTATTTAATTGTGTAAGGATAGAATTCCCATCAGCCCCAAAAAAGTCACATGTCTAAATCACCACAACCCTGATAAACACCATTAAATAGGTTCCTACGTTTTATATTTGTTTTCCTCATGTTTCGTTGATGTCATGTCTGTTTGTTGCCATGCCAGCTCTAGTCTGCATGCTTTTGACATTTCTGGTTCTTGTTTTCACCTTTTTTGAGTTGTTTTTATGTACTGTTTACAATAATCATCTGCACCTGCATTCGTTTTGGTCTCCATTACATCACATTTGGGAGTTATCCCTCACAATTTTAACTTTTGGCTTTGTACTTTGTCAGTAAAACTGCTTTGAGACCATCTGCATGATACATTTTTAAAAAAAATATCAAATATTTCTTTTATCGAAGTGCTAATTCTTAATCTTCACATCCAAAAGGACTAAAAATATATTGCTGACGTAAATCACAGTTTAGCTTAAGAGTCATAAAACATGTCTGAAGTTTGAGATTGAAGCCAATTGCAACTTTCTCCCCATTCCTCTTAATAAGTCACACATTATGTCTTTTCTTTTAAATTTTGAGACCGGAGACTGCCGTTTAGCTTCATGTCTTTCAAAATATGAGCTGTCTAGAGTGTCCCTGAGGGACAGATTTTGAAACACAGCCTGACCTGGATGACTTTATTGGTTTAGTCAAAAGATAACAAACAAATGTGTTGTGACAGCGATGAAACACTTTCCTGAGAATAAAGAACAACTTCTTCTTTTAAAGAATTGCATAATAATGAATAATTAAATATGTATACTGAATAAATAAATATGTATAAATAATAAAATAGTAATAAAATAATAATAATAAAAAAGACATATATATTTAAGTGTACCAGCACCCTGCAATAATTGGTTCTGATTGGTCTTAAGTTTAAATCCCTTAGGGTACTATCAAACTCAAGTTAAAAAAAAAAAGGCATTTAATTCCAAAAAAGTAGCGAAAATGTAAAATGTAAATTAAAATGTTTTTAATGTTTTGCATACATTTGCATAAACCCATTTTTTTCACAGCAGAACATAGACAACATTAAATGCTTGTAGAATAAAAATTAGGTAATTAAATTTTGAATTTTATGGCCAATGAAATTCAATGTTACTAAAAAAACAGCTGGAGGAGCATTTTGCAAGTAATTATGTTTATGGCAGCAAGCCAGTAACATGATTGGGTATAAAATGTTTGTCTCCCAGAAGTAAAGAGGGGCAGGGATTCACCAATCTGCAAAAACTTTATCTACAAATATCTTGTGATAACTTTTTAGATTTGAAAATGTAAAACATTTTGAATATCTCATCATTGAATTAAAATAGCGAAAATCTATTTTGGGTGCCCATGATCTTCAGGCAGCACTGTATTAAAAACGCATGATTTCGTAATGTAAATTACTGCATGGGTTCATTACCACCCCAGAAATCATTATCTGTGAACACAAATGCAGGTTAAGGCTCTATCAAAATCCAGAAACACTGCTGTCATCTCTGGGCTTAAGCTCATTTAAAATAGACTGAGGCAAAGTGGAAAACTATGGTTAGATGCATCAAAATGTGAAATTATTTTTGGAAACCATGGACACAGCATCCTCCAGACTAAAGAGGAATCAGTGCTTATCATTAGCTCTTAGTTCAAAAGGCTGCACCTCTGATGGTATGGGGTTCTTTAGTGTATATGGAATATTCTGCTTGCATATCTGGAAAGGTTTCGTCAATGCTGAACGGTATATAAACAATGTCTTTTCAGAGAAGGACTCATCTCTTAGCAAGACAATGTTAAACCACATAATGTATTTATTACACCATTATGTCTGGGAGTCTGGGTTTTGACCTGGCCTGCCAACCCTTTCACGAACTGAAAACATTTGGCTCATCATGAAATGCAAAATATGACAAAGAAGACCCAGGACTGTAGAGCAGCTAGAATCCTTAAAAAATTTAATTAAATAGAAAATTCCTCAGGTTGAATATTTCATATGTTTTCTAAACATTTAAATTATTTTAAAATAAATAAAATTAAGAACTTTTTCATGCACCCACAACATACTTTATTCGCACAGATGATGTTGGGTCATTTATTTATTTTTGTTTGTTTGTTTTGTTTTGTTTTTTTTGTACCAGTTCAAATGTAGAAAATTAACGAAATATTTTTTAAATGACAATTAAAACTTGTTCACATTTCGTACATATTAACCTGGAAGTGCATATTCCTTACAGACCAAAAGAAAAATCATGGTCTCTATCTGGAATCTTATAAAATATTCATGCTACACAGTATTATGCAGATTATGCCCACAATCTAAATAGCACCTGGGTGAGATTCTACAGCCAAAGCTCACAGCAGCTCACAGCAGAAGCAGGACTCTGGTGTCCAAAGATAATCCAAAGTTTGTCAGTCAATTTTGTCCAACGGAGGAAAGAATCTTTTTTTTTAATGTATAAATCGTACATAATCAAATAAATATCTGCACATTATATATATACTAAACCAGTACAATATAACCCATGAACGAACACCCCGTATGGGACTGGTTGGTTTTGATGTATAATGGGCTTCAAGTTCATCGAATCAAAGTAGCGATTCTGATTAAACATAACAGCTGTGATGAGATTTTTTTTGTAGCTCTTTTTTAACTACAAAGCCTGACTATGATTTCCTCCAGCGCGACTTATAAACCCAGGCCTCATTAGACAGGGAATGCCTGCAGTTGTTATTTACATATTAAACAGTGGCGTGTTCGTGCATCAATTTGTATAAGATCTCTTACTCTTATTCTTTAGAAGAGCATCATTAAATATGTAGATATAAAGAACTCATATCCTGTCTTTCTAACTTTACATTTTTTTCTAACTTTTTATATTATTCTATGTTGTGAAACTAATGGAGACTTGAAAGCAAAATGGTTCTTTGAAAAATATATATATTTTGCCAAGAACCATTTTGCATTCATCATTTCAACAAAATAGCCTTCATGAATAAAATCACTCACTTTTTGACCACATACCACACGATTCTAGAAGAGAACAATTTACAATGACACTGTTACCCAGATGAGGGGGAGGGGAACGTTATATATTTTTTTTCTTCATTATATTATGTATCTAAGGACGTTTTACACCTCTCGCTTGATGATTTGGGATAAACTGATTCGACTATAATATATATCCTGAATCTATTTAATAAATCTGCTTTGTGACAATGTCAATTGTTAAACATGCTATAAAAATGGAGTTAATTATTTAAATTATTTAAAAAAAAATCAATAAAATTATTAAATTATTTAAATTATATATATATATGTATATATATATCAACTCAATTATTTAAATGAATTAATTGAATTCTCTCTATTTTTTTCCCGTTTTTGTTGTTTTGACGGTTGGAGGCGTCTCGGGTCTGGGAAACATTAAAATGGTGTTAGTGACCAAAGCAGATTGTGAATGCCTGATCTAGGTTCCTGATCTAGGATGATCTAGGTTCCTGATCTAGGATGGTTGTTAAGTATCAGATTATGGCTGTAAATAAAGTTGACTGAAAATGACATGAGCCAAAGTTTATCCATAACTGACACTGAGTTTGCATTAATATTTTTGTTCCTATCACAATTCTTCACAGCTGTGAACCAGAATACCCTATTTCCATGCCCCACAACTGCTGAAAAATGTATCATTCATGCACATAAGTTTGCAGGTTTGCTTTGGTTTTTACTTGATAGTTATGTCCTACTCTATCTTTATGTACGTGATAACGAGGTCAGCTCATGAGCAAAGACAAACGTTTAGGAAGTAAAAATAAGGTCCATAAACCAGTCATAGTTTATTTACATCCATCGTCTAAATAACTGAGTAAACCTGTCTTTGGTGTAAGTCAGATTCTATGTTCACTCACGCAACTTAAGTTTTTTCACACCTAGAATATTGCATGTTCTGGAGGCTTTCAAAGACAAACCCCACCTTTTTCATTTCAACTGTTTAATCAGGTTATTTTGATCACCAATCAGCTATGTGATGTTAAGTTTAGTAGAACTTCTTTCAAACCAGCCACAATGTCTGTCTGAACAGTTCACTGGACACCTAGACACCTCAAGAACGCTTCAAAGATCCATGGTTGATTTTTTTACATTAAAAAACATTGTTCATTCACACGTATTCTTCTTTTCTTCTTTTTCATTCTACACTGTTTAAACTATGAGCCTTCAGAAGAACTCTTGATGCCTTTTCCTTGTCATCTCTAACTTCCAACAAGGACCATCAGCTTTTTTATTATGACATGTCACGAAATGATAGAATACAAACAATCTGTTCGAACAGAATGTCCTTCTTCGGTGGGGTTTTCTGCTGGCCAAGAAACCTTGCCTATTACCCATGATGCACTATAAAAAGATCATCATTCTATTTAATAGCTATGAATGTGCAAATTTACGACTCTTTTCTTGCAATTCCTCACTTGTACACCATCAACAGATATTGCCGCTCATCAACTTTCATTGACGACATTTGGAAAAGCTTTAAATAATTGACCAAGATCTGTCTCGTCACACGTTCAAAGAAAAACGCATGTTAAAAGGACCAGCCATTGACCTGATTCTTCTCCATTTCTTTTCTTTTTTAATTTTAATCGAATTCTATTTATATAGCATTTCAACAACAGACAATACACAACGAAAAGTCTGAATCAACAAGCCAAAGGCAAGAAAAAACTGACAATATTACAAAGAATAAAACCTCCAGACACACCTGAGAGATACGGAATAAAAGTCTGCGTATATGTTTTATTTAAAACAATTCAATGCGCTTAATACCGCACGTGAAAATCCAGTACTTTAAGGTATTTAGTTTCAGCTCAAATTGAGTACATTAGGCTCCAGCCAGATGTGGATTATCTGTGATCGTGTGCTGAACACAATAGATCGTGTGTTCATACATTTGGGTCAAAAAACACAATCAGACACACACTCACACAGCACAGACAATTTCCATTACTCTACACTTTTTAAAAACCTTGATGTATGATGGTAATGAAAGTGTGGGGCGAATAAGCGTTTATTTCTTTTACAGTTTTGTATCTGCCTTGTATCTTATATTCCCCAAAAACATTCCCTATTGCGCTAAATGTCAATTAACAAGCCAGTTTGTAAACGGCCAGACCTCAGGGTGCATTCATTTAACCACAGCTGGAGATCAATTTTTCCTTTTAAATCAATTCTCAACTCCCACCAAAGCAGCAGGAAAATCAACGCTAAACTGTAGTGGCAACAAATCAATCATTATTTTGAAACATAATGTTTCACCCTACTGAATGAATGTCGGGGAGTAAAGATGAGCTCTGTACCCCAGTCAGAGTTTATTCCATCCATCTTTTGAATGGAATTTATCTGCATTTTTTTGACATTTTAAGACTATTGGACAATGGAAATCACCTGTACTTTTTTTTGACATCCTTTAAATAATTGTGATTTAAACTAGAGGAAGGCTATAAAGAGTATTATAGCTTTAGTGTGGAAATATGATGTTCACCTCTCTCAGGCTTTTTCCATACCTTGCTTATTACACAGCATTTGTCAACTCATTCTACACCACGTGGAGTTTTATGTTCTCGTCCATCTTATCAATAATATATAAATGAATCAATGCAACTGCCATTTAATACTCCACAGAGAACATGCAGCCTGAACTGCATTAGCACCGTCTGGCACTCTAAAGAACACACTAATGCTATTGGTTCTGCTTCATTTCTTTTTGATTGTAAACACTGAACTTTGAAAGGTCCAACATTAACAAGCACGCATTCACACACACACACACACACACACACACACACACACACACACACACACACACACACACACACACAAAGAACCAGTTGTACTTGAATGCTCAAACCAAGATAATATTATAATAAAACAACAATAATAACAACAATAATAATACAAATTATTATTATTATTATTATTATTATTATTATTATTATTATTATTAATGAGTATCATAATCAATTAATACTAAACCGAAAAAAAAAATACAATTATCCTACTATTTTTATTTGACAGCAAACATACAAAGCAAATGCGATTTACTTTAGGGGAATAATAATAATAATAATAATAATAATAATAATAATAATAATAATAATAATAATAATAATAATAATAATAATAATAATAATAATAATAATAATAATAATAATAATAATAATAATAATAATAATAATAATAATAATAATAATAATAATAATAATAATAATAATAATAATAATAATAATAATAATAATAATAATAATAATAATAATAATAATAATAATAATAATAATAATAATAATAATAATAATAATAATGATAATAATAACAATAATAATAATAATAATAATAATAATAATAATAATGCCCAGAATTATACTATAATACATATATAATCTCTCTAACATTAAAATGTTGTAATTATAGTATATGTAAGGTTTTTACTGACCCCCCACACAGAGCAGGGTCTTACCTCTGATAGTGGACATGAACACCAGGAGAGATGGCATCAATGAAATAATATCCGAGCAGAAAGAATATCCGGCGCGGTGGGTGACTGAGATCATGATGTCTGTGTGCGCAAAAATTAAATCCCCACTCAAACCTCAGCTTCACACACACCTCCAGCGCGCCTCAGCAAAGCACCAAAGTGTTCTCCAACCCCCAGGAGCTCCATGCCATGAGCTGAGAGCAGCATGTCCGAGAGGAAAGTGCATGAAACCACGGCCACGAAAGTCACTCATTCACTGACTGACTCAACACTCCGCTCGGGATCCACACACACTCACACACACACACGCGCGCGCACACGCACGCACGCACACGCGCGGACGCACCGAAAAACACACACACACACACACACACTCTCTCTCTCTCTCTCTCTCTCTCTCTCTCTCTCTCTC